>OU343160.1:248685125-249147772 GCA_910595825.1 Philhelius pedissequus | reverse complement strand
AGACTAGACGCGACTGACAGACTGACAGACTGACAGACTGACAGACTGACAGACTGACAGACTGACAGACTGACAGACTGACAGACTGACAGACTGACAGACTGACAGACTGACAGACTGACAGACTGACAGACTGACAGACTGACAGACTGACAGACTGACAGACTGACAGACTGACAGACTGACAGACTGACAGACTGACAGACTGACAGACTGACAGACTGACAGACTGACAGACTGACAGACTGACAGACTGACAGACTGACAGACTGACAGACTGACAGACTGACAGACTGACAGACTGACAGACTGACAGACTGACAGACTGACAGACTGACAGACTGACAGACTGACAGACTGACAGACTGACAGACTGACAGACTGACAGACTGACAGACTGACAGACTGACAGACTGACAGACTGACAGACTGACAGACTGACAGACTGACAGACTGACAGACTGACAGACTGACAGACTGACAGACTGACAGACTGACAGACTGACAGACTGACAGACTGACAGACTGACAGACTGACAGACTGACAGACTGACAGACTGACAGACTGACAGACTGACAGACTGACAGACTGACAGACTGACAGACTGACAGACTGACAGACTGACAGACTGACAGACTGACAGACTGACAGACTGACAGACTGACAGACTGACAGACTGACAGACTGACAGACTGACAGACTGACAGACTGACAGACTGACAGACTGACAGACTGACAGACTGACAGACTGACAGACTGACAGACTGACAGACTGACAGACTGACAGACTGACAGACTGACAGACTGACAGACTGACAGACTGACAGACTGACAGACTGACAGACTGACAGACTGACAGACTGACAGACTGACAGACTGACAGACTGACAGACTGACAGACTGACAGACTGACAGACTGACAGACTGACAGACTGACAGACTGACAGACTGACAGACTGACAGACTGACAGACTGACAGACTGACAGACTGACAGACTGACAGACTGACAGACTGACAGACTGACAGACTGACAGACTGACAGACTGACAGACTGACAGACTGACAGACTGACAGACTGACAGACTGACAGACTGACAGACTGACAGACTGACAGACTGACAGACTGACAGACTGACAGACTGACAGACTGACAGACTGACAGACTGACAGACTGACAGACTGACAGACTGACAGACTGACAGACTGACAGACTGACAGACTGACAGACTGACAGACTGACAGACTGACAGACTGACAGACTGACAGACTGACAGACTGACAGACTGACAGACTGACAGACTGACAGACTGACAGACTGACAGACTGACAGACTGACAGACTGACAGACTGACAGACTGACAGACTGACAGACTGACAGACTGACAGACTGACAGACTGACAGACTGACAGACTGACAGACTGACAGACTGACAGACTGACAGACTGACAGACTGACAGACTGACAGACTGACAGACTGACAGACTGACAGACTGACAGACTGACAGACTGACAGACTGACAGACTGACAGACTGACAGACTGACAGACTGACAGACTGACAGACTGACAGACTGACAGACTGACAGACTGACAGACTGACAGACTGACAGACTGACAGACTGACAGACTGACAGACTGACAGACTGACAGACTGACAGACTGACAGACTGACAGACTGACAGACTGACAGACTGACAGACTGACAGACTGACAGACTGACAGACTGACAGACTGACAGACTGACAGACTGACAGACTGACAGACTGACAGACTGACAGACTGACAGACTGACAGACTGACAGACTGACAGACTGACAGACTGACAGACTGACAGACTGACAGACTGACAGACTGACAGACTGACAGACTGACAGACTGACAGACTGACAGACTGACAGACTGACAGACTGACAGACTGACAGACTGACAGACTGACAGACTGACAGACTGACAGACTGACAGACTGACAGACTGACAGACTGACAGACTGACAGACTGACAGACTGACAGACTGACAGACTGACAGACTGACAGACTGACAGACTGACAGACTGACAGACTGACAGACTGACAGACTGACAGACTGACAGACTGACAGACTGACAGACTGACAGACTGACAGACTGACAGACTGACAGACTGACAGACTGACAGACTGACAGACTGACAGACTGACAGACTGACAGACTGACAGACTGACAGACTGACAGACTGACAGACTGACAGACTGACAGACTGACAGACTGACAGACTGACAGACTGACAGACTGACAGACTGACAGACTGACAGACTGACAGACTGACAGACTGACAGACTGACAGACTGACAGACTGACAGACTGACAGACTGACAGACTGACAGACTGACAGACTGACAGACTGACAGACTGACAGACTGACAGACTGACAGACTGACAGACTGACAGACTGACAGACTGACAGACTGACAGACTGACAGACTGACAGACTGACAGACTGACAGACTGACAGACTGACAGACTGACAGACTGACAGACTGACAGACTGACAGACTGACAGACTGACAGACTGACAGACTGACAGACTGACAGACTGACAGACTGACAGACTGACAGACTGACAGACTGACAGACTGACAGACTGACAGACTGACAGACTGACAGACTGACAGACTGACAGACTGACAGACTGACAGACTGACAGACTGACAGACTGACAGACTGACAGACTGACAGACTGACAGACTGACAGACTGACAGACTGACAGACTGACAGACTGACAGACTGACAGACTGACAGACTGACAGACTGACAGACTGACAGACTGACAGACTGACAGACTGACAGACTGACAGACTGACAGACTGACAGACTGACAGACTGACAGACTGACAGACTGACAGACTGACAGACTGACAGACTGACAGACTGACAGACTGACAGACTGACAGACTGACAGACTGACAGACTGACAGACTGACAGACTGACAGACTGACAGACTGACAGACTGACAGACTGACAGACTGACAGACTGACAGACTGACAGACTGACAGACTGACAGACTGACAGACTGACAGACTGACAGACTGACAGACTGACAGACTGACAGACTGACAGACTGACAGACTGACAGACTGACAGACTGACAGACTGACAGACTGACAGACTGACAGACTGACAGACTGACAGACTGACAGACTGACAGACTGACAGACTGACAGACTGACAGACTGACAGACTGACAGACTGACAGACTGACAGACTGACAGACTGACAGACTGACAGACTGACAGACTGACAGACTGACAGACTGACAGACTGACAGACTGACAGACTGACAGACTGACAGACTGACAGACTGACAGACTGACAGACTGACAGACTGACAGACTGACAGACTGACAGACTGACAGACTGACAGACTGACAGACTGACAGACTGACAGACTGACAGACTGACAGACTGACAGACTGACAGACTGACAGACTGACAGACTGACAGACTGACAGACTGACAGACTGACAGACTGACAGACTGACAGACTGACAGACTGACAGACTGACAGACTGACAGACTGACAGACTGACAGACTGACAGACTGACAGACTGACAGACTGACAGACTGACAGACTGACAGACTGACAGACTGACAGACTGACAGACTGACAGACTGACAGACTGACAGACTGACAGACTGACAGACTGACAGACTGACAGACTGACAGACTGACAGACTGACAGACTGACAGACTGACAGACTGACAGACTGACAGACTGACAGACTGACAGACTGACAGACTGACAGACTGACAGACTGACAGACTGACAGACTGACAGACTGACAGACTGACAGACTGACAGACTGACAGACTGACAGACTGACAGACTGACAGACTGACAGACTGACAGACTGACAGACTGACAGACTGACAGACTGACAGACTGACAGACTGACAGACTGACAGACTGACAGACTGACAGACTGACAGACTGACAGACTGACAGACTGACAGACTGACAGACTGACAGACTGACAGACTGACAGACTGACAGACTGACAGACTGACAGACTGACAGACTGACAGACTGACAGACTGACAGACTGACAGACTGACAGACTGACAGACTGACAGACTGACAGACTGACAGACTGACAGACTGACAGACTGACAGACTGACAGACTGACAGACTGACAGACTGACAGACTGACAGACTGACAGACTGACAGACTGACAGACTGACAGACTGACAGACTGACAGACTGACAGACTGACAGACTGACAGACTGACAGACTGACAGACTGACAGACTGACAGACTGACAGACTGACAGACTGACAGACTGACAGACTGACAGACTGACAGACTGACAGACTGACAGACTGACAGACTGACAGACTGACAGACTGACAGACTGACAGACTGACAGACTGACAGACTGACAGACTGACAGACTGACAGACTGACAGACTGACAGACTGACAGACTGACAGACTGACAGACTGACAGACTGACAGACTGACAGACTGACAGACTGACAGACTGACAGACTGACAGACTGACAGACTGACAGACTGACAGACTGACAGACTGACAGACTGACAGACTGACAGACTGACAGACTGACAGACTGACAGACTGACAGACTGACAGACTGACAGACTGACAGACTGACAGACTGACAGACTGACAGACTGACAGACTGACAGACTGACAGACTGACAGACTGACAGACTGACAGACTGACAGACTGACAGACTGACAGACTGACAGACTGACAGACTGACAGACTGACAGACTGACAGACTGACAGACTGACAGACTGACAGACTGACAGACTGACAGACTGACAGACTGACAGACTGACAGACTGACAGACTGACAGACTGACAGACTGACAGACTGACAGACTGACAGACTGACAGACTGACAGACTGACAGACTGACAGACTGACAGACTGACAGACTGACAGACTGACAGACTGACAGACTGACAGACTGACAGACTGACAGACTGACAGACTGACAGACTGACAGACTGACAGACTGACAGACTGACAGACTGACAGACTGACAGACTGACAGACTGACAGACTGACAGACTGACAGACTGACAGACTGACAGACTGACAGACTGACAGACTGACAGACTGACAGACTGACAGACTGACAGACTGACAGACTGACAGACTGACAGACTGACAGACTGACAGACTGACAGACTGACAGACTGACAGACTGACAGACTGACAGACTGACAGACTGACAGACTGACAGACTGACAGACTGACAGACTGACAGACTGACAGACTGACAGACTGACAGACTGACAGACTGACAGACTGACAGACTGACAGACTGACAGACTGACAGACTGACAGACTGACAGACTGACAGACTGACAGACTGACAGACTGACAGACTGACAGACTGACAGACTGACAGACTGACAGACTGACAGACTGACAGACTGACAGACTGACAGACTGACAGACTGACAGACTGACAGACTGACAGACTGACAGACTGACAGACTGACAGACTGACAGACTGACAGACTGACAGACTGACAGACTGACAGACTGACAGACTGACAGACTGACAGACTGACAGACTGACAGACTGACAGACTGACAGACTGACAGACTGACAGACTGACAGACTGACAGACTGACAGACTGACAGACTGACAGACTGACAGACTGACAGACTGACAGACTGACAGACTGACAGACTGACAGACTGACAGACTGACAGACTGACAGACTGACAGACTGACAGACTGACAGACTGACAGACTGACAGACTGACAGACTGACAGACTGACAGACTGACAGACTGACAGACTGACAGACTGACAGACTGACAGACTGACAGACTGACAGACTGACAGACTGACAGACTGACAGACTGACAGACTGACAGACTGACAGACTGACAGACTGACAGACTGACAGACTGACAGACTGACAGACTGACAGACTGACAGACTGACAGACTGACAGACTGACAGACTGACAGACTGACAGACTGACAGACTGACAGACTGACAGACTGACAGACTGACAGACTGACAGACTGACAGACTGACAGACTGACAGACTGACAGACTGACAGACTGACAGACTGACAGACTGACAGACTGACAGACTGACAGACTGACAGACTGACAGACTGACAGACTGACAGACTGACAGACTGACAGACTGACAGACTGACAGACTGACAGACTGACAGACTGACAGACTGACAGACTGACAGACTGACAGACTGACAGACTGACAGACTGACAGACTGACAGACTGACAGACTGACAGACTGACAGACTGACAGACTGACAGACTGACAGACTGACAGACTGACAGACTGACAGACTGACAGACTGACAGACTGACAGACTGACAGACTGACAGACTGACAGACTGACAGACTGACAGACTGACAGACTGACAGACTGACAGACTGACAGACTGACAGACTGACAGACTGACAGACTGACAGACTGACAGACTGACAGACTGACAGACTGACAGACTGACAGACTGACAGACTGACAGACTGACAGACTGACAGACTGACAGACTGACAGACTGACAGACTGACAGACTGACAGACTGACAGACTGACAGACTGACAGACTGACAGACTGACAGACTGACAGACTGACAGACTGACAGACTGACAGACTGACAGACTGACAGACTGACAGACTGACAGACTGACAGACTGACAGACTGACAGACTGACAGACTGACAGACTGACAGACTGACAGACTGACAGACTGACAGACTGACAGACTGACAGACTGACAGACTGACAGACTGACAGACTGACAGACTGACAGACTGACAGACTGACAGACTGACAGACTGACAGACTGACAGACTGACAGACTGACAGACTGACAGACTGACAGACTGACAGACTGACAGACTGACAGACTGACAGACTGACAGACTGACAGACTGACAGACTGACAGACTGACAGACTGACAGACTGACAGACTGACAGACTGACAGACTGACAGACTGACAGACTGACAGACTGACAGACTGACAGACTGACAGACTGACAGACTGACAGACTGACAGACTGACAGACTGACAGACTGACAGACTGACAGACTGACAGACTGACAGACTGACAGACTGACAGACTGACAGACTGACAGACTGACAGACTGACAGACTGACAGACTGACAGACTGACAGACTGACAGACTGACAGACTGACAGACTGACAGACTGACAGACTGACAGACTGACAGACTGACAGACTGACAGACTGACAGACTGACAGACTGACAGACTGACAGACTGACAGACTGACAGACTGACAGACTGACAGACTGACAGACTGACAGACTGACAGACTGACAGACTGACAGACTGACAGACTGACAGACTGACAGACTGACAGACTGACAGACTGACAGACTGACAGACTGACAGACTGACAGACTGACAGACTGACAGACTGACAGACTGACAGACTGACAGACTGACAGACTGACAGACTGACAGACTGACAGACTGACAGACTGACAGACTGACAGACTGACAGACTGACAGACTGACAGACTGACAGACTGACAGACTGACAGACTGACAGACTGACAGACTGACAGACTGACAGACTGACAGACTGACAGACTGACAGACTGACAGACTGACAGACTGACAGACTGACAGACTGACAGACTGACAGACTGACAGACTGACAGACTGACAGACTGACAGACTGACAGACTGACAGACTGACAGACTGACAGACTGACAGACTGACAGACTGACAGACTGACAGACTGACAGACTGACAGACTGACAGACTGACAGACTGACAGACTGACAGACTGACAGACTGACAGACTGACAGACTGACAGACTGACAGACTGACAGACTGACAGACTGACAGACTGACAGACTGACAGACTGACAGACTGACAGACTGACAGACTGACAGACTGACAGACTGACAGACTGACAGACTGACAGACTGACAGACTGACAGACTGACAGACTGACAGACTGACAGACTGACAGACTGACAGACTGACAGACTGACAGACTGACAGACTGACAGACTGACAGACTGACAGACTGACAGACTGACAGACTGACAGACTGACAGACTGACAGACTGACAGACTGACAGACTGACAGACTGACAGACTGACAGACTGACAGACTGACAGACTGACAGACTGACAGACTGACAGACTGACAGACTGACAGACTGACAGACTGACAGACTGACAGACTGACAGACTGACAGACTGACAGACTGACAGACTGACAGACTGACAGACTGACAGACTGACAGACTGACAGACTGACAGACTGACAGACTGACAGACTGACAGACTGACAGACTGACAGACTGACAGACTGACAGACTGACAGACTGACAGACTGACAGACTGACAGACTGACAGACTGACAGACTGACAGACTGACAGACTGACAGACTGACAGACTGACAGACTGACAGACTGACAGACTGACAGACTGACAGACTGACAGACTGACAGACTGACAGACTGACAGACTGACAGACTGACAGACTGACAGACTGACAGACTGACAGACTGACAGACTGACAGACTGACAGACTGACAGACTGACAGACTGACAGACTGACAGACTGACAGACTGACAGACTGACAGACTGACAGACTGACAGACTGACAGACTGACAGACTGACAGACTGACAGACTGACAGACTGACAGACTGACAGACTGACAGACTGACAGACTGACAGACTGACAGACTGACAGACTGACAGACTGACAGACTGACAGACTGACAGACTGACAGACTGACAGACTGACAGACTGACAGACTGACAGACTGACAGACTGACAGACTGACAGACTGACAGACTGACAGACTGACAGACTGACAGACTGACAGACTGACAGACTGACAGACTGACAGACTGACAGACTGACAGACTGACAGACTGACAGACTGACAGACTGACAGACTGACAGACTGACAGACTGACAGACTGACAGACTGACAGACTGACAGACTGACAGACTGACAGACTGACAGACTGACAGACTGACAGACTGACAGACTGACAGACTGACAGACTGACAGACTGACAGACTGACAGACTGACAGACTGACAGACTGACAGACTGACAGACTGACAGACTGACAGACAGACAGACTGACAGACTGACAGCCTGACAGACTGACAGACTGACAGACTGACAGACTGACAGACTGACAGACTGACAGACGGACGATCTTTGATGTGAGTTGAAGTGTCATCTGCTCCCTTGTACGTTATTCTTCTTGAGTCGAATACTTAAGGATTTCTGCATCTGGCTAGTAATTTTGATTTAAAGAGAGCCAAGGCGGGCCTCTCCACCAGAGATTGTGCTGTATTAAAACAGATGGGGCCACACCTCTGCTAGCACAATGAGCAGGGTTATCTCTCGATGAAACATGTCGCCACTTAGCTTGTGGGAGAGTGTCTAGTATGAAAGTTGTTCTATTACTCACAAAACTTTTCCATTTTCGGGGATGAAATGACAGCCAGGCCAAAACTATTTTCAAGTCCGTCCAGCAGTAGATTGAATAATCTTTGATTTTGATGGATGTTTCCAAAGAATTAAACATTCCTGCAAGCAAGTGCGCTCCACATAATTCCAGCCTGGGAATAAAAACTTCCTTAAGTGGGGCAACCTCAGTTTTTGCCATTACTATATTCACAGAAATAGAGTCATCTGACATTATTCTGCGAAAGTAGATCACAGCCGAATAAGCCGCCGATGATGCGTCGCAAAAGCCATGGAATTCAACCTTATCTTCCTGTGAGAATAACATGGGTGGAATTTTAATTTGGTTTAGTAGATGAAGTTGTGTATGAAATTTATTTGATTCATCAATTATGTCATCCGGTAATCTGTCATCCCAACCGTTCTTCAAAAGCCACAACCTTTGTATTATTATTTTCGCAGTTATTATAGAAGGAGATACACAGCTCAGGGGGTCAAAGATCTTTGATATTTCTGATAGCAATTTTCTTTTTGTGGTTAAATCTCTACGTTCTTGAGATACATCATATAAAAAGCTGTCTGTTACAGGATTCCACGATATTCCGAGTAAACAGATATTGAATTCATTTGGAACTTCTACGGCAGAGTTTACTTTATGTCCTTGAGATATATCCTGAAGTATGTCTGGACAGTTAGAAGCCCATTTTCTCAACATGAAACCGCCAGCCATCAGCAAATTGTTTAGTTGAGAGGCAAGTTCCTTTGCTTC
Organism: Philhelius pedissequus; assembly: GCA_910595825.1. NCBI lineage: Eukaryota > Metazoa > Arthropoda > Insecta > Diptera > Syrphidae > Philhelius > Philhelius pedissequus. The sequence goes on along the minus strand of OU343160.1, from coordinate 249,137,504 downwards.
ATTTATTGTATTTCCACCAGCTATACAATCATCGACATAAAAATTTTCTAAAAGTGCCTTAGACGCTAAGGGAAAATTTGGCATTCATCTAAACTTAGCTGGTGAAGTGTTCTAATAGACAAGAAGGGCGGCAGGTGAAGTTCCGTAAGTGACTGTACAAGTCGAAAGTGCTGCATAGGCTTATTTGGTGATTCACGCCACAAAATACGTTCGTAGTCACGATCGCATTCCTGAACTTTAATCATTCGAAACATTTGCTTTATGTCAGCAGAAAAGCAGTATTTAAAGTACCTGTAGCGTATTATAATTGTAGTTAAGTCCTGTTGTAGAGGCGGACCTGGTAACAAAATTTCATTAAGTGATATTCCGTTACTAGATTTGCATGAGACATCAAAGACAACGCGAAGTTTGGTTGTAAGACTATTTTCCTTGAACACAGCGTGGTGTGGTAAATAATATAGCTTGGTATTTTCCCTATTAATTTCGTCATCAGGAACTAGTTCCATATGTCCCAAGGCTAAGTATTCGGACATGAAGTTCTGATAGTCAGTTCTAAGACTCTGATTTCTAGAAAATTTTCTCTCCATAGCAAGAAGTCTATTTTCAGCAGCAATATATGTGTTCCCTAGCGATTGACCATTGCCTTTAAAGGGAAGTCTTACTGAATAATTACCTTTTTGATTACAATGTACGGTGTTTTGATATATATTTTCAGCTTGTTGCTCATCTTTTGTGGGAAGAATGGTTCTAGCAGGCAATTCTTCACATTTCCAGAACAGTTGCAAGGTTTTGTTAAGTTCTGTTTCGATATCTTGAATAGATAGATTGCATTGGACATTAGAAGCAGCTAAATGTTGACCACAAATTACCTATCCGAATAGAGTGTTCTGTGCAACTACAACATTGTCTTGGATTAATTGTTCCTTACGAAGGATTGAGAAGAAGTAATCAGCTCCTAGCAAAATGTCTATTCTCTTTGGTTGGTTGAAATGGGGATCAGCTAGATCCAAGGTGTTGTTCCATGTTTTTATTTGAATTGGAACGGATAGTTGTTCCAAAGTTATATTGTGGAACACTAGGGCCGATATATCCAGGCAAAGGTTTTTATTGTGGTGAGAGAATATTTTGAGGTTAGTTCTACCCTTTGAAACACTGACTTTGCTATCTGAGAGCCCTAAGATCTTGACATTAGCTGGATGTCTGGGTAGTCCCAAACGATCTGCGCATGTTGAAGTTATCAAGCTATTTTGACATCCAGAATCAAGAAGCACGTTACAGAGCTGTAATTTTCCCTTGTAGTCTTCCACGAAGACTTTTGCATTTGGAAGCAAAGCATTGAACCTTATTGTTTCGTTTGAAGTAGCAGAGCCCTGAGGCGAAAGATTACAGTTTTGATTACTAATAAGAACGTTTGATTCAGCTGAAGTGGGAATCAATTTGTCATTAGCCTTTAGATCTTCTTGGTTTTTTGAGATTGTTGGGCTAGATGTGCCAGCACAGGCAGAAGCAGTAGAGCTTGCGCTAGGTTTGTAAGTCACATGTAGAGAAGAGTGATGTCTCGATTGACATTGCTCACAAGAATGCTTAGAGGTACATTTATTTGCTGTGTGTCTAGCTTTGAGACAGTTAAAGCATAACATTTTAGCATTAACGAATTCCCTTCGCTTTGTTGTGTCTAATGCTATGTACTTTGTACAGTATAATAGATTGTGATGATTTAAACATTTTGGACATGCATTTTCAATGGCAGACATGTAAGCACGTATTGACTTGTATTTTATAGATCCTGAAGAAGGAACTGTATTAGGGCCAGATATCGATGGCCCTATCTCTCTAAGGCATCACAACGTAAGTTCAAAAACTTGAGCAAATCTTCTTAGTCAGATAAATCTTTTCTACTACATGCTCAGCCCATGCTTTATGGGTATCACTATCTACCTTTTTCAAAATTAATGCAATCAGCCATGGATCGCGAGTTTCTGCTTGTTGACCTAATGCTCTTAAGCCTCGTATAACCTGATCAAAAGAATTGGCAGCTGAGTGCAACATAGTTGCATTTGAAGAATCAATTCTTTTAATGTCAAAAATTGATTTGATAAGAGAGTCAATCACTTGTGATGGCTTATCATATCGCTCTTTTAATTTTCCTAATGCTTCCTCATAATTCGTTTCTGTCACAGCTAGGTGTTTAACCATCTCCTCTGGTTCCCCTTTAAATAAACCCTTTAAATATTGAAATTTTTTTAACCTTGCTAAGATGCTCATTTTTGTGGACAGTGGTATCAAAAATATCCCAAAATGGTTTAAACTAGTCATATTGACCATCAAAACTACACAATTGAAGTTGAGGCAGACGAACTTCTTGTGGATGTGCAGAGGTGTAGATAGTTTAGTTCATTAAATAAGCGTTTGCGTTTATAATTCTAACAAAAGATTTTATTCAAATAAAACTAAACTAGATTACTTAGTTTTAGTATTTCATATATTTTAAAGTGTAATATATATAGGTATATATAGTCAATCGACTGCCGCACACGAAAGCTTGTTTCCAACTAACTATTGTACAACGTTATGCAATTTGAAATTTGTAATAACCAATTCTTTTATCTCATTTGTCTGTTACTACAGGCGTGGTGAGTGGCGTAGTCAGGGGCGTAGGGAGCTAAAATAATTTGGTGAAATGATCACTACATTACCCCCCTTCCAGCCGAAGGCGATTAAACAATATAAAAATATATGTACTAAACATATACCTTCCAAAATATTCTTTATTAAGAACCAGGCGCAAATGTAACGCATTTAGCAATAGTTTTTCTTTGATGAGATGCATCAATAACATACGAGGGCTTCAGACGGTCCAGGGATACGGAAACATTTTTACCTTTTATTTGTAGGATATAAAATTTTCTAAGTCGCTTTAAAACTTTAAATGGTCCTTCATAGGGAGGTTTGAGACCTGCTTTATTGGTTGGTGCGAGGACAAAAACGTAATCACAGTCGGAGAGATGCTTGGGAATATAAACTTGAGAGTTTTGTTGGCGGGTTTCTTTAGGACGCAACGAGTTCATAGTATCTCTAAGATTGGCTATCAAAGTTGGGAGATTTTCTTCATCAAAAGATCCTGCTACACTTTGAGATGTGAAAAAATCTGATGGCAGTCGTAACGTTTGTCCATAGACCATCTCGGCTGGTGAGCAGTTGATGTCTTTTTTTATAGCTGACCTTATTCCCAAGGTAACTATAGGTAAGTCTTCACTCCAATGCGTTGTGTTTTCCCGACATTTAAGTGCTGCTTTAAGGACGCGGTGGAACCTTTCCACTATACCATTTGCCTGTGGGTGGTAGGCAGTCGTTCTTATTCTATGAGATCCTAACCGCTTTGACAACTCGAAAAATAGTTTTGACTCGAACTGCCCCCCACGATCCGTGGTGATTCTTAATGGAACTCCAAATCGACTAACGTACTCTGACACGAAAACTTTAGCAATTGTTTCAGTTGACATATCTTTAAGGGGGTAAGCCTCTGGCCAACGTGTGAATCTGTCAACTATGGTTAAAATATAACGATTCCCGTTGGATATATCAAGAGGCCCTACCAAATCCATATGAACATGTTCAAAGCGTTCACTTGGAGCTTTAAAGTTTCCTAAAGGTGCTTTTGTGTGTCTATGAATTTTAGAGCGCTGACATTCAATGCAAGATTGCACAAATGTCTTAATCTCCGAATTCATTTTCGGCCAAAAGTATCTATCCGTTAATAACTTTCTTGATCCCCGAATACCAGGATGTGAAAGAGAATGCAAACTGGAGAAAACTGCATGCCGAAGACATTTTGGAATGTAAGGTCTATTCCCTTTGGTGGATGTTTCACACCATATGGGACGGTTAAACAATGGAAATGCTATTTTCTCGAGCTTAAGTGAAGACTTAGCTTTGAGGGTCAAAAGATGTTTTAGCTCTTCATCAGATTCCTGAGCGTTGATAACATTTTCAGGAGAAAACACTTGCAAATTATTAAATGGATCGGTGGTAATGACGCTATCTTCGGGTCGCGACAGTAAATCAGCGATCTTGTTGTCTTTACCTTTGATGTGCCTTATATCGTTTGTATACTGAGCTATCCATTCTAAATGCCTAGTCTGCCTCGGGCTTCTAATTGCCTTAGTAAATAAAGCTGTAGTTAGGGGTTTGTGATCTGTATACACAACGAATATTCGACCTTCCAAAAAGTAATTAAAATGCCGTATAGACAGATAGATTGCCAAAAGTTCTCTATCAAAAGCGGAGAACTTAATTTCAGATTTACTTAGTTTCTTCGAATAAAAGCCTAATGGTTTCCATTCTTTATCAATAAACTGTTCTAGCACGGATCCTACTGCAAAACTAGATGCATCTACTGTGAGGCGAGTAGGTGAATTTTCGCTAGGATGTACTAGTAAAGTTGATTCGGAGAGAGCTGTTTTAATTTTCGAGAAAGCATTTGAACATTCTATCGGCCAAACGTTTGCCTTTTTGTTTTTGGTATTGCTAAGAATTTTTATCTGTTCGTAAATTGGTGTCAAAAGTTCAGCAAGTTTAGGAATGAAACGGTGGTAAAAGTTTACCATTCCAACGAAACGTTGGATTTGCTTCAAAGAGGTTGGGTTCGGAAAATTTTTGATTGCTTTAACCCGCTCATCTGACGGTAAGATTCCAGCTTCACCTATCTTGTGTCCTAAGAAATCTAAACATTGCTTCCCGAACTCGCATTTACCTAGTTTAATTGTCAACCCATGCTCTGACAAACGCTCGAATAAAATTCTTAAATGTTTTAAATGCTCATCTTTGTGTGAACTTGCTATGAGTATATCGTCGATATAAACATAACAAAAATCCAGCCCCCTTACAACCTCGTTCATGAGCCTTTGAAAAGTTTGGGCTGCATTTCGAAGACCATAAGGCATTCGTGTGAACTCCCACATTCCGAAAGGAGTTGTGATTGCGGTCTTAAAAATGTCTTCTTCAGCCACCGGAATTTGGTTATATGCTCGTACTAAATCTATCTTCGAGAAAATCTTACATCCAAGTGCATTTTGTGAAAAACTGTGAAGATGTGGTATAGGATATCTGTTTGGCACAGTTACACAGTTTAAACCTTGATAGTCCCCGCATGGACGCCAATCATATGGTTCTTTCTTGGGCACCATGTGTAGTGGGGAGCAAGTTGAGGATGTAGAAGGCCTGCAGATACCTAGCTTTTGCATGTGTTCGAATTCAGCCTTAGCAGTTTTATATTTTGAACTGTCCAAACGTCTTGGCGTCGAAACTGGTAAGTGGCCGGAGGTCACAATATAATGCACAACATTATGTTTAACTGGCATGGTGTAATCTGTTGGATTTGTTAGTGCAGGAAATTGTCTTAACAAATTCCCGTATTCGTTATCAACGATCGAAAGTCGTGGCGATTCAAAGTCGGTTTTATTTGAGGCTATGCTTGCACAGGCGGATAGGTTTGTTAAACGATCAATAAGTCTATGACGTTTTATATCCACAAGTAAGTTGAAATAGCCTAAAAAATCTGCACCTATAATGGGTCTGGTGATTGCAGCCAGAGTAAACGGGAAAGAAAACTCTCGTCGAAGGCCTAAGTCGAGATTTAAAAGCTTTGAGCCATACGTTTTAATTTGAGAACCGTTTGCAGCTGTAAGATATTCTTCTGAAACGGAAAAGGTTTCGGTTTTAAAAAGAGTATGCGGTAAAACCGATATTTCAGCGCCGGTATCAATAAGAAAATCTAATCTATTTACTTTACAATGAACAAAAAGGCGGCGGAAGTTTGAATGCCGAGTGTCCGCCATGGATACACTCGGCATATCTAGTTTTTTAAATTGTTGTTTTTTATTTTGAAATAGCAAGGTGGATTACAATTTCTAGCTCTCTCACCATGAACGCGGTGAAACCAACATATTTTTTGATTGCTACTGCTTCGATTTTCCTTTTTAAAATTTTTGAATCCGGCAGGACGATGTGGCGAACGACCTCTCTCTCGAAAAGATAACCTTTTAAGAGACGATCTGAGCTCATTTATTTCTTTCATTAGTCTTTCTTCCATACTAGAAATAGGATTTTGGCTACCCGAAGGCTTTTGAATAGAGCTAACACCCACAGTTTGTGTTGTTTCCCAGATTTTATCCGCTAGGTCTAATCTATTTTGGAAAGGTTGTCCTATTGTTACAGCTAAAGGAATACTTATTTGCGTGGGAAGTTTTCTTTCCCAAAGAGACTTTATTAAATCCTCACATAAGGATGAAATGTTTCCGGCCGTGGATGTCATATGACGGTACAAATCGGATGGTTTACGATCACCAAGATTTTCCGCAGATAAAAGCTGCTCCAAACGTCGTTGCTCAGATGCAGTATGGCGTTTAATTAAAATATCTTTCAAATTTAAATATTTGTTAGTTTCTGGAGGATTGTTTAATACGTCTATTATATTGTTTATTGCATCTACTGGAAGTGAGGCTAATACATATGAATATCTAGTTTCATCTTTCGTAATTTTTCTCGTAGCGAATTGTGCTTCGACAGCAATGAACCAAGCTGCCGGAGCCTTCTCCCAAAAAGTTGGGAGTTTCACCGATGAAATTTCAAAGGAGTTGTTGTAAATTTGTTCAGAATTATTTGATTGTGGCAACGTCTGACCACCGGAAAATCCCTCACCTGTAGGCACATGACCACCCTCGGTTTTATTTTCGTTGGGCATAATCAAATTGAAAGAAATGGACAAACGAAAGAGAAAAATATATAATGCGCTATTTAAAAAAAAATGTTAACTGAATGAATCAATTCGATAGCAATCGTGTTTGGCTTACAAATGCAGAAAAGAAATGAAGATTATGATAATGTTATGATTAAGAACTAGGTACATAAGTAAAAACTAAAAATAATGCAATAAATTTAAAAAGAAATATAAATATGCATGCAAATTCTAGTGATATTAAATTATAATATTTTATTATTATTTTACTAGGTACTAATATTTTGTATAGGTAGTTAATTTGAGGTTAGTTTATATAATACCGGGATATACATAAATATGTTTCGTGTGTATTTTTTTTTTATATTAAATACAATTTATATTTATTTTGAGTTGTAAACTTGCTGCGTGGTTAAAACCCAAAAAGCTGTGCACTGTGCTCCAATAGGAGATTACGGTATTGCATACAGTACAATATGATGAGGAAATGATGAACGGTGTAAGCTGTACTCCAGTAAATGCTTGCGGTATTGTTAACAGACCAAAATGATGTGATGAAATGATGAACGGAATATTTAAGTGTGAGCAGTTATGTACTCGTTTAATGTATTTAGGTATATGACACTCGATGTTCTTAATTTGGAACGGTACATGAGCTAGCTTATGTATATTACGTTCATATGACACTTGCGGCTTTTATGTGATGATAATGAAAAACGTGTAATTTGTCAATGTACTATTGTTTTATTTTTTTTTTTTTTTTTTTTTTTTTTTTTTTTTTTTTTTAAATATGTATGTAGGTAGTTCTGGGCGATTATTTATCGAGAATGAAATCGATTAGATAGAAGATTACACTTTATCCGAGCAAATATATTTTTTTTTTTTTTTTTATATTTCGTATTATGCGTTCAACTCGGGGTCACCAATTTGTAGATAGTTTAGTTCATTAAATAAGCGTTTGCGTTTATAATTCTAACAAAAGATTTTATTCAAATAAAACTAAACTAGATTACTTAATTTTAGTATTTCATATATTTTAAAGTGTAATATATATAGGTATATATAGTCAATCGACTGCCGCACACGAAAGCTTGTTTCCAACTAACTATTGTACAACGTTATGCAATTTGAAATTTGTAATAACCAATTCTTTTCTCTCATTTGTCTGTTACTACAGGCGTGGTGAGTGGCGTAGTCAGGGGCGTAGGGAGCTAACATAATTTGGTGAAATGATCACTACAGAGGAACTCTGACCTAGCGTTTGAAATTGTTCTGCTAATCGTCGAATAACCTCAGAGTCATTTGAGCCCACCGCAGTGCTGCTCAAGGGTTCTAAAAACGCTGTTTGTTGGTCAACGAGCCTTTGAAATGCGTCAGCACCAACAACTGTTGAGCTGTGAAGTGGTTCTTGTTCTGCGTTAACAGGAGCAGCTTGATGATCGGACACAGCTTTAGTGTAGTCAGCTTTGGGTTTAAAATATCGATTCTCAAATTCACTCAATTCATTTTCCCTGTCGGGCAGAACCCCTCCTAATGCTATAATCTCATCGTCAATTTTGATGAATTCTTGAAATAAGCTTTCAATCTTTTCTGACCTGACCTTTATTTCGAGAAAAGATGTCTCGTTCGTAACTGTATTTAGAAAGTTTTCTAATCTATTTGCGGTACCTTTGCAACGTGCACGTTTAAGCCTTAGTGCTTCCATTATAATTTTCACAAAATATATAATAAAGTTGTTACCTTACAGCTTGATATTATATATACTTCCCTAGGTCGTTTGCCAAAGATGATGATTGATGATTCTTTCCAACGGTGTTTTTCTCTTCAACGCCTTTTCTTATAAAACAGCAGCTACAGAAACTGTGCTCCCACGATCACCAACGCCCACAACAGCAACAGGTTGCAGAGCACACGACCAAAATCAATAGTTTTTTTTTTTATTTATTTATTGCAGCAAGGCACTTTATAATTCTTTTGTACAGCCAGGTACTTTATTTTGCAGCAATAGGCACTCGATTCAATAAATTTAATTAATTTCTTAAGTCTTTATTGCGAAGATTAAATTTTACTTGGTTTAAAGGACCACAAAATGTTTTAGCGAGAATTAAATACAAAATTCGATGTGGGCTGTATCACAATTTATTAACGAATGAACTTAAAAACTAACAGAAAGTAATTAAATTATGTATTAGCTATGAGAAGGGAATAAGCAACAAAGAATCCAGTTAAGGATAGAACCGTTGTTTTGTGTAGCGTGATGCGCCGCTATGTACAACAAAAAGAGCAATGTATATAATAATTAGTGTTGCTGTCTTGTTATTATAATGAGAAAAGTGTCAATCAAAAAAATAGTGATAAATTTAGTACTGAGTAATAGATAACAAAAATAGTAATGATTATATTCTTGAACAATCTTCCTTTAACTTTATGTATTCTTCTCGCTCATTTTTTGTTCTGCAAACTTTCAAATTCCTTTTTTTTTTTTTTTTAATTCATTTTTATTTAATCTTCACTTATAACTATCTTAAAGCTAGACAAAAATGTTTAAAACTAGCCTAATTATCAATAACTTACAACTAATTTACTGGCCCTTTCCGGGCGCTCTAAACTAAACTATATCTCTTAATACTAATGTCTTTCGACCTAAAAACTATTTTAATTAAATGTTATTATTTTATTTTTATTTAACCAAGAAAACTTTACTACAAAAACTTAGTATCAGATCATTTTAAATGTTTACCTAGAACCTCCTAAAGCTACACTAAAAATAATTAAAGCTAGATACAACTTATATTAACTAAAAATAACTTAAGCTACTTAAAATACCTAAAAATACCCAAAACCACTTAAAAACTAGAACAGCCACAGCAGCATTTTTCGTTTTAATTTTTTTGTTTGTTTATATTTTGTATAGGTATGCAGACACACAACAACATGCCACCTACCCATACATGTCTATACGTTCATACATTTACGCACGCACATACATATATAGCTGCGCAGATGCATGCACCTATGCCTCCGCATACATATATATTTATATATATTTTTTTTTTACTATCTTAAAGCTAGACAAAAATGTTTAAAACTAGCCTAATTATCAATAACTTACAACTAATTTACTGGCCCTTTCCTGGCGCTCTAAACTAAACTATATCTCTTAATACTAATGTCTTTCGACCTAAGAACTATTTTAATTAAATGTAATTATTTTATTTTTATTTAACCAAGAAAACTTTACTTCAAAAACTTAGTATCAGATCATTTTAAATTTTTACCTAGAACCTCCTAAAGCTACACTAAAAATGATTAAAGCTAGATACAACTTATATTAACTAAAAATAACTTAAGCTACTTAAAATACCTAAAAATACCCAAAACCACTTAAAAACTAGAACAGCCACAGCAGCATTTTTCGTTTTAAATTTTTTGTTTGTTTATATTATAGGTATCCAGACACACAACAACATGCCACCTACCCATACATGTCTATACGTTCATACATATACGCACGCACATACATATACAGCTGCGCAGATGCATGCACCTATGCCTCCGCATACATATATATATATATATATATTTTTTTTTTTGTTGGTGCCACCCCGACTGTTCTTCCTTATACCTAATTTCCCTAAATCTATGTAAGTCGGCCAAGACATACAATACATTCTTAATCGACTTTAGCTATCAAACTGCTGTTCAGAGAGCCACCAGAACTGGTTCTCTTGTTCCGCCCTATCCCTTCGGTCCCGATCGGACACAGTCCTACTGAACCGAAGGCGCTTTTCTCCACCTTGAGCGATGACGTCTCGACCATAAAGGAGTCGCCTATCTACAGTTTTACGGCTGACGTGGTAGATAAGCGGAACCGCCATTCTATCATGTATCAGCCCTCGACTGTCTAAATAGAGGAATGCCTCGGGAGGCATGTAACCACTTAACCGCGCACTCTCAAAATATTCGTTATTGGGGTAATAAGCCCCAAAAATTAAGCTGTTAGTTGAGGACATCGCTCTTGCAACGTGACCCCGAATCAGCTTAAACAAAAAATTATCTATTCTGTTTATGTTGGCTCCGTTGTATAGAACCTGGTTGGAATAATATCTTGTGTACTCCGACTCTGGTGTTCTGTGTAATCCAAGGCAACGTCTAAGACATTGCCTCTCAAACACCCGAATCATTTCCATTTGAGATGGGGCAACGTTGAATCACACCGGGCATCCGTAGGCAATCATCGGCCTGATGAGGGCCATGTAGCAAATCACCTTTACCCTGCTGTCCAGACGGCTGCTATAAAACAGTCTTTTGTCATGGCAAAGGCTCCCCTAGCCCTGGCCAAAGCAGCACCTGTCGAAATACAGGTACTGATCCAACCAGATGCCAAGGTACTTTACTACACTTTTACTCGCCAGTGGATGTCCATGTGGCCCTACGATCACCAGCTTGCGCCAGTTCTTTCTCGTATCCCTTGAGGCGCTAGACAACGGAGTCCTAAACAAAATAGTTTCTGATTTCTGGAAGTTGATTTTCAACTTCCAGTCATCACAATATCGCTGAATCTTGTCAAAGTCACTCTGCAAGAGACTTTTGATGACATTAACTGTATTAGCTGTACTGTACGCAATTAGATCGTCGGCGTACGCAATTGCCTGAGTTAGACTACCTATCAGATCGCTGGTGTAAATGCTAAGACATTGCCTCTCAAACACCCGAATCTTTTCCATTTGAGATGGGGCAACGTTGAATCACACCGGGCATCCGTAGGTAATCATCGGCCTGATGAGGGCCATGTAGCAAATCACCTTTACCCTGCTGTCCAGACGGCTGCTATAAAACAGTCGTTTTGTCATGGCAAAGGCTCCCCTAGCCCTGGCCAAAGCAGCAACTGTCGAAATACAGGTACTAATCCAACCAGATGCCAAGGCACTTTACTACACTTTTACTCGCCAGTGGATGTCCATGTGGCCCTACGATCACCAGCTTGCGCCAGTTCTTTCTCGTATCCCTTGAGGCGCTAGACAACGGAGTCCTAAACAAAATAATTTCTGATTTCTGGAAGTTGATTTTCAACTTCCAGTCATCACAATTTCGCTGAATCTTGTCAAAGTCACTCTGCAAGAGACTTTTGATGACATTAACTGTATTAGCTGTACTGTACGCAATTAGATCGTCGGCGTACGCAATTGCCTGAGTTAGACTACCTATCAGATCGCTGGTGTAAATGCTGAATAAAATCGGCGAGTTAACCGCTCCCTGCTGAAGACCATTATTAATATTAAAAATTGCGGTAGAAGTTTCATTGCCACTCTTGACAACAAACTTTCTACCATATAGCATGTCATAAAGCATATACAATAGAGGTTTACTTATACCTAGTCTGGTTAGCTTCAGATAGAGACCTTCTAACCTTACGGTGTCTAAGGCCTTCTCCAAATCAACCAGACAGGCACCCGTACACTGCTTTTTAGTTTTGTTCCATTGGATATCAGAAACTAGTTTAGACGCGGCATGAATTGTGGCATGTCCCGCCTTAAAACCGAACTGATTATTCGGGATGATATTTTTGTCCTCCGCCCATTTGAACAGGGCTCTATTAATAACCTTTTCAAATACTTTGCTGATACTTGGAAGAAGACTTATCGACCGGAGATTCGCCGGATTGGAGTTGTCCTTTCCCTTTTTTGGGAGAGGGTGCACCACAGCTGTCTTCCACCGCACTGGATAATATGCATTATTCAGCGCGTTGTTAAACAGTGTGGTATAAATGTCAACTGCTTCTTGAGGCAAATGTCGTAGTACAATGTTGGATATACCATCGACTCCTGCTGACTTCTTTTTCTTTAATGAATCGATGATGAGCTGGAACTCATTCTTCGAGATTAACAAGGGACTGGGCCCATTTCGGTCGGCGATTATGGCGTTTGCCAAATCTTCATCATTAAACCCGGTAAAACCAAGGTTCTCAGATCGCCATTCGGTTATATCGTTCAGGTCATGATTCGGGCGAATGCTAGCATTCACCTTGTACACTTGCTGGAAAGCAGCCCCCACAGCCTCACTCTCTCCTGCGGATCTTCGACTATATAGAGGTCATCCTCCAATACGGCATCCTCTGCGTCGTCTGTTCTGGGTATCTGTTCTCTGTCGTCTTCTGGAGCTTAAGACACGGAAGATCGTTTTGATCCTTTCTTCTAAAAATCTTATTCATTTTGGGGAACATACTTGGGTCGCTAGAGTTAACGGCACGAATTTTATTGTCTCAGAACAAATTAATAGTCAACCTATAATTTTCTTTAATCAATTGATTGATGTTTTTGATGGACGAGTTCAGTGTCCTAATCTCCAGATCTCGTGTATCAGTAAACCGTCTGTACAAGCGTTTTAGTCTTGTTAGAAGTCCACTTTTTTGTCTGTGAAGTGCGTCAATTGTCGCGTTACGGTACATGTCAGTTGCGTTACGTTCTTTGTATTTCGGTATTGTTCTGTTCATTGTTCGTAGAATCGTTTCGTCAATTTGTTCTAAGTATCTGTCGATTTCAGTATTTGTTAGGTTCCTGTCATTTGGTGGAGATATACAATTTAACCGTAAATCGCTCAATAAGGCGTTGGAGAAGCGTGGCCAGAAGATCGATACTTAAAGTTGTATCGACCCATCCAATTATACAAATGGTTACCTCGAGGATTTTGTATTTGATTTCCCCAATCTATGTGCTTGGCGTTTAAATCACCGGCTAATATGTAAAAGTTTTCTTCCGAGCTCAATATTAAGCGTTCAAAAAGCTTTTCAAGCTCTGTTATAAACTGTGTGGGCTGAGGTGTTTCCGGTGCATATACAGCGATCACATACATTCGCTTCCCCTGTTGGAGATGAATGCATATGATGCATGCCTCTAACTCCCGAAATTTACGCACATCACTATTATATATTACCTTATGACTAATGCCTTTACGTATAAAGATTGCGACGCCCCCTCCTTGAGTGAAGTTGGGTCGGTCTCTCCTTACGATATTGTAATTGTTGTTAGTCAATTTATGTTTCTGGTTAAGCTTAGTTTCGCTAGCCATAAACACATCTGGACTTATGTCTTTAAGCAATTGGAATAAATTCGCTCTACGCTCGGTCCTAATCAGTGAATTTACATTCACAGCTAGGATCTAAAAGGGCCTCTCCGCCCTTAACCTCTAAGTTACGTTAAGCTCGGCAAAACAGAGTAGAGATAATCCACCCTAGTCGCCTGCTCCCTGATCTGGTTTTGGAGGCCAGCCAACTGACCCTGGATGGCCAGTAGAGTGCCCATAATATCCGCCTTAGGCACATGGGCCTGTTGGGCGACCTTTGGTGTAGGCTGTACCGTGCTTCCCCTTCCTGACGCCATTTGGGCGTAAGAAATTTGGGGGTTGACGGGCGTTGTTGTAGGAGGGCGCACTGTTGGACGCTTTTCTACCACTGTTTGCTTTGCTGCTTTATTGTTCTTTATAAGCTGAAACGTCGGGCATCCCCGATAATTAGCGGGGTGTCCGCCGCCTCGGTAGAGTACACATTTAAGCTGGGTCCTATCTTCGAACCGTTCCCTTCCTAACTTGCATTCATCTGGATTGTGGTTCTCTAAACACTTAACGCAGCGTGACTGCATTTCGCAGTTTGCTGCGGCGTGGCCGAACCTTTGGCAGCGCATTCATTAAGCATGTCGCCGCGCCTTTTTAATTTGTCCCAAGTTACAACCTGGTAGTTGAGGACGGATATACTCTTCAAACTATCCAGTTTGCTGCTGGGTGAGAGTTGAACAAGGAAGAAGGGAAGACTCCGCTTCTCCCGCCTAGCTCTAACTGTAGCGAACGGCTAGACCCCGATAAAGTGGAGATCGTCATTCGCTTTTTGGCGGAGTTCATTTAAGAGCACCTGTGGTTCCGTGTAGGAATCTATGCCCTTCAAAAGGACCGTTTGAAATTTTTCGGTTTTCGGGGTGAAACTAAAGAATTCAGTAGTAATTTCTTTTAGCAACTCTTTAATTTTTTTGTGCTGTTCCAGTGTGAAGCACTGAATAGCATGCCTATCGTTATTTAATCTTTTAATAGTAAAATTTTGACCTATGGTCAACTTACATAGATTTATGGTATCCTGTAACTCCATTTTATAAGTATTTATGGGTGGCACCTTTTCTTTTTTCGTAATCGGCGGCTGAGGCTGCTGCTGCTGAGACTGACTTTTCTTCTGCTGTTTATTCTGCTGCTTTTGAATCTGCTGCTGCTGTTTTTCTTGCGGTTGTTTCTGGACTTGTGTCTGCTGCTATTGCTGTTGTTGTTGTTTTTGCCGTTGTTTTTTTTTCGCTGCTGCTGTGCAGTTGTTTTTGTAATTGTTCTTTTTTCTGTTGTTGTTCTTGTTCGTCGAGTTCTTTTAGTTGTTTCGCTCGGCGCGCTTCTTGGCTGGCCTTAACTCTACTTTTCAACTTTTGGATTTCTGCCGCCATTGTTTCAATTTGAGCGATCATTCTTTGTTCCTCGTCCTCCTCAGATGACGCCTCTGATGTGGAGAGGTTCACGAAGGCAGTACTATCGCCCGTCGTGAAGTGCCTCCTTTGCTCTTTTTCCCAACCAATAAAGTTTTCCACTTCACGGTTGTGAAAAAAAGCTGCTAAAGTTCTGATGCCCGGCTGGGAATCGAACTGGCGACCCTCGGATTCTCGGTCGGCCACTCTATCACTGTGCTACTGCACCACTTATGAAATCTTGATTTAATGTAAAACTTAAGCTCACGCACGAAATTTAATTTGGAAAAACTGGGAAGCCGAAAACGTGTGAACACCTCCACAGTACGAGATCGACTGATGCGTTCAAATTCTCCTTCTCATCCAAAGACTGCACATTCTGCAAATGGGCGTAGGCTAGCAACTCGAAGCGTGTTCTGTTCGCTATGGGGCTACCCTGTCGTTCCGCTTCATGGTAGTACTATAGTCTTTAAATACAATGCAAGCACCGAACAAACTGAAACCAAGCAATGACTGTTCAATTCAAATTCGCCGCTTAGCAACGAAAATCTCGTGACTATAGTGTCTCCGTTTAATACGGTGTAATGCAAGCTTGGTACATATAATTTTACCGTACGAATGACAAAAAACGCATTTTGGAATAGAGCTCTTTTTTGAATTAGAGAGATTAATCTTCGAAGGTTGTCCTCTGGATTGTATGTTATAAAAGTGTTAGTAGATGATCTTATTTTCGTCACTACATATGTATCTTTTATAAGAATTAACAGTGAATTTATGTTGGTTTCTTCTTCTCTTGTGCTGGAAGTGAATTACGACACTGCTGCCCTCGGTCTCACGTACGGCAGTGGGTGAGGTATATACGACACTTACGTAGCTGGTCTGGTTCTCTCGTGCTGCGTTACTATGATTTTACCTAGCGGTTCACGTCCTTCGTAGGATATCAACGCACTTCGGTGGCAATCAACGCCCTTCGGTGGTTATCAACGTCCTTTGAATGCAATCACGCCCTTTGGCGGCAATTCAACGTCTTATGACAGTAATCTATTATTCTTGTGTGCATTGTATAATGCTCCTTCCGCCTGGTGGGGGAAACATGTTAATCTATTTTCTAACGGATGATTTATTTGCTACTTGGTTTTTGACGTTTATATTTTTGACAGATCACACATGACAAATTCCACGAACGTTTGACATTTCGATTCAGTATTGTTTGCCATTTCATCATGAATAGACTTACGCCTGAACAACGTTTGCAAATTATTGAAATGTATTATCAAAATTCGTGCTCTGTGAAAAATGTGTTTAGCAAGCTACGTCCGTTTTATGCATTAATTGAGAGGCGAATTTGGTGAGCAGTTGATCTCACGTTTTGGCGCAGTCAATTGGCCACCAAGATCATGTGATTTGACCCCGTTAGACTATTTTTTGTGGGGCTATGTTAAGTCTATTGTCTATGGGGACAAGCCAAACACGATTGCTGCCTTGGAAGCCAACATTGAACGCGTCATTGGTGAGATTCCGGCCGAAATGTGTGAAAAAGTTTGCCAAAATTGGACCTTCAGAATGGACCACCTGAAGCGTAGCCGCGGGCAACATTTAAGTGAAATTATTTTTAAACAGTAAATGGCAGAAATTGATTTATCGATCCGAATAAAAATTTCATTCACTTTTTACAAGTTTCTGTGTTTTTTTGAATTTTCAAAAACAAAGCTCTTAAAAAATCACCGTTTATAAGGCCGCTGGGTGGGCTTAACCAGAAACATAAATTGACTAACAACAATTACAATATCGTAAGAAGAGACCGACCCAACTCCACGCAAGGAGGAGGCGTCGCAATCTTTATACGTAAAGGCATTAGTCATAAGGTAATATATAATAGTGATGTGCGAAAATTTCGGACGTTAGAGGCATGCATCATATGCATTCATCTCCAACAGGGGAAGCGAATGTATGTGATCGCTGCCTATGCACCGGAAACACCTCAGCCCACGCAGCTTATAACAGAGCTTGAAAAGCTTTTTGAATGCTTAAGATTGAGCTCGGAAGAGAATTACTATATATTGGCGGGTGATTTAAACGCCAAGCACACAGATTGGGGAAATCAAATACAAAATCCTCGAGGTAACCATCTATTTAATTGGATGGGTCGATACAACCTTGAGTATCGCATCGATCTTCTAGCCACAGACAGGCCATCGTTCCCAAGAAGCGGTGCCTATCTGGATCTATTGCTTAAAGACGCAAGACTAACAATTACTGACGCTGTGGGTCAACGGCCAAGAAATTGTTTACGAACGATCGAGTACGACAGTGACCACTGCGGACTCGCAGCCGTAATACAACTTCCGAACCAGCTTATGGAGTTGGAGGAGTATGTGCCTGTGCATACTTACAATTACAGTAAGGTGCGCTGGCCACGTTTCTCCAATGCCTTATTGAGTGAATTACGTTCAAATGGTATATCCCCACCAAATGACAGGAACCTAACAAATACTGAAATCGACAGATACTTAGAACAAATTGACGAAACGATTCTACGAACAATGAACAGAACAATACCGAAATACAAAGAACGTAACGCAACTGACATGTACCGTAACGCGACAATTGACGCACTTCACAGACAAAAAAGTAAACTACTGACAAGACTAAAACGCTTGTACAGGCGGTTTACTGATACACGAGACCTGGAGATTAGGACACTGAAGTCGTCCATCAAAAACATCAACCAATTGATCAAAGAAAATTATAGATTGGCTATTAATTCGTTCTGGGACAATAAAATTCGTGCCGTTAACTCCAGCGACCCAAGTATGTTCCCAAAAATTAATAAGATTTTTAGAAGAAAGGATCAAAACGATCTTCCGTGTCTTAAGCTCCAGAGGACGACAGAGAACAGAGACGTACTTCTGACAGCAGGCATAGACCCAGAGGATGCCGTATTGGACGATGACCTCTATATA
Organism: Philhelius pedissequus; assembly: GCA_910595825.1. Lineage (NCBI taxonomy): Eukaryota > Metazoa > Arthropoda > Insecta > Diptera > Syrphidae > Philhelius > Philhelius pedissequus. Next base: position 249,119,316 of record OU343160.1, on the reverse strand, counting down.
ATCGAAGATCCGCAGGAGAGAGTGGAGGCTGTGGGGGCTGCTTTCCAGCAAGTGTACAAGGTGAATGCTAGCATTCGCCCGAATCATGACCTGGAGAACAGAGCTCTGCTTCATCACTTATGGCTCCGGAACGATATAACCGAATGGCGATCTGAGAACCTTGGTTTTACCAGGTTTAATGATGAAGATTTGGCAAACGCCATAATCGCCGCCCGAAATGGGCCCAGCCCCCTGTTAATTTCGAAGAATGAGCTCCAGCTCATCTTCGATTCATTAAAGAAAAAGAAGTCTGCAGGACTCGATGGTATATCCAACGTTGTACTACGACATTTGCCTCAAGAAGCAGTTGACATTTATACCACACTGTTTAACAACGCGCTGAATAATGCATATTATCCAGTGCGGTGGAAGACAGCTGTGGTGCACCCTCTCCCAAAAAAGGGAAAGGACAACTCCAATCCGGCGAATCTCCGGTCGATAAGTCTTCTTCCGAGTATCAGCAAAGTATTTGAAAAGGTTATTAATAGAGCCCTGTTCAAATTGGCGGAGGACAAAAATATCATCCCGGATAATCAGTTCGGTTTTAAGGCGGGACATGACACAATTCATGCCGCGTCTAAACTTGTTTCTGATATCCAATGGAACAAAACTAAAAAACAGTGTACGGGTGCCTGTCTGGTTGATTTGGAGAAGGCCTTCGACACCGTATGGTTAGAAGGTCTCTATCTAAAGCTAACCAGACTAGGTATAAGTAAACCTCTATTGTATATGCTTTATGACATGCTAAATGGTAGAAAGTTTGTTGTCAAGAGTGGCAATGTAACTTCTACTGCAATTTTTAATATTAATAATGGTCTTCAGCAGGGAGCGGTTAACTCGCCGATTCTATTCAACATTTACACCAGCGATCTGATAGGTAGTCTAACTCAGGCAATTGCGTACGCCGACGATCTAATTGCGTACAGAACAGCTCATACAGTTGAGGTCATCAAAAGTCTCTTGCAGAGTGACTTCGACAAGATTCAGCGATATTGTGATGACTGGAAGTTGAAAATCAACTTCCAGAAATCAGAAACTATTTTGTTTAGGACTCCGCTGTCTAGCGCCTCAAGGGATACGAGAAAGAACTGGCGCAAGCTGGTGATCGTAGGGCCACATGGACATCCACTGGCGAGTAAAAGTGTAGTAAAGTACCTTGGCATCTGGTTGGATCAGTACCTGTATTTCGACAGACATATAGGTGCTGCTTTGGCCAGGGCTAGGGGAGCCTTAGCCTTGACAAAACGACTGTTTTATAGCAGCCGTCTTGACAGCAGGGTGAAGGTGATTTGCTACATGGCCCTCATCAGGCCGATGATTGCCTACGGATGCCCGGTGTGGTTCAACGTTGCCCCATCTCAAATGGAAAAGATTCGGGTGTTTGAGAGGCAATGTCTTAGACGTTGCCTTGGATTACACAGAACACCAGAGTCGGAGTACACAAGATATTATTCCAACCAGGTTCTATACAACGGAGCCAACATAAACAGAATAGATAATTTTTTGTTCAAGCTGATTCGGGGTCACGTTGCAAGAGCGATGTCCTCAACTAACAGCTTAATTTTTGGGGCTTATTACCCCAATAACGAATATTTTGAGAGTGCGCGGTTAAGTGGTTACATCCCTCCTGAGGCATTCCTCTATTTAGACAGTCGAGGGCTGATACAGGATGGAGGGGCGGTTCCGCTCATCTACCACGTCAGCCGGAAAACTGTGGATAGGCGACTCCTGTATAGTCGAGACGTCATCGCTCAAGGTGGAGAAGAGCGCCTTCGGTTCAGTAGGACTGTGTCCGATCGGGACCGGAGGGATAGGGCGAAACAGGAGAACCAGTTCTGGTGGCTCTCTGAACAGCATCGTGATATTTAAAGTCGATGAAGATGATATATCTTGGCCGACTTACATAGATTTAGGGCATTAGGTATAGGTAACAGTCAGGGTGGCACCAAAAAAAAAAATTAAAAATATGTATGTATGCGGGGGCATGCGTGCATGTATCTGCATGTCTGTACATGTGTGTGCGTACGTATATGTATGTGCGTATGTACATGTGTGGGTGGGTTGCATGCTAGTGTGTGTCTGCATGCATATAAAAAATAAACAAAAAAAAATTAAAAAACGAAAAAAATGCTGCTGTGGCTGTTCTAGTTTTTAAGTAGTTATAAGTATTATTAGGTATTTTAAGTAGTTTAAGTTATTTTTAGTTAGTATAAGTTAGTTTTATTTAGTTTTAATTATTTTTAATATATATTTAAGTTTAGTTTATAGGTAAAAAAAAAAAAAAAAAAAAAAAAAAATGATCAGATACCAAGTTTTCTGTATAAAAGTTTCTTGAAATATAAAATAAATAAAAAAAAAAAAATTTAGATTTAATTAAAATAGTTTTTAGGTCGAAAGACATTAGTTGTAAGAGTTATTGTTTAATTTAGAGCGCCCGTAAAGGGCCAGTAAATTAGTTGTAAGTTATTGATAATTAGGCTAGTTTTAAACATTTTTGTCTAGCTTTAAGATAGTTATAAGTTAATATGAAATAAAAATGAATTTAAAAAAAAAAAAAAAAACACCGTTCTTCGATCCGTTGCTGAGCATTGTAAGCAAAATAACTACAAACCGCTCTCCCTTCGTGATGTTGACTTTGGACGCAATGCAGAAAGCCCTATCTTCCTTCGCGAGTGTTTGACGAAAAAAAAACATTTGTTGCTACAATCTGCACTCCGATTAAAAAAACAAAATAAACTATCATCAGTGTTTACAAGGAGAGGACTAGTATACGTTATACGTCAACCAGATGATGCTGCGGTTCTTATTGACAAAAATGAAGACTTGTCCAGGGTTGCCATGATTGCATCTGTAAATACCTAATTACTATTAAACTCTATTTTATTTATTAAACTTTTTCTTTTTTAATTTCACTTTACTTTATTTCTTTTCTTGAACTGAGTACCACTACTTAATTTTTCTTTTTTTTTTTTACATACATAAACATATATTTTGTAATCTTTATTTTTCTCTTTATGTAAATTATTGGTAAAACTCTTAATAATTTTATCACATATTATCATTAATACAGTTTAAATTTTTTAGCATGCATTCTTCTGGTATTGGCGATGATTTGATTTTACGTTCAATGCTTAGGGTACTTTGCAGTCAATGTATGGGGTTTCAAGTTTGTCACATAAATGCTCAAAGCCTACGAAAAAAAATTGATGAATTTAGATATGCTTTTGATGGTTCTGGAGTTGATGCTATCTGTGTTTCTGAAACTTGGTTCCCCATTAATTTTCCCAACACTATGTTTCACTTAAATGGTTATAGACTTTTTAGAGCTGATCGAGGTGGTAGAGGAGGTGGAGTGGCAATTTATGTTCGTGATGGTATTACTTGCAGGATATATAGTGCATCAAGCCCTGGTTGTGCAATCGAGTATATTTTTGTAGACATGATATGTGGGGAAGATAAGCTTCTGCTTGGTACAGTTTACAGACCCAATAGATTCGTTGATCTTTCACCTCTCGTATCTCTGATGGAAGAAATTGCTGTGATGTCAACTAAGATTGTTTTATGTGGGGATATTAATAGTAACCTATTAGTAGAAAGCACCTTAGTTAACACAATGAGATCGTTTAATCTATCACCGGTTAATGAACATGAGGCTACACATTTTACTAATAGCTCTAGTTCACTACTTGATGTTATTTTTGTTAGTAACATGAATGATGTTCTGTTCTATAACCAACTTGTCGCTCCTGCCTTCTCAAAACATGATCTGATTTTTCTCACTTTTGATTTCAATATAATTACACCCCCAACAGCTTTCCAGTATCGAGATTTTAAAAATGTGAATTATTCTGCTCTTGAACAAAATGTTTCTATAATTGATTGGGATAGACTTTACTCTATACCATCTCCGAACGAACAAGTCGAATTTTTTCAAACTAATATTGAGTATCTCTTTAATACTTTTGTTCCCCTTAAACAAAAATGTTTAACACATCGATCCCGACCGTGGTTTACTCCAGAAATTTCCTCTCTCATCTACCGTAGAAATCAAGCATACATTCGGTGGAAAGGATATAGGTTGGAAGATCTTCACGGATCATATCGGTTACTTTGAAACCAAATTGATTTAAATCAATTTTTTTCAAAAATCGCCTTAATTTATCTATTAATGGTCGAAAATTGTGGAGCAATCTACGCAATTTTGGTATTGGTAAGCAAAAAAGTTCTAACTGTCATAACATTGACATTAATGAGCTAAATAAACAATTTTTAACGTTGCCCTCTATATCTTCAGTAGATTCTTATGAGGTATTTAACGAGGGTAATTCTCCTACCTCTCAATCTGCTTTTAAGTTCTCTGTAATTGAGTCTACTGAAGTTTTTGAAAGCTTTATGTTGGTTAAATCAAATGCTATTGGCATTGATGGTATTCACCCTGTTTTTATTAGAGCTTTACTACCAATACTTTTGAATTATATTACATATTTGTTTAATACAGTGATAACAACCGGCATCTTCCCTATGACTTGGAAGCAAGCGAAGATAATCCCCGTCATCATCAAATCAAATCATCTAATTGCAAGGACTTTCACCCAATCTCAATACTTCCGTTTCTTTCTAAGGTCTTGGAAAGGATTATGCAAAGACAAATAAATACATATCTTAGTAGAGTCAATTTCCTGACACCTTTTCAGTCTGGTTTTCGTCCAAAGCATAACTGTTTGACAGCGCTATTGAATGTGACTGAAGACATTAGGTAAGCTGTTGATGACGATAATGTAAGTTTTTTGGTCCTTTTGGATTTTTCGAAAGCTTTTGATACAATTGACCACTCGATTCTCATTCGTAAGCTTATTCATTAATTTAATTTTTCATGTGCTGCTGCTTATTTGCTTCATTCATATCTAAGTGATAGAAAACAGGCTGTAAGTCACTCCAATACGTTGTCTTCTTTCCTGCCGGTCTTGAAAGGTGTTCCTCAAGGATCGATCTTAGGCCCCATTCTCTTCTCACTTTATATAAATGAATTGCCATCGATATTGAAATTTCACTTGTACAAATGTATGCTGATGACGTGCAACTTTATTTGAGTAGTCCACTAGGTCTTATTGAAAATTGTGTCCATAATATTAACCAGGGTCTTTTAAGTATCCATATTTGGTCCCAGAGAAATGGCCTCTTTTTAAACCCATCGAAAACTAAATGCTTAGTTATCTCTAAAAAGCCTATTGATCTTTCATATTTCCCCCGCCTAATGCTTAATAATATTGGTATTGACTATGTAGAAACAGCTAAAAATCTTGGTATCACTTTCAACAGATCTTTAATATGGCAAAACCACATAAATTCAACTGTTGGTAAAGTGTACGGTGCTCTTAGGGCTCTTCATGATTCCCAATACTTAACTCCGATAGAAACTCGTAAGATGTTAGCTAAAACCTTGATTATTCCACTCCTTACATATGGTTGTGAAATTTACTGTAACTGTGATGCTGAGAGTAGACGAAAACTTACGGTTGCTTTCAACAATACAATAAGATACATCTACGGCCTTAAAAGATATGACCGAACTTGCTCCTACTCTATTGAATATGCAGTTTAAGTATTTTCTTCAATATCGAACACTTCTTCTTCTATTCACTATTAAACAGACGAATCAACCACATAACCTATATTACAGATTACAATTTCCTACTTCTAACAGATCAAACACACTTAACATCCCACGCCATACATGCCTTACTTCCGACCGGCAGTTCTTTGTCAACGCCATTCGCATATGGAACTCTTTGCCAAGTGATATCAGAGGTCTTAGTAATGCTAAAATATTTCAGAGTAAACTAAGTCACTACTTTTCTTTGCTTTAAATTTGTGGTTTTACCTTTAATACATTAATAATTTAAAATTTGCAGTTATTTTTAATTTTATAGCTTCATTTATTTGTCAACTACTCAGCTTTCATTTTAACTTCATTTTAATCATTGTTCTAATGTAATTATATTACTTTGATCTTGCTAGTTAGCTTTTATTCTTATTCATGTATACAGTATTAAAGCTATCACTTTTTAATAAGATATTATATCTTAATGTGTATAGCATATCGATAAATTGAATAAACTAAACTAAACAATTAACACACAGGATTACGGAAACCTGGACAGCAGAAATCATGAAGGAAAAGGAAAAGATGAGCCTGCCAAGCTTTTCCGCAGAACACCAGGAAAAGATCGTCAAGTTCCTTCTAATCGGACTGATCATTCTCCAATTAAGAAAGTCAAATAAGGAATTAAAGGACAATCCAAAGGAAAAATATGCGTGAGTCTAAATTTTATTTAATTAAAGTTAGTATTATTTAATTTTTAATTTTTTATAAATAAATTTTGTATGTATTTCTTATTTATATTCATTATATAGTATAGTTTCGATTTGATTAAAAACATTCAGTAGTAGTAAAATGAGGAATAGGCCTACTGAGGAAACTTAAAAAAACGCATCTAGTGTACTACCTCAATTGGTAATGTGGAAGAAACACATAATCAAATTCACAACATTGCAAATTATTAATCCTTAATTTTAAATAAGAAAACTTTTTCTATAATATATTAATCACAAACATTTAATAGCAAACACTTTGTCTCTTTTTCCGGCATGACAATTATATTTCACGTGCACCTAATGCCACAAGGCTTACATCTTCAGCTCTTGGTTTGAGCAAACAGTCGAGTGAAGCCTCTACATATATGTGTTTTAAATATTGGAGTACGGCTAGCAAATTATTTTATTTATTTAAAATACGTACTTATGTATATTAATATGTATGTAAATAAAATAAAAATTAAAACAAAAATAATGTAATACCTAATAATAATATGTTAGTTAATAAAAGCACTAAGTTCCTTGTTAAAATAAAGAAATATTTTGACTTTTAAGACTACCTATGATTCATTTTAATGTTTTCAGAAAAGAAAAAAAAAAATTAAAAATTTTGATCAACATCGGTAAATAAAGTGGAAAATTAAAAAATCGTTAATGTCGAAAACAAAAGAAATGGTTCTATGGTTCATTTTTTAATGCATTTACTTTCTTTGCGAAAATAAAACCAACAAATGATCATCTGTTTATTACCTTGTTTTAAAACTAATTATTTTTAATTATTAATTATTCTTTTTTTCTGACTAAAATACAACTACACTAGTAGATATAATATCATACTTGAGGAACAAAATGAAAGGAGCACTAATTTTCCGATGTAAATTTTTGCTCCTTACACCAAAATTGCTCCTCGAGGAGTCTGCTCTAGAATGGATTTTATGTCGTGTGCGAGGAAAAAAGGAGGTTGAAATGTATAGCATCTTCATTAAAATGCATAGTGTGTCGCGTGCGTTGAAAAAAAAGGTCGGAATTGATAAATCGTCCAAAATGTATTGTCAGAAAAAAACTGTTGTCGGGACTGTAAAAATATACTTTTCGGGCATTGAAATAGTGATGGGAAAATTGTATGCATTATATTTACAACAACAACAGAGAAGATATTATATCAGACTAGAGGAGCAGAGCACTTTTTGAATAATTTTTGTGGTCAAAAGTTATATTTTTCGGGGTGAATCTAGATTTTGTGACTGTTTTTTATGGCTAGTGATGTACAAATATATAATTAGATGTGTAACAATCTCGTCAACTTGAACTTTACGTAGAGCGATTTTCTTCTTGAAATAGAACAACTCAAAGAGAATCAATCATGGATGGTTTGCGGGTAGTTTTTTTTAAGTGATGTATGTTGATATGAGTTTTGAATGGTAGTGTAGGAATTATGTAGGTTCATTGACTTTGAGATGGGTTTGTATGTTGAAGGGTGATAATGTAGAGGAACTAATTTATGAATATAAAGGAAACCAATATTGTATGTGTGTTTTATAATAATTGAGATTTATTAATCCATGAATTGTTAACCTGTGGAAAGCCGAACCATTTAACATTACATAGTCCCCCTTACTTTTAAGTACTTTTTCAACGAGATAAATATTAGGGAATTTAGTTTTTTGTAATTTTTTTTTCATAAAAACATCCGCTGATAGGTTGACCTTTAAAATCTCCAAAGAGATATGTTGTTGGATTTGGTAGGTTTACTTTTCTTATCTTAAAAATTTCCGTTGTTATATTAGGTGTGTAGCCTTTCTCGAAAACGTGTTTGAACTTGCTTATTCTAACATTGTGGTCAACTTTAAATTTACCACGTGGAGCGATTTTATTTCTATTATACACTGTAGATAAGATTTTTTTTGAGATTTCCTGATTCACATCGCTTGGGCACATTTTTATGTGATTGTATTCATCCACCATATTATCAATAATGGATATCCATTTGAGACTGAGTTCTTTCCACATTTTCGCTTTAAGTGTGCGATTAAAACGTTCAACAATTGATACTTTAAGTAAGCTGAATGTAGAGTGATGATTTATATTGTGTAACTTCATTAAATAATGAAAAATCTTATTAAAAAATTCTTTTACATTATCCGTATGTAGGTTCGTAGGATGTCGTGTTGATTTGCCGAAAATCAACTTCATTGCCCATGCATATTTCGAGAATGTGTCAATAACCGTCATTAAATATTTGTAGTCATTATTTTCTCTGTGGTTAGGTATCATTTCAACCAAATCAGCTTGCCACATGTCATCGTACCCTTTGATAACAACCCTACGCCGACTAAAATTCTTTCTTGCTGATCTGTGAAGCTCTTCAACAACTTGTCGTTTACTCATTTTTTTCCAGAATGAAAGAAAAAAACATTTTTTTATGGTTTTATAATATAATTGCATTTATTTTAATCTGCTATACAATAGCATTCATTTTTTTAATCTTATCAAACGAAGTTCAATCAAACAACATCCACAAGTATCTGGCCCCACTTTACATGTATTTGAAGATCATGAACAGTTTGTGAAATGACATCCAAACTTAGATTCAACTTGATCAACATTTTTATAATTTCTAAAAAACAATATATTTCTTAAGAACTCTTCATGATGCTCTTCAAGCATATTATCTTTATGAAGCCTTAAAAAAGTAAAAAATTCATAAAAAATTAAAGCTATGTTGATATTGGACATGGTTGTGATATCGTTTCTGACTTACAAAAATATCAACTGAATGTAAGATTGTCTTGTTAGATTTTCTTATATGAAAAATATATTAGTTCCCGCTCTTGATTCTCTTTAATTTTTTCAATTTCAAGAAGAAAATATTTTCGAAGATCATCCAGCAAGCGGATTGTATTAAAATTTTGTAGATCAATGTATTCTCTTAATATGTTTTTTTTTATTTTTGAATTCATCATCTATGTATGCTTTATATACTGCTTGATTAGGCAGTATAGGGCTGCCAACATTGTGCATAGGTTTTCCTTTAATATCAAAGTCACCATTCGAAGTTTGCCTAAATCCATCACCAGGAGGTCCTTGAGGACCAACGATTGTTCTTTGAAATTTGCTGCAGCTTCTTCCGAAATTGTCAACACTCATTTTGCTAATAAATTAAATTTTGTTCACGCAACTCTTCCACAATCGAATTTATCTCATTTTTATGGTCCTTATGGCCTGATGTTTCAGATGCAATTAAAAGTCTCAACCTAATCAACTAGCTCATTTGGATTGTCCCAATACACATAATAAATTGGAATGAATAGAAGAAAACGCAAATAATACCTACATATTATTTTTGTTTTTGGTTTAGTGGACTGTGTGGGTTTAAGTCAAATTGAAATTATTTATGACTTTTAGTCCAAAATGCGTTTCGCCCGGACACGATAGTTGGGCTCATCAGTTAGATGCTATCGTGTCGCTCTAAGACGCACTATTTTTTGGTCGATGACTACCGACTCTAATAAAATTTTCAGCACATACATACTGAAAATTATATTTTTCTAGGGGAATTTGGTCAAATTCATGCACCCAGAAATATATGTATGTTACGCCCGTGGTCTGGCTAGTTGTAAATGAATAGAAGAAAACGCAAATAATACCTACATATTATTTTTGTTTTTGGTTTAGTGGACTGTGTGGGTTTAAGTCAAATTGAAATTATTTATGACTTTTAGTCCAAAATGCGTTTCGCCCGGACACGATAGTTGGGCTGAAAATTTTATTAGAGTCGGTAGTCATCGACCAAAAAATAGTGCGTCTTAGAGCGACACGATAGCATCTAACTGATGAGCCCAACTATCGTGTCCGGGCGAAACGCATTTTGGACTAAAAGTCATAAATAATTTCAATTTGACTTAAACCCACACAGTCCACTAAACCAAAAACAAAAATAATATGTAGGTATTATTTGCGTTTTCTTCTATTCATTTACAACTAGCCAGACCACGGGCGTAACATACATATATTTCTGGGTGCATGAATTTGACCAAATTCCCCTAGAAAAATATAATTTTCAGTATGTATGTGCTGAAAATTTTATTAGAGTCGGTAGTCATCGACCAAAAAATAGTGCGTCTTAGAGCGACACGATAGCATCTAACTGATGAGCCCAACTATCGTGTCCGGGCGAAACGCATTTTGGACTAAAAGTCATAAATAATTTCAATTTGACATAATAAATTGGATTAGCTGAATAAATCATTGCAGGCGAATTACTTCTGTATGCATTTCCCACTTTCTTTTCTTTACTTTGTGACATATCCTGAACCAAAGGTTTAATAATTTTCTTGTACGTTTGTCCTCTCTTGCCTTTAACCTGTGAATTTATATCATGATTTCTCAAGTGAGCGCATGTTTTTTGTAATATTCTCTGATACTGTCTTAAATCTTCAATATTATAAATACTCATTAGAGGTTTTTTATGCACAACAAGTTTAAGCAAGCCTTCTGTTCCATGAAAACTTTCATCATCAATTATAATATTATTGCCATCGTAAATTTTAAAATTCGATCTCCCTAACTTCTTTGTATTCAATTTAGCATCAAAGTATGGGCCATAGATCTTATCATGATCTGAATTTGAAATTATCCGCTTTAAAATCTCGGTATAAGCAGGAACTATCACCGAATATTCAAAAGCTTATAAAATATTTCCACAATTCTGTAATTCAGCCAAAAACATCGACAAAAGCTCGTAGTCTGTATCACACCCATTTAGCCAATACAACAACCGGAATCTATTTCACCTCATGAATGCAAATTCAAATAATACAAAAAGATCGCTACGTGAGACATCCCCAGAGTTTGAAGTATTTTCGGTGAAAAAAAAACTGTTTGGACACTTTCATGGCGGATGTCACGTTAATGGATGCAATCATCTCGAAAATGGATGCGCTCTTAGACATTAAGTTGAAAGATATCGCAACAAAGAAAGATATAAGCTGTATTATTGAACAAGTTACTGGACTCGAAGAGGAGAACAAGCAACTAAAGCAAGAGATATTAAAGCTGAAAGGGAGTGAAATAATGCTTGCTAAAAGAATCGAATAAGCAGAAAAGTACTCAAAAAGGCTAAATGTCATCGTTAGAAGAATGAGTGCAAAAAGTGAAGATGATGCAAAACTGGAGTTTCAACAAATTTGTAACACAACCCTTCAAGTATCTGCAACCATGAATAACGTTAAAAAAAAATCAGTCTCACTAATCAACCAAATGCATCATACATTTTTGAGCTTTCCAACCTGAATGATGTAAAGTCTGTATAATCATCATCTACTAAGTTAAAAAATACATCCATTTCCATAAATAAAGACCTTACGCAGACTAAACGTGCTGAAAGTTATAATCTTCGGAAATTGAAGAAGTGTCTTCATGGAACTGACCCTAGTCTTCGGCTTGAAATTAAACGATGGGCCCTTTTCGTTGATTTTCGTCGATATAAATGCAACAAAGAGGGTGAAATCTCAGCGTTTAATGAAACTGATAAGGAATTTATTGTTAAAATTTTGGAAAAAAACAACTCAAATGCATTTACTGTCAATTTAAAGTTACCAAATAATTATCAGATTAAAAATAATTAGCAATCCTCTGCCTGTCAGGTTCTTTTTTACAATATTGCTGGTATTGTTAATAAATCATTGTTATGTAACTTTTTTAAATATATTTGTAAATTTGAAATCTTTTTTTTATTTGAAACATTTGTACTTACTGAAAACTTTAAGAACTTCGAAAAAATCTTTGCTGGTTTCAAAATTAGATGGATCTCTGCAGCTAAAACAAACAATTTCGGGAGCTAGTGGGGGATGTGTTTTTGGATATAGAAAAGACATCGAATCTATCTACAAACTAAAATTTTCAAACCTTGGAGACGTGGTAATCTTGCAAGGGTGTTTTGCTAGGAATCACTTGACTTTGATTCCATTATATTTAAACTGTAGTCATTGGAACAGAGACTTTGTAGCTCTCAAAAACTTTTTTTCGACATCTGACTTGAGCAATTTCATTCTTGGTGGCGAATTGAACGTAAGAACTGGCACGAAAGGTACAGTCGACTACAATTCCATTCCTCCAGCTAATGTTGAAGAATTAAGAAGCTCTAAGGATTCAACCTTCGATAGTAACTGCAATACGTTTAGATTTTTAGATTAAGATTGATTTTTATTTACATTTCGCAATTTTTTTACAAAAATATCATAGGTATAATCTATTAAATGCATGGCTTTGCCGTCTGCCTGCCTGACAATAAATTTAAATAATTATTTTATATTTTTAATATTCAATAAGTTACAGTATTCATTTAAAGACATTCATTTATAATTCTGTTTCTATAATTAATTGCCGTTTTACAATATTTGTATAATTTAGATACGTTCATTTCATTAAGAAGATTTAAGGTTTCGTCATCCGTAAAAAAGTCACTACCCAAAAAGTATCTTCTTGTTTCCCTTAATATCGGGCACCTTCCAACAAAATGTAATATATCCTCACGCTCCGCCATATTGCACATATTGCAAAGTATTTGTAGTTCTTCGCGATGCGGTATAAAATTCAAATTAAGAAGTTCACCTCTTAGACGGAACATGCTTGAAATTTGATCGATGGTGTAGTCATCTCGGAAATAGTTACGTTCATTAATGTTATAGCTCAATTTACTGTAGATCATTCGGTGTAATGAATTTGATGCCTCTTCATTGTATCTTTCTATAGATTTCATCTAGACGAATAATCATCGTATACAACGTAGGCTTCCAAGACCTCCATTCTCTAGAATTTATTTCCAGACCTGCATCTTGTGAAAGTTCAATCCAGTTTTTAAACCATCTGGACTTGGAGTGTATAGCATGAGGAGCCGCTTTTTTTGGAAGCCGATTATTTGGCATCTTAAGAACTTTGTTAATGTAGTCGACTTGTATTTTAATGTTTTGATAAATAGTGGAGATAAACCCGTTTCCAGAAAAATCATATAATTCGGAGTGCCAGGTGGCAAACGAAATATTCGTTTTATATAATATCTGAGGAGTTTTTCCACTGGTTCATATTTTTTACCGCCCCATACTTGCGCTGCATAGAAAAGAATTGATTGTGAAACTGCTTCAAACACTTTATATTTGTTGCTATGTGCAATAGCCTTGTTATTAAAACTCTCCCGCCATGTTACATTAAAAGCTGTCTTAGCTTTCGCAAGCTTATCGGTGAGATGCCTTTCCATGTTAAGGTTATTGGTGAAATAGACACCCAAGTATTTGTAATCTATCACAACTTCAATTTGTTCATCATTCAAACACCAATGTTCGTTAGTCTTGGACCTGCTTCCACCTTTTTTAAATATGATAACCTTCGACTTGTTAAGGTTGATCAACAAGCTCCATCGCATACAATATTCGGCGAGTCTAGTTATCATTAGCTGGAGGGATTCTGGTGAGCTAGCAAACAGTACAATGTCATCTGCAAAAAGAAGAGCTTTAATGATGACTCCAGTGTACTCCACGCCCCCTGGTAGTGCTTCAGTTAGATCATCGATAAATAGCGCGAACAAACTTGGACTTAGCGCACAACCTTGTCTTACCCCTGACTCCTTCGAAAACCAATCAGATATAGTTTTGCCATTCCAAGCCGCTACTCTGTTATCCATGTACAAGTTAGAAATCGGCCAAGCTTAAACGACATTCCTAATCCATATAACTTGAACATCAATGCGTTTCTGTCCACGGTGTCGAAGGCTCCTTTCAAATCGACAAAAAATGTGTAAAGTTTTTTACTTCTCGAAATAAACAAATATATGGTCTATTGTAGAGTACCCTGTTCTGAACCCCGCTTGAAACTCACTTAGTAAATTATTTGAATCTATCTAAGTGTTCAATCTTTTTAGTAGTATCGTGGTAAAAAATTTACAAGATGAGTTCAAAAACGAGATGCCTCTATAATTTGCCTTTTTTGTAGACTGGAAATATCAGGGCATCTTTAAACTGTTGAGGAATATCCCCAGTTTCCAGAATTTGGTTGAATACTTCCGTCAATTGCTTAGTTAGCTCTTCCGTTTCATATCTATAGAATTCCGTTGGTATTCTATCAGAATCTGCTGCCTTTCCATCAGATAGTGAATTTAGAGATCCTTTAACCTCTTCTTGGGATATTGACGTTTCCAAAATGTAGTCATGGAATCCAGGTGAGGCGTACTGCATCATGCATGGGCTTATGGCGTTTGAGTTAAGCAGTTCGTTGAAGTGATTTTTTAATCTATTAGAATCTAGCTTGGGACTGCTGATGTATTTTCCTCCATTAAGTTTCCGGGCCAAGTTCCAAAATTCAGATGGGTTATTGCACATGGCAAGTTTTTGCGCTTCAGCTTCTTAATAAACTTTCTTTTTATCCTTGCACAGAGCTTTGAAACTTTGGTTATATTTTATATACAAGTTTTTTGCGGAGGATTGATTACAACGTCTTTACTCATTTAGCCAGACATATGATAAGTTTCTTGCCTGCATACACTCTTTATCAAACAATGGTTCTTTATAGGTATTCTTTTTTGCCAATTATTATTTACCGGTACCTGATGTGCCTCTTTTATACAACTCTCGATATTTGTTAGGCTACTTTCATATTCTTGGGTCAGCAGAAGTGTATTCAACTGTCGTCTATATATTGGGGCAGTTGAATTTGACCAATGCAATTTAGGCATTATTTCTAAATTTGATCTTTCATCATTTCCCTCTTTTCCACCTTTAAATGACACAATAATCGGCATATGATCTAAATAAGTTTTCTTTTCTTCCTCGAAATCTGTTATCAATGAATTCCAATCACCACCTGCAATGCTATAATCGATGACCGAACTTCCCTGCTTCCCCACAAAGGTGTATTCTCCCAGCTCATCTCCTTTACTCGTACCATTTTGAATTCAAAGCCCAAACGAGTTGCACAGCTCAAGAATTTTCGCACCTCTTGCATTTTTAGTTGAATCCTTAGTTTTTCTTTTACACCCCATCCGTTCATTTTCAGACCCACCTTCGTTTCCAACTCTCGCATTTAGATCCTCAACAAGCATTACGTTATCGCTGTGTTCACATGTCAAAAACTCTTTGATCTTTTCAAAATCGGTATCCCAGTGGTTACAATTGATATAGGTTGGTACTATCCGAAATCTCTTCTGACATATTATCAAATCAAAGCAGGTAATCTCACCATAAATCTAAAATTTGCAGTTGATATAAACCAAATCTTTTTTAAATCCAAAGATATAACATCCGCTAGCTCTGTCTTTTGTGTGAACTCTTATTGCCGGTATTATTTTAAGTTCAAAGTTATTAAATTTTTTCTCGTAATTGACGACGCTACTATCAGTAATAAAGGTTTCATACAAAAAATTATTTCAAATTTGCTAACAAAGCTAAAAAAAATCAGTAAATATGCTCTTATTATAAAGACCTGGTATATTGTATGATAACATTTTTAAAATCTTTAAATTTTCTCCACTACAAATATTATTATTTTCGACATTAGTTCTTGATGGGCAGACGGCATTACAACTAAAAGTTTTGTTGTGACATCAGAGATGGCGTGTGTGAACTGCTGTTATCAGTATGGTTTTTTTATGCCCCGGAAAGCTACCATCAGAAATGTGATTTACCAACTGGTCTAACAATGACATTCCGCACCTTCAGATTGTTATTGCTGTCAAAGTAAAATGATTTACCTGCAACCATCAATGTTTGTCCGCGTATTTGCATTTTTAAATGTTTGTTTTTCGCAAAAATTTTAGTTCTCAGCTTAATTAATTTTCTTCTTCGGTTTCGTGCAGCTGGAATGTAAATCTCTGTGAATCGAAATTCCGGTATTTCGCAGTTTAATCGTAGATTTTAATATATTGGCAACATCTTCCCTTCGGTTCAATCTTACGACGACGTTAGCTGTGTTACTGTTTGTCGAACGCAAGACTCTTGTTGATGCAATAACATTTTCCACCTGTGTTTGCAAGAGATCCATGCAACATATTTACGCCTTCTCCCCTGCATCTTCGTCTCTGTTCAGCGGTATGTGAACCACTACATTTTTTTCGGTGGCCCTGGTTTCAAGGAATTCTACTTTCCGCTCTAGATACTTACAACGGGCTTCGAATTTCTCCACTTGGGCCTGCATAGCTAAGTTGCTGTCTTGTAGGTTGCTGATATTTTTATGAATGGCATCTAAATCGGCTGTTGTCGGCATGTCCTTCAATTTGTCATCCAATATTAGCGACATAGTTTTTTGAATCATAATCTTCAAGTCAGAAACTTCCATCGTTCCAACAGAATACGCGTTTTGGCTAGTCCCCGCTGAATGGTTTGGTGGCGATTCCGAAGAAACCTCTTTATATGGTCTTTTAAGTGGTTGGCTGTCACGATGGATATGTTTAGGCGGTGGTGTGCGCTTCATATCGGAAGTTTGAAAGCAGTTGTACGTGTACCGTTGTTCTACTTATTCTAATTTAATTTAATTCGAAGTGAAAGTCGATTAAACTCACCACAATTTTATTAGATTTGTGTGCAGTTATTACTGTAGAACTACTTGAATAAATTAATCAAATTAAAAACTATTTAAAATGGCAAAAAAACAAAATTAATAAGAGTGGCCGTAAATTACTAAACTTATTGCTGCAAACCAGAGTTGCCAATGCAATACGTTTATAGAATTTCTTGATAATATTGGTGCATACATCCTAAATGGAAGAGGATTCAAAGACAAAGCTGATGAATACACGTTCGTAAGTAGCAGGGGATCTACGCAGCATCAAATATGATACTGGATTTTTGTGTAGGTTGCGAAACTTTCTCTGATCATATGCCACTGATTTGTTCCATAAAATCTTCTGAATCGAGCACGCATAAGAATGATTTGTGCGCCATTCCGCGAATAAAGTGGTCAGAAAATAGACACACTTCCTATCAAACAAAACTTGAGTTACTTGTACAGTCAAAACCTGCAAACACTAATTGCATTGAGGAGCATTGTAATGGTATCAAATGCTGCATATATGAAGCAAACGGTGCACCTGTCACCCAAAAAATCAAGTTCGAGTCCAAGAAGCCTTGGTTTTATTTAGCTTGCCACTCAGCTAGGAAAAGTGCGTTTAAACACCTCAAAGCATTTAGAAAACACAATCTTGAAACCTGTAGAAATAATTATAATGCTGCTAACAAAAGATACAGGAATTTATGTAAATCTAAGAAGGAAGCTTACTTCCAAAACTTAGTAAATAGTTTAAAAAAATGTTAATTCATCCCGAGATTAGTGGAAGGTTGCCAGAAAGATACGAGGCGATAGTTTCAACATGCCAACATTCTTATCAGCTACTGAATTCAGCATATATTTTCGAAAGTTGCTGTCACTATTGCCAAACCATGTTGATATCAGTTCCTGTTCAAATCAAGTACAAACACCTCAGTTGGATCGCAAAATAGAGCTTGATGAAGTTTATTCTGCATTATCCTCGTCAAAAGATCAAAAAGCACCAGGTATGGATGGAATTCCATTCGAATTTTATAAAAATGCAAGCCCATCTCTAATCACTGAAATTCATAAACTATTTGTTAAAATATTTGAAACTGAAACTGTCCAAGGCTCATTTCAAAAATCAATTATATATCCCCTGTTTAAGAAAGGAGATGTAAACTTGGTATCTAATTATAGAGGACTGTCCTTCTATGACACGCTTTATAAGCTATTTACCACTGTTCTTCTAAGTAGACTAACGACTTGGTTAGAAGAAAGCAAAATAATAAATGAATTTCAGGCTGCTTATAGATCTAACTATTCTACTGATGATCAAGTGTATAACCTATCCTGCCTCGTACAACTTCAACTCAATCAAAAAAAGAAACTATATGCGTTTTTTATAGATCTTAAACCTGCTTTTGATAACATTAACAGAAATGCATTATTTTACAAACTATTTGCTTCAGGAATCTCTACAAAAATGATAACTATTATCAAAGCACTTTACATGAATACGTCTGCTGCGGTTTGGGATGGTCAAGGCTTGTCAGATTTCTTCTGCACCGAAAAAGGAGTCAAACAAGGTTGTGTTTTGAGAGCACTGCTTTTCGTTCTGTATCTAAATGATCTGCACATTAATCTACCCTTTGGGTTAACTATTAATGGTCTCGGAATTAATGGCCTATTATATGCCGACGACATTGTGTTGCTTTCCGATAATCCTTCCAAGCTACAAGAACTTATTGATAGCTTTAAATTATACTGCATCAAGTGGAATCTTGAAGTAAATCTTGGAAAATCTGAAATAGTCATTTTTCGAAACGGAGGACGTAGAGCTGCGTGTGAGAAATGGTTTTTCAACGGCACGGAGATTACTGTATCAAACCATTATAAATATCTGGGAGTTGTTTTCAACTACAATATGTCTTGGAACCAACATTTAAATAATATACTTGCATCCTCAAAAAATTCCATAAACGCTACATGGTTCAAGCTGCTTAGAAATAAATCAGTTCAACACTCAACAAAATTTAAAATTCACGATGCTGCAACGATATAATGTTGTACTGTGCTCATGTTTGGGGATATAGAGAACACACACAAGTTGAAAAGTTGCAACGATTTTTCATTAAAAGATGTTTTCTCCTACCAGAAACAACACCAAACTATGCCTTACATATTGAAACTGGACTTCCTAAAGCTTTTTTAACGACCCTAGACATGCATTTTTCTTTTATACGGAAAACACTGCATCTCCCAGACGGCAGGCTACCAAGAATCTTGTCAGAAGCTATAATTAGGAAGAAGATATTCTGGGCCAAGGAATGGCTGGATCTTTTTCATTTCACGTCAATGGACTTTTCTTTCACCACAAATTTAAATAAATGGCAAGAACTGCATAAGATCCTCTTGTCTAAGCTGAAGGAAAAATATTGGAATAGTTTTATTAGCAACGCCAATCACTCCCAATTCCATGATGATTACTGTAATCTGCTTTACTCTGAAGTACCAAACTACTTTCATGACTCAAACCCTCGAGATATGATTTCCCTTATCCTAAAAACTCGCTGTGGACTTCTAAGTCTAAATGGAAGATCCTTCCAAAGATATACAAATGGTTTATGCACACTTTGCAATTTAGCCACCTCTGAAAATACCTATCACTTCGTTGGAATCTGCCCAATCTTCAAAATGTATAGAAGGATATTTCTTGGAAATGACGTACTTCCACGCACACAATTTTTAAACGTTTTAAATGGCAGCTGCTACTTTAATCTCTATAAGTTTTTAAAAGCGACACTGAAGTATCGCTACCTTATATTAAATGAATTTTCATAATAATTTTTTTGTTCAAATCACTAATTTGCTTATCGTCAAATTTAAAACCTGACAGGCAACCTTATGTTATTGTCATAATTAATTTTTATACCAGTATATAAAATGTTTTTGTTAAACCTCTTAATGAAATAAAATTATATATCTATCTATCCATCTATCTATCACCGGATAGTTACCTGCAACACGTTAATTAAATTCCATAAAAATAAATTGCTAGATAAATTTCAACTTAGTTGTTAGAGGAGGAGGTGTTTTTAGTGCAGTAAGAATCTCACGCACTTATGAGCACGCGGTTTCGGTCTTCATAGAGCCTTTTGAAGGTTTAACACCTACCCACGGGAAAAAAAAATTGACACAACTATCTTTATCAATAACTAAAAACCCATACAATTCTTTCCAGCATTCGGAACAGAGCTCTTTAAATAATTTAAATGACATATCTGAATTTATATGATCATTATAAATATGTATCAAATTAAGATCATCTTTGCTTAAAGAGAATTATATAGTTAGCGTTATCTCTAATCAAATGTTTTGGAATGTGTGTATATGATTGACATAAGTAAAGCTATCTACACGGTTATGACGCCCCATACAGAAATAGTCTCTTATGGTATATTGTTTTTCACAAGCTACTTCATCCCCTGAACAACCAACATCGGATGGAGGTTGGCAACGGCTTTCGCCACGGATGGTTGTATGCCTCGTCACACCTCCAATTAAAAATATTAAAAAATAAGTAACAGTGTCTTAAAATAAACTTGAAAAACCAAAAAAAAAAAGTAATCCGTGGCTTATAAGTTGTGCAAGTTCACGTAACATTTAATAGTAATGAGCCGAAACTTATCAATCGGAACAATAACCGAAAAGCCAACCGAATCCATTCAAGACCCAGTTCCAAGTTTCGCTCATCATACCCATCCACACATCTTCTGCAATAGAAGATGCTGTACCATTACTGAAGCATCCTCAGGATAGCATACATCAGGTCAGGCCAGTAAAATAACACGCAGCTCAGTCCGCTATTAACGGGCCGTAACATACAGCACTTGGAAACGTGTACTAACTATACCACATCGCAAAGGACAGAGTTAGAATCGGACCTGGATACAGTTCTTAAGGCAACATTTCAAAAATGAAACAATTTCTTCAAGCAACGGCGAATTCATTATTCACAGTCTATTTGTGCATAATTATAAAAAGTTGATTAACCTTCATAACTAATTAATCGACATAAAATCTAATCACATATCCTATTTAAAGTATATACTGCGTATGCACTCTCGCTCATTTATTTGTATAGTGTATATACGTTAATGTGTTAACGATGTAGAGTTCTCGCTCTATATTATAATGAAATGTTAAGCATAACTGATTATATATATGTATATATTTATTCTAGGTTAGTCTTAGGTGGCACTACGCCACAAGTTATATTAGATGTATATATTTATTCTAGGTTAGTTTTAGGTGGCACTACGCCACAAGTTACCGATGCACTGCCTCTGTGAAAGAGCAGTTCCACTACTTAATCATAAACATTAGATAACAACACGTCACAAGTAATTGATACACTGCTCATGAGCAAAGCAGTTCAACTATACAAAATTACAGCGACCAAGAGGTGAGCAACTACATTACAGACAAAGCAGGCAATACTTAACAGCCGCAGTATAATATTCTAAAGCAAACGAGAAATACACCATTGTAAAACCATTTTATAAAAGACTCAATAAAGAAAATCAAAAAAAAATCAAGCTACATCATCAAATATAAAAACTGAATTTGGTGTAGCCTTATAAGGCAGCATAACTTCATTTTGTTGAATGAATCATTTTCATATAAATCACCATGTTTTATAAACATTATTTCATAATCGCTCCTCACCTCTAATGCAACAGTTATATAATGATTGATTTTAGAACATCATCAGTTAGTTCTAATAATTCCAGCGAGAGGAAACGGATTAATTATTTCTTTAATAAGCAAGCTCCTAACTTTTGCGGCCCGGTACAAGCTTTAGGAGCGTCTTGCTATAGGAGATCGGGGAATAAATCAACTAGATGAAGATGGTAAAAGCTTTAAGCGATTCAAAGATCGGAAGAAAACAGTTAGAAGAAAATACCCGACATAATAAAGCTATGGAAACAATAAAACTTAAACAAGGAAAGGGTCTCTATCTAAAACCATATAAAAGTGGTTTGGGATTATTTTTAAGTTCACAAGAATCAAAAAACTAATAAAAATGCTACCCAACGGTCCTCTCACTAACATAGATATATTTAAATATGGTAAAAAGTATATTCCAAATTTCCGAGGAGTTTTCATGAAGGATACATTGCTGAACAAACCCTTTAAAATTGAATGTGGGGTCGTAAATTTAGATAATAATGGCGGGGTCGGTACATATTGGGTGGCTTATAACAAAAATAAAAATAAAGTTAAATATTTTGATAGTTTTGGAAATTTAAGACCTCCACAGGAAATAGTAAGATACTTACATGCAAATAATATCTATTACAATAATAATTGTTAGCAACGTTTTAATACCTTTAATTGCGGTCACTTATATTTGGAGTTTCTTCTAAATCAAAATAAATAAGATATACACTATAACATTTTTATCATTTCTTTCACACCGATAATGTCGATTACACTTACGCTGAGTGGAAACAAGTCTACTCTCACCACAGAGATCTTCCAACCAATTGTATTAGACTCAAATTATGTGTGTGGATCAGATGTAGATGTAATGAATAACTTATTTCATTTAGGTAATGATGTAATAGTCCTTCCAGTTGGATCTTTCGAAATTGAAGACATAAATAATTACATTCAAGAAGGACTTGAAAAATGTTATTTATTTACCAGTGAACGTGAAATCTTATTAATTTTCGAGGTGAATTAATTTCGATTCGTTTCCACCTTAATCATCAAAAATAATAATTTATAATAGTATTCCCGATTCTACTAATTTCTATAAAAGACATGGTTTAACGAGCTCTACAATCAATACTTCATTAGCTCGTAAAGAGAAAGTACAATCGTTATCATAAGAAAGCCAATCGTTTTTACTATAATTGGGATTAACATTGAAGTAAAAAAAATAATAATTTCAACTTAACAAAGTAAGATATGCTGAATATTTTTCAAGAACCAAAATTTGATGATAGAATTTCAAAATACGAATATCATTCCTATTCGCCTTATTTAAATAACTTTGCTTAAAATGACATCATCGACATCTGCGTGCAACATCAAAATCTCAATATATTACGTTTGGAAAGTTACATTTATGTTGAGCGGACTGTATTGCAAAATGGTGGTTTGGAAGTTAAAAAGACAAACCTTGGAAACAATTGTATAGCATTTTTATTTGATGAAATCCGGTATGAACTGAATGGTTGGAATCACAACTTCTATTAAAAATTATGTTTCTTTGAGTCAAAATGAAAGCGTATAATGGAGGATGGTGTCCAAATTCTGCAGTAAATTTAGATGGATTACATTTTAATTTTTGCTTACCTCTTAATAAGCTATTGGGTTTTGCAGAGGATTTCAAAAAAATAATTCCTAACGCTCGACATGCCTTAATACTAACGTGTTCTCGTACTAATGAGAATTCATTTATTGGTGATGCAGATGAGCAAGCGAAGATAACATTACTCTTACTGATGTTACTGACTCTTTGAAACTGAAACTCTTCAAATCTATAAATGATAATGACACTATGAAAATTGCCTAGAAGCCTAGATACATTATTATTGCCATACACACCAACAAGAGAAACTAATTTAATGAGAACCCTACTTATTTTGATCACTGTGATGTGGTCAACCTTAAGGCATATTTAAATTCTGACGTGTATCCCTATGAAGATCAAAATATATCATTTGAAAAAAACAGCTTCGGTATACCTTATCGATTGTACACTGAGTTTAGAAGAAACTATTATAATTGCTCAGTTTCAGAACCATTGCTGACAAGAAATCTATTCAAGTCACAAGCACATATTTTTGAGACTGATTGTAGACCTCAGAATGAAATAGATAAAACTGGACCAGTTGATATTCGTTTGGAAATTAAAATAGCTAATGAACTCCCCACAAATACATCAGCGTATTGCATGATCGAATTATAAATTACAATCCTCTAAGTAAATTAGTATCTCCAAATATTTAAATGCTTTAGTTAAATATAGCTCTTAATAAAGGATACACCAGCTCTAGCAATGGCATTCATAATTGATATTCAAGGTTTTAGAGGACCTAATAATAAGTTTATAGTTAAAGAAATGGCTATTCTGCGTGGACGTCATTACTATTTCATAATCACACCTCCGTTTGACTTTACGCATTTACCAAAATCATTAAAAAGACAAGCAAAATGGTTGTATCGAAACCATCATGGCTTGCACTGGAATGGCGGATTCACTAAATACCGTCAAGTGCAAGAATTTCTTCAAGATATAATTATAAATCACATCGTCTATGTTAAGGGTGATGAAAAACTACAATGGATAAAGCAACTCATAAATGAAAACGTTGAAGTAATAAATGATGAAAATATAAACTGCCCCAGCTTCAAAGAACTAAAAAGAATTTTTCCAAGTGAGACAAGGTGCTTATCGCATAGCAAATGTTGTGCCCTCCAAAACTTGCTAATAATGTAATACTTTTCCTGAAATTTTTTAAAGGAAATAAGAACAAGATTTTTTTATTTTTCTTTCTGGTTTATTTTCTTTTTATACATAAGTTTTTCATGTACATTTTTCTTAAATTTTCTTAATAAATTAAATTATGTAATAAATAAATATAATTTACTTGAAAATATAAAACATTTCTCTTTTCTTTTTACACATAAGTTTTTCCATATACCTACATTTTTTTTGTGCAACTATCGTGGATTTATTTTATAGTATATATAAGCATAGGTGCTTATTCCATCTCCCCTTATGTATTTCTTATCATCAAGATGACTTAAAACAATCTTATGCAACTGTTGTGTATATATTTAGTGCGCAAGAGATCGAAAAACAAACATATCACCATGGTAAGCTCGTGTATTATATAAACAATTCTTATAGCTAGCTAAATGTATGTCTGTAAGTGCTATATTTGTAACGCATTTAGCTTTCTTTACTTCCGTTTCCTCAACAGAAAAGGAGTACATTTTTGACCTAAGCCCGATAAATTCCCACTGTGACCAAAAATATATAGGTCAAACAAGACGAGCTTTGCGAACTCGGTTTGATGAACCGTGCCCGTACCCGTCGTTTTCCCCGTACCATCGTGCGGTACGGGGAAAACGACTTGACAATGCAGTTGCCGCTCATGCCTACAATCTCAACAACACAGAACCCCACAACAAATTATCCATAGAAGAAAATCTTCGACTTTTAAAATCTGTCAACAATTCTTCCAAGCTTGATGCATTTGAATCGATTTTTATTTATATGAATGAAAATCTAATGAATTTAGAACCGGGAGCAATTGATTCACCTTTGTTTAAATGTTTGAAAAAAGCTTCACATTAAAATTAAAATATTAAAAATGTTTGCATTAAATATATATATACAAAATTGTCTAATTGTAATCCCTCTTTAAACACATACATACATGTAGTTTTTATGTCTAAATTTTTTGTTCCCTTGCTTTGTCTCTTTTTTGAAAACAGTACTCTTTTGACGTGTGCTGAAGATGGTTCCTCAGATGTGAACCGAAATGCATTCAATAATAAATAAAAATAATTTTAATTAAACGTTAATTGTTTTTATTTACGAATTTTGCGGTCTTAAAGGAATAAAAATAAATTTGAAATAAAATTTGATAACTAAGTGTTCGACCACAAAACGGCTTAACTTTTTTAGTGATTAAATTACTAAAACTTCATTCACCCGATAAATTCCTTCATTATATTACCCGAATTTTCATCCTTCATCATACCTAAGACTTTTTTATTTTTTAATGGAATATTATAAGGGTTAGGTATCGAGTATGCAGAAGTGTCGAAATATAAATCAATAACTTGTTTAACGTCATTATAAAAATTATCGGTCTTAATGGTGTAAATGAAAGATTACGTATCCATAAAATTCAATTTTAAACATTTACCATATTTAGGTTGCATATAGCTATAATGGAAGTCGTACATTTTCCATTTAGAAAATTGTAACACACAGAATCCTAAGTACAATGGCTTATCATAATAAGTTTGACTCTTTTCATTTGAATTGCGGTCATACTCGTACTATCAGTGCTTTTAGTTAAACTATGGAAATTTGGTTTCGCTATTAAGAATCTAGCTCCTAGATATTTTTTATAACTCTCTCAAGAGGTTACAATCTTCACATCTTTTCTTTTGTCTACGTTTTCCATAGTTTTACTAAAAACACTATTGTTCATCAGTTTACAAAAAAATTTCTCGAACTCATTAGTAACTAAAGTGCGATGATGATTACTTAAATCAATATATTTTTGTAACCATCGAGATTGCTTATATTGTAAAATTCTATGTACACGAATGAGTTTTAAACCATTTTTAATACATTGCTGAAGATTTTTATAATGTATGACATAATTTTGTTTTGGAGTCAAATCTGCAATCATTTTTGGGAATGTTGATTGATTTACTTTTTTGTTTTGAACACAAAATGGTAAATCATTATGAATTTCATGTAAGAAATCTGGGTATTATATATGTCTACTTCATATATATAACCGAATTCCGAATCATCTGAAATATTCATCAAATCAATGCTTTGAAAATCATTAACCCATTTAAGAAGAATATGGTAGAGGAGATGACATTGCCCATCCACATAAGTTATTAGCATCAACATACATTAAATACTGTGTATCTTTAATTTCATCATAGTTCTGCATGTATTGTTGTTAGCTGGTAAGAGTGTCGATGAGAACATTGAGAGAATCCTCCTCGGATACCCTTTTTAATGAAATTATAGATCTCAATATCTTGAATAAGATCGAGATTGATTTGGATTTTTCTAAGCATTGCATCCCAAGATAACCCCGGTGCCGTATAATAATGACAGGGATCAAGTTCGTAAATACATTTACAAATACTTCTGAAATTTTCGAATATGTCAGCTAATAAAAGAACATCAGTTTTTAAACATAACTCCATATAGTCGGAGAGAGTCTGACATTTAAATACTGTCCATACTTCTTTTGCATTGCTGTATTCGCTTTCAGAGCAATCTCCCCCAATTATTTTATTTTTAAAGCACTCCTGGGGAGTAAAATTTTTTTCCTCTAAACTCTCCCATGATTTAATATAACCATAAGGAAATACACATTTCATCTTTGTAAGAAGCTTAAACCCTTTTTCAATTGGAAAATTCGATCTTATTAACTTAAAGATACTTAGTGTTAAGGAATCAATACTAGAAGGCATGAAACGTAAAGAATCTAAAAATCTAAGTTCTATTGTTCTTTTGTCAAAGGTATGAATTGTCTTTGATACTGAAATATAACGTTCTTTGTTTTGGGGAATACATGTAATATTAACCCTATATGAAGCGAGTTACTTATTAAAGAAAGAAAAATGCGCATCATATCCAGTAAAATAATGGAAAAATATCGGGAAAAACCTTGGTTTCCGATAAGCTAAATTGCTTGAATTATGATCTGGTCCATTATATTTACCGATATAATGACAATGATCTGCAACTCTATCGATTCCTTGCTTTTTTATTGAATATATGACAAACCCGAAGTTTTGTTGAAAATTTAAATCAATTGCAGAGAGTTAATTCATAGGTTTTACTTTAACATTGTATAATTCAAAGCAATCTTTTCTTAAAAAACTAACAATTACTACCTTTAAAAGTTTTAAACTTCTTAAGAGTACTATTATAACAAGCTTTAATAAAATAAGCACCTTTGCATGGGGTATTTTTTTGAATATTAATACTATTACTAGTATCTGCATTTTCGCTGCTCTCTTCCTCAAGAATCCATTCAAAATCTGCATATAACGTAAATGGTACATCCATCTTTCTATCAAAATTATTAAATGATAGCGATTTTTAATCCTCCGTTGGCATTTTCGTCACCATTTTCCAGCAGTTGTCCTTGTGGGCTATCAGTTTATTTTCCCTTCTAAACCGAAGCAAACATGTGTTGCAGAACCAAGACATCCCTCTGTAGTTCTTGGACTGTATTGAAATGAACCTAAAAACAAATACATAGGAAATTAGTAATTCTTGTTATATCCCAGATCTTAAAATTTAATTATTGCTTACCCTTATATACTTTTTATCCAGACGTAGTGCGACACCTCCTCATTTTGTAATAAGACTAAATTTATATGGTTCCCCTTCTCCTGTTGCGTAATATAGTACCATCTTTTTTTCTTCATCGAATCCAAAAACGTTGATGCTCAGATCAGGATTTAAGTTTTCGAATCTCGAGATATCGCTAAGCCTTAAAGGAAATTGCAGATCACCAAAGTCAATTATAATGTTGTTTTTATATATCGTTCTGGTGCTGATATCCCGTATCTTGTACGTTTCAGGTTTATGGGTATGATTTTTTCCTTTAGTGAATAGGGCTGAGATGATTGCCCATTTAAAACAATACTCGTCAGTATTGTGAACACTTATACACGCTCTTTTTTCAGAAGGAAACTCGGTAGTGGTATATACCTTGAACCTTTAATCGGTGTATATTGATTTATATTTATTTCAATATGGCATGTCCGCAGTAAAGCCTATCCACTATATTTCTCCTGAAATTCCTGCATATCAATCTCATCTATCATATGTGCATATGACGAAACTATATCGCTGCTTACAAGAGCAATTTCCATTTTGGTATTAAAACTTTTAAGGCTTAGCTCCATTTCATCCTCCATATTAAGTTTGATATATTCTGCAAACAGTTCTAGATTGAACTTTACACTCTGCAATTTCTTTAAATGCTCTTGCAATTTTTCAAGAATCGCTTTCTTTGCTTCATTTAGAAACTCGATGGGGATAATATTTTCTTCTGTCTGGTTTTTATAAACAAGAGTTTCTACTCTTCCCTTGAAGCAGCTTCTTTTACCTGGAAGTCATCGGATACAAATTCAGTAACAAGCATTTTATGATGATTTCGACGATTATGGTTTTTCCGATTACTTTCATTAAATTCTTGCTCACACACATCACATCGTATTGTTTTTTCCAATTTTTGTTTAAGATGGTCTGGCTGGTTACTACCATCTTCGGAAAATATATTTTCAATCATATTTAAATGCTCACTGCTTTTGATATGACTATCCCATTGGTAAAGGATAACATCTTTTTCACAAATTTCACATTTATTTTTTGCAGGGCCAGCTTGTTCTGAATAATCCATATTATTCGACACTTCTTGAACCAACGTAGCGTGCAATTTGGTTTCAATGTGAGACTTCCACTGCCCAACACCAACACTTTTTTCACATATTTCAAAAAGTTTATTTTATTTATTAGAGAAACACTTTTATTTTCACTGATTACCTGTTTATTAATTGACATGAATTTTCATATGTCTTTTTAAAAAAAACATCTTGAACAGGACAACAACTCTAAGCTCATTCTTATCAAAATAAATCCCATACTTTTTAATGTATGCAGAACCTCCGCTAATTTATGACTTTTCGATAATAGAATATCCTTGACAACTTGATGCACCAGCCTAACCCATAAATTTATTACTTCACGGCTTTCTAACATTATATACTTACTCTTGAATTTTCAGAAAGGATGTGACTGTACTTACTACTCAATTTTCGGAAAGGTCGTGACTCGGTAACTACCAACAGTGTAACAGAAAAGTAGAATTTTTGACTTTCCGGTAAAAGAATCTTCTTCACATCTTGATTAGTCAAGTAGCAAATACATTTTTATATTTAACGATTTTCCCACGAATAACAAAGCAAGTGACTCAGTGAATACAAACAGTGTGACAGAAAGAACTGGAAAGGATTTATATTTTTAATCTATTTTATTAATCTTAACTATTTTATTCAATTCACATTTCATTATTTTAATAATCATCGGTTTCAGGGTGAAATCCTTCTGGCAATATGACTCAGGCTAAGGTTGAAGTCTTTGTCTCTGATACCGAAACTGACACGATCTCCAAATCTTACAGTTGTAAACTGTCGATGGCTTATTATTTCATAGTTGACATTAGATTTTTCACAATCTATGATTTTAACTTCATCGCCGTTTGGATCAATTTCGATTATAGCTTGTACAATCGAAACAATCCCTATGGGGATATTTATCCTGTTTTGGTAACCATTGCGATTTTGATTAATTCCTTGCCCAACGGGATTTCTACCCGAGACACTATATTGTATAGCAACCAATATGAATTAGGAATGTATGTAATAGATTCCATTTTTAGGTATTTTATTTGTATTGTTTTTAGTTTTAAAAATTTAGAACAACACTGAACAGTCAAGCACACTGAGAGAGGAATTTTTTAAGAATTAGAATATTTTGAACAGCACAAACATTTCAAACTCATTTTTATCAAAATAAATCCCATACTTTTAATGTAAGCAGAATCCCAGTATTTTATAACTTTCCGATAATAAAATCTTCTCTTGACACCTTGATGCACCAACCTAACTCATAAATTTAACATTTAATGACATTCTAACATTATATACTTACTATTGAATTTTAAGAAAGGACGTGACTCTACTTACTAGTGAATTTCAGAAAGGAGTGACTCGGTAAATACCAGCAGTGTGACAGAAAAGTAGAATTTATGACTTTCCGGTAATAACATCTTCTTGACATCTTGATGCACCAACCTAACTCTTAAGTTTAATATTTAACGATTTTCTCACGAATATCTTTTGGATATTTAATATTCCAAAGAATGAATACCCAAATCCGTTAACGACACGAATTCTGAAGCAAACATTTAATAACAAAATAAAAACAAAGTAATTATTATAAAACACAAAATATATATGAATGTAGATATTACAAATACGATTTATTCAATATTTTTACATTTGTTCTTCAATTTTTATATAACACATTCGTCCTAATGGCCACAAATATGTAAGATTAAGTGACCCATCATTTAGTTCCGCTATGCCAGCATCTGATAATTTGTTTTAGTTTAGTTTCTATGTTCTATTTATGTATATTTAAAAATACTTATAATATAAAATTACCTGAAATTCACGTAAATCAGCTACAATTCTTTCACAATATTTAGTTATACAACGTTTTATTTTGTTAATATGATATTTTTCATTTTGGTTTAATACGATTAATTTAATACAAGGCTTGCCCAAAACCTCTTCTTCCACTTTTAAAAGTTCTTCTTTGTGATTCATCGTTGACGTTATGAGTTGAATCCTAAACTGAAAGAGCTATTTACATATATGGAAATTTGAATATACATTTAAATGAATATGTGCATTATGTGCTTAACTCAGAATAAGCATGAATGGTTTGACTTATAAAAAAAAGCGAGATACAAATATATAAATGAATAGGGGGGAAAGCCACTATGTTGTGTGAGTGTGAGCTCTTGCACCATGCATTCTTGTTCAGTTAAGCATGAACGATCATGCACATTTTAAATGAAAAAAGAATTCAGTCTAAATGGTAATTTACAAATGGACATCCATTATTGATAATTTGGTGGATGAATACAATCACTCCATGCATAGAACTATAAAAATGTGCCCAATCGATGTGAATCAGGAAAACCCTAAAAAAAATGTTATCTACAGTGTATAATAGAATTAAAATCGCTCCACGTGGTAAATTTCAAGTTGATGACAATGTTAGAATAAGCAAGTTCAAACACGTTTTCGAGAAAGGCTACAAACCTAATTGGACAACGGAAATTTTTAAGATAAGAAAAGTAAACCTAACAAATCCAGCAACATATCTCCTTGGAGATTTTAAAGGTCAATCTATCAGCGGATGTTTTTATGAAAAAGAGTTACAAAAAACTAAATACCCTAATATTTATCCCATTTTAAAAGTATTTAAAAGTAAGGGGGACAATTTATATGTTAAATGATTCGTCTTTCCACAGGCTAACAATTCATGGATTAATAAATCTCAATTATTATAAAACACACATACAATATTTGTTTCATTTCTATTAAGTTCCTCTACATTATCACCTTTCAACATACAAACCGTGTGGGTGGCCGTGGCGCGATAGTTGTGTGTTCGCCTGTCAACCTCATGGTCACAGGTTCGATCCCTGCCGTAGTCTATGTCTTCTTATTTTTCCATTAAAAATCCAATTCTAAAAATAAATGTCATACAATGAATTGCTGGTTTACTCATTACATGCTGTTTAGGCATAGAACTAACATCAAGTGATTGAGTAAAACTAGTATACCCATAACATATGACAAAGAATAAAAAAATTAATGCGAATTATAAGGGACATCGATAAATAACACACGGAAATTTCTCCGCATTAGTTCAGCCGCCATCCCTGGAGATAAAATCTGAGAACAACCACCTACAGTCTCCGAATATCGCGCCACACATCTTTCCTATCATTCTTCTCTTCCTTAACATCACCCTCACGCCCGCGCTGTGTTGAAACATTTAAAGGGTATTCATAATCCCTTGAGCGCGTGTAGATTATAAAAAAAAAAAAACCCATCTCAAAGTCAATGAACCTACATTCCTGCACTACCATTCAAAACATACCTCACTTAAAAAAACCTATCTGCAAACCATCCAAGAATTCCTTCTTGATTTTCTTTGATTTGTTTTATCTCAAGAAGAAAATCGCTCTAACTAAATTTCTAGGTGACGCTAATGTTAGAATAAGCAAGTTCAAACATGTTTTTGAGAAGGCTACACATCTAATTATATCTTTGTACATCACTAGCCATAAAAAACAGTCACAAAATCTAGATTCACCCGAAAAATATAATTTTTGAATACAAAAATTATTCAAAAACTGCTCTGCTCTTCTAGTCTGATATAATATCTTATCTATAGTTGTTGTAAATATAATGCATACAATTTTCCCATCACTATTTCAATGCCCGAAAAGTATATTTTTACAGTCCCGACAACAGTTTTTTTTCTGACAATACATTTTCAACGATTTATCAATTCCGACCTTTTTCTCCACGCACGCGACACACTATACATTTTAATGAAGATCCTATACATTTCAACAACCTTTTTTCAACGGACTCCTCGAGGAGCAATTTTGGTGTAAGGAGCAAAAATGTACACCGGAAAAATAGTACTCCTTTCATTTTGTTCCTCAAGTATTATTATATATCTACTTACACCAATTAATAATACTTACAATTTTTCGCATCAGAATCCATAAAGCCGATCTTATGGTAAGTAAGCTGTTTTAACTGATTAAAGATTACGTTTTAGCATTGGTAAGTATTTTGCAAAATATATTAATGGATGCAAATTGACGATTTCTTCTTTGAAGAATACAAAATGTAAATAAGTTTGTACTACCTTACCGTATTTTTATTTGATGGTAGGTATTTATATTTATTAATATATTAAAATGTTTGGTTTTGGACATAACTTCAAAACAAACAAAAAAACATACAAATTTATGCATAAGGTGTTGTTTTGAATGCGCAAAATATTTTATTTATCCATAAATTTTATAAATAACACTGTCCATAACAACATCCATAACGATTTCTTTAAATTTAATATACCTAATATTTTTTAACTCCAATAAATTTGAATATCATTGCCTACCAACATTACTTAAATACTCGGAATTGGATTTAGAATAATGTAATTAATTTGTAAGTAGGTACCTAGTTGTAATTAAAAACTCTGATTTTGCACTTGTGTAGGTATATGTGTATATTGAGTGATATACGTAACAAAGTAAATGCTTTTACTGGGGAAATTCTAAGTATAAACTCTTTTTGGTATGCATACGAATGAGGAAAATGCTCTAAATAAAGTACTCGTATTTGCTTTCGACCATAGTTGAACTTTATAGGTAAATACTTCATTCCATATGCATACAAACTAGTAAGTACTATTTTTCTGTAGTAAAAAAAAATTTTAAATATGAGATATTTTTGAGCAGTATGTTGGAGAGAGGCAAAACATTTTATTTCCCTTTTGCACAAATGTTGTTGATCTTCTAAAATCAAGAATGCCCCTAATGGCGATTTTGTTTCAATAAATAGGATTCGCTACCAAAACCAATACTTTCTCGCCTTTAAACGAACTGTTTGTGTTGCTTGGCAGCTCTAAGAAGAAATAAATGTTCACTTCGCTAATACCTCATTAGCCGTGTTTTATTTTCCCCGTGATCCAGATCAGATAATCGACTTATTTGCGTTACAACAACAAACGGATTTAGTTTTGTTATTGTAACGCAAATAAATAGATGATCTGATCTGGATCACGGGGAAAATAGAACACGGCTATTATTTCGATTTTATTTCCTGATTCCGCCGTGGGAAAATTACTAAATCCACTTGCACTTTTTTAATATTTGTTTCCAAGAAGTTTTTTTAAAATATTTTTATTTTTTAATATAGTCTTTCTTTTCAAGTCAAATTCAACTTTTGACAATTAAAATTCGCGTTTTTTGAAAATCATATAGTCTTAAATAAATTTGAATTTATATCTGTTTTTGTGTCCAAAACATGTTATTTTTAATTATTATTTAAATTGCATGTAATAAATTGTTATATATTCACATCGTTTGATGACTTTTTCGTAAAACTAATATCTTATTTGCAGAAACGTGAATTTAGTTTGCAAAAAGTTAAATTTGATTTGAAAAGACTGCAATATTAATTTATTTTTTCTGTACATAACCGCAAAATAAAAATTAATTGACAACTCAACAATTGAGAAACTTCAAGAAAAAAATTGTAGTGTATGTAAGATTCTGTGTACAAATCCGTTTTGTATCCGTCTCCAAAAAGAGATTCAATGCGGATCTGTTTTTCCAGAAAAATTGGTTTTAATTTGAAACAAATCTGATTTTCAGAAATAAATTGGCCGTGAATCGACGACAGATCGATGTTTTTATTGAATTCATTTTTATTTCTAGCCTTGTGTCTTTTTGCTTTTTTTCTTGATCATTAAAAAAATCCCGTTAGCTTAGTTCCGTTATGGCAGTAGTGTAAATACAAATATTCTGTCCTTGCCAATAAGAACAAAACCGGGCATACCTTCACGCAGTACAGACGTCTTTTAACTGTGCTCTATAACCTAAAAAAAATTTAAGTGAAATAAAGTAAAAATTGTTCAAAGTGAAATTAATTAACAGCATTAATATATGTTTTTGAAACAAAATAATTATTTACACGCAATCAGCAAATACTTCCTCGCAATTATGAATTTAAAAAAATCCTTGGGTGGCCATTTCTTAAGTGGTCTTACTCGGATAAAAGTTTTCCATAAAACGTGGTCTTGGTTGCCACCTCTTTAAATCCAACTGCATAGCCCGTCCGTGCCAGTCTCTGTGCGCAGCTGCAAAGTATAATGCAATTTACCAAAGCATGAGACACAAAAAGGAGTCTCTAATAGTGGCTAAGAAGCCACAGCTATATAAAATTATTAAACCCCAGTCACCAGTTATGAATCCGAAAAAAATGGCCCCGGCTCAACAGTTACTGCGGCTAAGCCACCAGGAAATATTTAACGACTCAGAGTTCCGAAGGGAAGATCAAGAAAAAATGTACCATCTTTCACTACCAGCGCCTTCATTAACAGCCCTACACGTGCCGCACGAGGTCCAAGTTATTATATCTGCGACAGACTCACATACTAACGAAGCCTCCACCAACGGATCCAATCAAAATCAATCTGGCTCCTTCGAAATGTCGCAATCCTCCCAATCCAGCCCGGCCTTTGAAAGATAAAACCATAGTAAAAGGCATACATCATTCAACAACGGTCATTTTCCTATAATTTTGCTGTTTAAATTGGCCTTCTATCCAACTTACAAGATCCTTCGCCACGATCACCCTGACCAACAAGATTAGATTGCGTCAATTTATCAATTAATCCCATCCAATCGCCTTCAATAATATCAGAAACACTATTTTCCAACGATCTCATCATTAAGGCAAGATCATCTCATACCTACTTGCCCGAAAAGTAAATACATTGCCTCGATTACAATACGTCATACCAGCTACACAATTAAAAGTTCCCTTTAACTTGTGTTACTTTTAAGCAAATCGCTTGAGGGTCAAAGATCAGCATAATTTCTACGAGTGCATGTTCGTTATAACAACGCTCAATATCGAAAACCCTATGTACAAAAATAAAGTCACACAACATAAAAAGTTTCGCTTGCCACTGTGCGAGATCACTAAATCTTGTCCCTATCAGCTTCATTACCCGTATCCATCACTCACCGAATTCACAAAAACATCATAAAAAAAAAAAAAAAAAAAACTGGGTTCAGCATAAACGAATTCTGCATCAGCATCATTTCTATGAACGCATAAGCTTCGCTTGTCATTGTGCGAGATCCTTATATCTTGCCCCGCTTCAGCTTTATTACCCGTATCCATCATTCACCGAATTCACCACATCACACAAAAAAGAGAGAACCAGTTACGAAACGATCATAAAAAACCATCTTCTTAACTCACTTGACCATCATCATCCATCATCATCCAGTCGCAGTTTACATCGAGGGATACATAAAAACCTTCCGTTATCATCACCAAATATACCACGATCATTAAGAAAAACCACAATAAGTTCCAATTGTGTAACAGGTGCCTGAATTAATATTTAAGATCGGTGCAAATTTTCAAAATTTTCTTATAATAATTTTTAATATAATTTTCGTTTTAAATGATTTTTGAAAGAAATAAGGTGGTGGATTCATTTCTTAAATTTGTAAAAGTCTTTAAGATTTAAGTTTATTTAAAATTTGTATTTACAACAAAAGAAAAAAGAAATATATATACAGATCATATAAAAAAAGTCAATTAATTGAAGTGAATGTGAGGTTAATTCCCATCCTGAACCTATTACCTACATGTACCAAGTTCTGTTCAAGGACGGTTTAATTTTTATAGAAGAAAGAAATTTGGGTAGAGTTTCATTTAATCTCTTTATGTGGTTTTTAATTTTCTACACTTATAAAATGTCTGCTCTTAATAATTTTATACTTGCTGTTGATCAGCTCGTTACATTTTGCACCAATTTTCAAACGATTTCCCTAGTATATCAAACTACTTCTAAATTAGAAGCTTCAAAATTAGAACTAAAAGATCTGTGTTCCGAAATAAAAAGACGTTATACCAATTGTTTACTTCTCGATGCCGACGCAGAGGATGTTTTGTCAGATGCAGATATAGAGTTGGTTAAGGCGAAATATCTCTTATCTGGCAATACGTACATTCGGTGTAGTTAGATAATAGAGCCAGTTAAAAAGCTTCATTTGATTAAAGAAGATATATTAGGGATATCGGCAGTTGTGCTTTCTTTACGATATGCTGTTCCCGAGGAAGATCCCACTTCAAATTCAATCCATTGTATTAAAGTCCCTGCTTGTGATACCAACATATTTTACAGCTATTATTTAACTTGGCCAGCATCGAGACTTATTCACGGCAGTGTATAAAAATCACCCAAAATTATGTTCAGTCCATTCGAAAACAAAGGGTGAAGCGAACGACATTGTTTCAAAATACCCTCTTACATCAGATAGTTTTGACCTAGCATAGAAGGCTTTAACTGATCATTTTGAAAATCAATTGAAAAATCTTTTTAATCTTTCAAAAAAAGGTGCTCGAAACTTACAACGTGAGGTAAATAACTGTTTTTCAATTCTTAAGACTCATAAAATCAATACAGATTCTTGGGATCCCTTAATAGTGTATTTGTTTTCCAATAAACTCCCTGAAAAAACACTCTCGATATGGGAACAAATATTAGAAAATCCTAGAGATATACCATCCTGGTCTGCCATGGATATTTTTCTCACAAATCGATACGGATTATTATAAACAGTGTCTGATATAAAGTGTCCATTAAAGTTAAAAGAAGCTACAAATAAACTTAAAATTCTTAAATCAAATAACGATAAACCACAGCAAAACCGAGCGTTTCATACCAAAACAAAGGGAAATAGTTGCAAACTTTACAAGGACAATCACCCTCTTCGAATTTGTCCAACTTTTATTCAAATGTATATTCCAGATAGAATTTCCAAAGATATTCATTCAAATATTGCAACAATTGTTTATCGACGTCTCATTTAAAAGTTAAAACCGAAGTGCCAAAGCATTCATACTTGCATGTACTGCAAGCAAAATCACCATACGATGCTTCATATGTCTACTGGAACCGAATCTCAAATTCAATCCAATCCTCCTACTTCAGCTAAAGTACCCAAAACTCAGCCTCTATTTCAAAACCATTCTCAACTTCAATCCACACCATCTACTTCAGCTAATGTACCTAAACCTCAAAACAATTTTATACAGTCCACTGAAAACCCGATTTCATATCCAAATTCAGATAATATTCAATCTTACTTTTCAAAAAACAATAATGCAATTTTATTAGCTACAGCGTTGGTACATATACACCACCTAGGAAGTATATTTACTTTACGAGCATTCTTAGATACAGGATCTGAAGTCACCTTTATTTCAACAATAATTTCAATCGGGCCCTCCAATAGTGAGAATGTCGAAAATATGTAAGGTGGTTCTATGGGAAGTACCGTTAATAAGTAGGCGAAAAAAAATATTTTTATACTTAAAAGTGGACTGTACTTATTTAAGAACACATACAATTTTTAATAAAAATTCTTGGAGCCGTTTTCGAGAAATACATTTGTACCGTTGTTTTATATTTTAGGAAAATTATTTTTTTAACTATTCAATATAATGTCAAAAAACTTCAAAATGCGAAGTTTCGAAAAAATCTATTATGCCGTTTTTGAAATTTTGAGTTTAAAAAAAAAAAAAAAATTTTTGTAACAATTTGACTTACAAATAAACCGTTCCCCAGAAAATCGAAAACCAAAAAATATGGTTCACCAGAGGTACCAAAAATAACAATTTTTTTTTGTTCATGGCCAAAAAGAAATGTATGGGAGCTACATGTGGACATATTACCGAAAAAACAATATGTACCAAGTTTGAAGTAGATACATCGAACAGTTAAGACTGCAGACTCGAGGACAGACAGAAGGAATTGCGGGACCCACTTTTTTGGTGTTCACTATGATCGTAAGGTCATGTTAGATTGTAAGACAATTTTTTTACGAATGCATAAGTTGCCTTATAGTACATATAATGCAAGTTAAAATGTGATATCAAATACTTATTCAAAACTAATGGTGGAATTTCCATGAAATAAAAGGTAATTTACAATATACAAACCATGCGAATGCTTGTTGTGCACGTTGTGCATTTGTATGGTTTGGATGTGCTATAATGCTCCATTTGTTAGAGAAAGCCGAATCCCTTCTTCGTTGGATTAGAAATTACCTTTCGGAACGTTCAATAAAAGTTGTATTGGATAAGTTCAAGTCTCAAAACCACAATATAAAATTCTGGTGTGCCCCAGAGCTCTGTTCTGCCTCCGACACTCTTTCTCATTTTTATTAATGATCTCCTGTAAGAAACATCTAATCCACTTACCTGCCTCCCTGAATATAGTGCCCTTAGCTTTTCATAATTATTTTTAGATTCACCTCCCTGCTCTTGGATGTGGATCTTCAACGGCAATGTATGAGAAGCTCATTGAATTCTGACCCAGAATCGAGTAGAATTTAATGCGTCGAAACTCAATGATGTCTACTGTGGTTAATAATTTACCACCTTTGCCACTATCCATGAGTGGTACTTACATCAAGGAAATTGAACATTCTCGAAATTTTGGGTATGTCTATCTGCAACAACATCTTGTGGAAGGATCACATACGCGATATCGCCAAAAATGTCGCTAGATGTTTGGGTTTCCTGAGACAATGCCAGAAGTTTTTCTCCCCCTCTGATCTGGCTCTTATCTATTATATTTTTGAGAGTATAATTCCCATCTCTGGGCTAGTGCTCCTGTAACATACTTAAGTCTCTTGGACAGTATTGAACGCAGGGTCGAGTAATTTATATCGCGTGAACACCGATGGTAAAGTTTCTGGTCTCACCCTTTTCTACCGTTATTTTAACGGATTATGCTCCAGCGAAATGCCAGTTGCATTCCAACACTCAAACAATTCAACCGTAATATTCTCGCCTCCATGAATGCGCATCAGCGCCCGAGCCCAACTTCGGTCGTACTGTCAAATTCAGAGAATCATTTCTTAGCTGTACTCCGCGAATTTGGAATGTTTTACCACACTCTGTCTTTCCATGTCATTGTCATTAATGTTCAGGAATTCAAAATTCAAAACCAATGTGCACAAACACCTTCTATCAAACCTCTCTCATTTTCAAAATGCTCACGCTATGTGTTGTCATGATAAGGGTAACCAAAATCTCGTTAAGCGTGCACTCATTATAAAAAAAATTTCCAAATCTCAATTATAAAGAAAGACGGATTTCCGCTTGCAAGCTATTTAAATATATCATGTCGAATTAAAAGAAAATCTGCAAAAATGCGTGCTATTTATTTTTCTTATATTTATATGTATAGGTACAAAGGTATCCATTTTATATAATTTTTTTTTTTTTTTTAAGATTAAGAAAAGATTAAGTTGTTTAAAACAATAGAGGTGAACATACGAATCCCATATTTTTTGTTATAAATTCTGGATTTAAAACGCTTTCTTTTATATGTATTTAAGCCTCAGCTATCTTCTCCGAAGTGAATTTTCAACGCATAATCGAAATTTATTACAACCGCTTAAAGTGAAACACAGATCAGAAGCTTTCGAAGCACCAAATCAAAATATCAAATATCAAATATCATAAATAGAAATGTGATTTGTTATAAGGTACTTTAAGTTTACAAAGGTCATTTTTTAACAATTTAGCAAAAAAAAACATTTCAAGGCCTACGACGTTGGTCATAATAGATTAAACCGTAGATGCCATCGCATATTATGCTAATACATATGTACCTATTAGCCAACTTATTGAAACATAATTTTGTTGTGAAAATTTCATTGCATATTCTATTTAAATGCTTTACAATATATGCTCACATTTTTATAACACAAAATCTCATGTAGGTACCTACTCTAATTAAGTGAGTCACATAGGTAAGTATGTAATTTATTGTATTTTTTTCTAGGAAATTGGATTTTTATGTCAAACACATTGGCCTGCACAAGCACAGGCACACAAATTCCATACAATAGAAAAGCTGTTTTACAGCAATTCGCAGTACCGAGGTGTATTATATGTACCTGCATAATTTCTCCCCACCAGCTGCTTAAGTGATTTCACTTTGAAAATTCTGGGTAGGTCATTTGAGGCATTTTCACTTAAAAAAGGAGCTTTCAAAAACTGCTTGAATGTTGATTTTCTGTCTACGACTTTCTTAACGTCGAAAAAGTACATATGCCATACAGGGGCAGTTTTCCGGACGACAACCTTTTACTGTATATGCTGCGCAAGATTGCATCCAGCCGGCATTTGTGTTCTCATCCATGCACATGACCTACTCGCTCTTTATGTACTTGTTATTGTAGAGCGCAAAAGCTTTGGCAAAAATACAGCAGACGCGACGACACATCAGAGCAGCTATAGGATTTGTTTACGACCCATCCTTGTCTAACAGCGACGGAAGATACGACAATGACACATTGACATAGTGCAAAGTTAATGCATAATTTTTGTTTACGGTCCATCTCGTTCTGGCAACAGTTTCTTATTTCACTCGTCTCGTCGAAAATGGTGTAGATTAGAGGATGTTCCGGACATGCGTTTTAAAAGTAAAATTACAGAAATGTAATTAAAGCTCATGCCGGAGATATTCTGAAAGGTCATGGACTGTGTATTTGATAATTTTTTCACCGACAAATTTTTGGAAATGCTTTCAAATTTACTACCAGGTTTTGAAAGTTGCTATTGGGCTTTTCAGAAACAACATACAAAAGAAACATATATATTGTCAGCTTTGTACATTAAAACAATAGTACGGTGCCAAGCCAGTTGAACACCGGACAATTGAACACACTATAATCTTTGTATATTAAAACCATAGTACTATCATCCCGCGAATTTTTTAGTTGAACCCCTAGCCACACACCAATAGTAGTTTGGAAGCAAAAAGGTTGTGAAATTAGTTAAGCGAAAATTTGTAGCGACACTGCATCGCCAGTCACAACATCTGCATGTGAACACCAATCTACACAACCTTCACTCCAAGCGCACTTCAATAGTTTGACTCCAACTGTACCTAAAAAGGGAACAAATAATGAACCTAAATTCCAAACGTACAAAAGTTCCAAAAGGGAACTTCCCAACATTCAAATAAATTCCTGTCTGGCTTCCTCGATGAGTTTATCGTCTGCGGTCCAACAGATCACACGCATTAAATTTCTTGGTTCTCATAAATACTTGTTAACCTTTATAAATACTTTTGTACATACATTTTCCTATCTTTCATTTTATAACTTCATTTTGATTTTCTATCTCTGCAGTGGCGTTCGTAAACATCTTGGTTGGCTTCAAGGAAATATTCCTATCAGAAGGCGTCATTGGAATTGTACTGTGTTAGCTACAAATAAGAACAATATTTAGTTAGTGTCAAATGACATATTATCCTATTAAAAACACTACAAATTTAAAAGCTGAAAAGTTGTTGTTGTATCTCTTTAAAGAATATATTTTTTCGTGTGCCTTTGAACTCAAGAAGAATATACGCAGTTGAATTTGATATTTGAAGTTTATGATGCTAGTAACTATATATATATTATTGCGTATAAGATATGGAATATTGCTTCCAAGTAAGTATAAAGAATGCTCTATAGTTATATGGTAGGTAGGTATGTGTACAGTATTAAACCCATAATTGAAGATAATAGAGTTTATATTTTCGGTCTGGTTTACGCATTTGACAAAAAATGGTTTCAAAGACCTCGACCATGGTCAATTAAAAAACTGCTTAAATTAGATAATCATTTTGCCAATCAAATTTACGTTACTTTTGTAAGTAGGCAGGTGGGAAGCTAGTATACCTACATATTTGTGATTTTTTTTTATTTGTAGGTAGGTACCTACGTACAATTATTCTAGTTCGCTAAAGAATTTGGTAGAGTTGCAATATGATTGAAATAAGTGTTTTAGGTAGAAAATATGTATTGGTATATATAGGTACAATTTAATTTTATTATAAGTAGTGCCTACCTATCAACGCATTACATACCTACCTATTATTATTATTATATCTTATTATTATAGGTATCTTGATTTGTTCACTAATTTTTCAATTCATGGGTACGAGTAGGTAGTATGTAGACACTTAGATACAAGTGTTATATTTATTTACTTGTAAGGTACCTATGTAAGTATACTATGAATCGAAAGTTGAAGCAATTAACAGGAAGGGTTTTAGGTGTATACACATATATATATATGTACCATACCATAATTTTTCTATTACGAAATTTTAAATAATTTAAAAATAAGAAGTACTTACCTATCTACCTACTTAGATATCTAACTAGTATCTAACTAGGTAGTATAGGTATTTACTATTTATTCAATGATTTAGATATTTTCATCAGTCCATGCATTTGGATAGGTTTACGGGGTAGATAGGTAATGGGGTGAAAAGAAAAAATAAATAAGCAGCTTATGCCAGCAGCTTGAGGGAGAGAAATGGAAATATTTGTTTTTGTTACTACGTTCAGACATAATTTTGAGTGTTTTCTTTTGATTTTGGGGTCTTGTATAGATTTTGTTTACATAGGTATATTGTATGTATGTGTTTGGTGCGGCAGGTTATTTTTTTAAATATTTTGTTTTGCTTGTTGAGTGTTGTGATGATGTT
Organism: Philhelius pedissequus; assembly: GCA_910595825.1. Lineage (NCBI taxonomy): Eukaryota > Metazoa > Arthropoda > Insecta > Diptera > Syrphidae > Philhelius > Philhelius pedissequus. The sequence goes on along the minus strand of OU343160.1, from coordinate 249,075,614 downwards.
TGTATGTTGGGACATACATAGATATGTAGGTACCTACAATATAATGGTAGGTCTTATTTTCAAAATATTGTTTCCTGATTCCTCCTAATATATATACATATTTAACATTGTCCATTTTTAGATTCCAAAATAATTTTGCTGAATATCGGCCATGAATATTTTTTTTTGTAAGGCTACTAAAATGTTTTCCTTATGTATAACATGAATTTTCGGCACCATATGCATGCAAAAGCAACAAAAAAATATCTACACAGACATCTTCAAATTTACTTTGTGTATACAATCAATAACATAAAAAATACACAATTTCGCGTGTTGTGTTTTTTCAACGGACAATATCTTCAATATACTAATTCAGTATTTTGAGTCGAGTTGAGTATCTACCTATCTGATTTTATTAAATTTGTAACAAATTTGCTAACATAAGTTGAAAAATATTGAAGTGATTGATGTTAAACCGTAACACACATTACTTAAACAATATACATACCTACAAGTGACAGTAACCAACCTATGTTACATTAACACAACAGTGAATTTGGTTTATAGAAATATCTTCCTCCAACTAAAAAGAGAGGTGCAGTAAGAGAATTCAATTAGTTTTTTTTTTCTAAACTTGATTCCTGTATATTTTTATTATTTCATTTTTTACTTATTTAGTTTTGTTTGCTTATCTTATAGGTATCTTATAATATAGGTATCTTATATATATATATCTTGTATCCTATCATATAATTCAAAAGTTTTAGGAAATTGAAAAAAAGTATTGCCGCGTTGTAAGTGTTCATAAAATAAAATCAGTGGGTTTATTATATTTCATAATAATAATTAAGTGTTGCCGTGTTGTAGCTAAGTGTTAAAAAATAAAAATCAGTGTGTTTATTTTTCGTAAAAAAATCAATAATCATGGTTAAGTGTTGTTATGCTAAATGCGCTTTAGTGAGAAAACGTATGTCCAATCTATCATTCTTTCAACTTCTAACGAATTCATGGAGCCCAATATGGATTAGGCATGTATTTCTCCCATTGGACAATCAACGTCATTGCACATATGTGAGAACCAGTTTTATGAAAAAGATATTTTCATTATGTGCGATCGGAAATGTCTTGTCGAGACTGCACTTCCATTATGTTACATGAGCATTTGCAGTTGCTCTGATGGAGTATAATTGATGCTTCATGTCGTCGCATAATGGAAGAATGGGAGTCTGAGAAGGAGCCTACCTCTTCGGTAACACTAGTTCCTATAAATGTGATTCCAGTTTTCCCTGGAAGATCACTTCGACCCATAGGCCCACCTGAAGGTGCATTTATACCTGAAGGTCGATGACTTCGACCTGAATGTCCACTTTGACCTGTATGCCCACCAGATTCACTTTCACAACAAGTTTCAAGGTCACTTTGACTTGCACCTTCGTCTATGCCTTCCACTCCTAATTCAATTTTGTTTAATTTGGCTAGCTCCACTAAGGCAACGTTTAAATTTTCCAGAAATTCCACCTACAAATTACGTCTCACCGTCGTAATTTCCTTCGCCACACTTGCCTTTGTGTACTACACACAAAGCGAAGCGTAGAGTGAATCGGTCAAAAGTTATTCCGCCACGTATATTTTTAACGCCAACAAAACTGACGAAAAACCCGATATACAGATCAAGGAAAAGTTTAGAAGTGCTAATAGAAGATTTTTCAGAAGAGTTGCGAACATTCATTTTAGTGCAACTATTCCATAAGGCCAAGGCTCGGTGGCTATCTAAGGGGAAGGATTTATTTTTGAGATTTTACTTTAAGTCTCCAAGGTCTTATTCGTTCTTGATAACTATAGGGCTTAAACTGCCGTATGTGAGTACTATTCACAGATGGCACTCAGAAATTCTGCTAACGGCGGGATTCGGCACACACATGATGAAAATGTTAACTGAGAAAACAAGGCATGATGACCATGGATAGAAAGATTATCCTTTTATTCGATGAAATGGAAATAGAAAAGGAATTGGAGTATAATATCAAGGATGATATTATATATGGATTTCAAGACTTCGGAGAGTTCGGAAGGAAAAACTCTATAGTCTCCAAAATGATGGCGTTTACACTTAGAGGTTTGAATACCAATTGGAAACAGACCATCGCATATTATATGGGTTCACCCAATGCGGACACTCTTTCACAGATTATTCTCACGATCCTTGAAAAAGTAATAGATTGCGGATTGACCGTTGTTGCAACAAGCTGTGATCAAGGATCCAGCAATGTGGCAGCATATAAGGAACTTGGCCCACCGTTATTTATTGACAAAAGCCCTACGTTGAAATAAATACCAAAAAGTTTTCCTGCTGTACGATTAGCCACATCTTTTTAAAACTGTGAGAAATATATTTTAGATCATAAAATTCATATTGGTGATGATATTGTAGACTGAACAGCCTTGGAAAAAGTCTATCAAGAGGACTCAAAAGCGAAAACCTTTAGAGCATTATTCAAACTGACAAAGAATCAACTAAGGCCGAATGGGTTTGAAAAGTGATCGGTTAAGTTAGCTATCGAAGTTTTTGTAATAGCGTATACAGTGGAATAAAGTTTGCCTTAGATACAAACTGCTTTGAAACCAAGGAGGAACGTAAAGCCGATTTAAGAACATATAAATTTATAAAACAAATGAATAATTTGTTTGATAATTTGAATAGGACTAAGCGGTACTCAAGAAATCCACAAAGGCAAGTTTTATCTGATATAACGAAAACCATGAAGTCCATAAAAGAAGCAATAGATTGGATAAAACCATGGACTTCAACAAGTGTTCGCAAAAGGCCTCCTTGTTTTATAGGATTACAGCAAACGCTGTTGGGAATTATGCAGATGTGGGGATATCTCAAAAGCGAAGAGCTGAGCTGTTTCCTACTATCACATTTGAACACTGATGTTGCAGAGAACTCATTCTCAATGGTTCGGTGCAATAGAGGATCTTATGAAAGAAATCCCTCCGCATGGAGATTTATTCGCAATGTAAAGCAAATCATGTTCCATCATTTTACTGTTGCAGAACATTGTGGATTTGAGGATGCTGAAGCAGATCCATTATTACAGATACCTGACTACAAAGAAACCATGGAGTTGAGTCAGCAGTTGAAGACTATGAAATTCCACTGCCGATCGAAGATAATATCCTGGAGAAAGGATTATCTTATGAAATTAAAGAAAACCTCGATAACGATGAGGAAATTGACGTATACGTTATGGAGGAAGATCCGGATGAATATGAAAGGAACGACGTATACGTTATGGAAGAAGATCCGGATGAAGGTGAAATGATCGACGTATATATTATGGAAGCAAATTCTAATGAAGATGAAAAGATCGACGTATACGTTATGGAGGAAGATCCAAATGACAACGAAACATTTGCCAAAAAAAATAAAAGAAGTAGCTGCAACATATTTTGCCGGATTTGCAGCAGGAAAATTGAAGACAAAACTGAATTGCGAGGTATGCTCTAAATTTTTATTCGATGAAGACGAAGAAGACAAATTTAGGCAACAAACTTTGTTGATAAAATTAAGACCATACGACTCAATAACTACAAGTTTTGAATTTGGAAAACTAACAGTTCCTTTGATCCGGTTCGAAAGAACTCTAAAAATTTTCCAAACAATTTTCGAAGCGCAGAGGAAAAAACAACATCACGAAAGGATTGTGGAAACAATCATAATTATTATTATCATTATTATTATTATAGAATTTAACATTTCTCGGCGAAATGCTGGAAATTCACCTATCCCGGATATAATGGCAAGGGATTAGGCTCTTTGTGCATTTTGTATTGTTATATTGCATTTAATGATGATTTGTGTTTTGTAGGAACCGACGTGTGATGTTACATGTTTGAAGGACTACTGCTTTTTGGATTGTCGTGAATTCTCCTTTGATGTTGAGTTCTTCCAGTTGTTTCGGTAGACTTTTTGGTGTAACAGCTGTGGATGACATTATGATTGGGATAACAGTTGTTTTGTATCCTCTGTACATCCTTTTCATTTCAAGGCTCAGATCCGTATATTTGCTCACTTTGGTGTTATATGTGGCGATTAAATTTGTTGTTAGAGGTATTGCTATATCGATGAACTTGATATCCTTCTTTTTGCAGTCAAATAGAACAATATCTGGTTTATTCGCAGATAAGGTCCTGTCTGTGGTGATTGTTCGATCCCAATATAGTTTGTACATCTCATTTTGGAAAAAGGGGGCTGGATGATATTTGTAATAAGGGGTTTTGGTTTCGATAAGATTGTACTGCAATGCAAGGTCTTGATGAATTATCTTCGCTACATTGTTGTGTCTGTTCAGATAATCATTTGTGGTTATTGCAGAGCAGCCATCGATTATGTGATCTATGGTTTCTCCCGGTCTGTTGCACTTTCCGCATATGTCAGCGATGTTCTCCTTAAGGATAAATTTTCTGTAGTTCTTTGTTGCTATTATCTTGTCCTGGATAGGAACACAGAAACCTTCAGTCTCTGCGAAGAGTCTTCCATTCGGTAGCTAATTGTTAGAAAGCGTTATATCTACATGACTCTGTTCTAATTCGTGCGACTGGTCTAATCGATTTCTCCTTCCAAGAGAGAAGTAAGTCATTGTGGGTTACAATTTCACGTAAGTTAAGCTCTCCAGAGAGGTTTAATGGTGTTATAGAGGTGTCTGCTTCAGCAACAGTTCTATAGAGCAAGCTGCTGTTATTTAGAAAGTACTCCCTTAGGTTTTTGACTTGATTGATGTACAGAGTCCTAATATCTAAAAGGTTTCGACCGCCTTGAATTCGGGGAAGGTATACTCGTTCTATTGCCGAAAGGGCATGATGACATCTATATTTGGTCATTTTGGTTCTGACTAGGCGCAATAGACTATCAATGTCTGTGTTGGACCACGTTAAGATACCGAAAGAGTATGTGAGAAGTGGGATTGCCCAAGTGTTTATGGCTTTTATTTTGTTTGCTCCGTTAAGCTGACCTCGTAGGATGTTGACAATTCTCTTTTCAAACTCTTTCGTAAGTTGTTGCTTCATCTGAGTGTGCTGAATGCCTCTAAGTTGATAAATTCCCAGGTACTTGTAATTCTCCTCTGAAGACAAATCTGTTATCCATTCATTATTACTAAGAGGAAATCTTTCTGTTGTTATCAGTTTTCCTTTTTTGATATGAATGGAGCGACATTTGTTTATCACGAATTTCATGTTTATGTCTTTACTGAAGTTTGTAACCAGATGTAACAGGCTTTGAAGTGGATCGTTGTTGTTCGAGTAAAGTTTGATATCATTCATAAACATGAGATGGGTAATAGTTGTGATGGTGGATCTGTTCTTTCTCTTATACCCGTATGATGCTTTATTGAGCAACCTACTAAGTGGGTTAAGGGCTAGACAGAACCATAGCGCACTCAGCGCGTCTCCTTGGAAAATTCCATTGCGTATGAGAATCTGCTAACTTATTTCTCCATTTAGCGATAATCTTACTCTCCAATTTTTCATATTGGTCGCAATAAAGTTTATTATGTCACTTCTTACACCGTAGATGGATAAAATGTCTTTCAGGTAAGAATGGGGAACAGAATCAAAGGCTTTCTGATAGTCTATGTAGCACATGCTTAGGTTTCTGGATTTCGTGATAGCTTGTTTCAACACTACAGAGTTGATCTTTGCATCCTTGTGTATTTTTTGTACACCCTTTCTGTTCTGCTGTTAAGTTGAGTGTGTTCGTTTATTCTATTTCAGATTACTTTAGGAATTATTTTGTACATTGTGGAAAGGCAGGTTATCGGACGGCATTTGCATGGGTTTGGCGAAGAAACTGGGTATTGTAGCCTGGGTATTAAGCAGAAGTGTGATAGCTTCAGCAAGTGGCTTATGTGCGGAAGTTCTTTAGCCAATGGTTTTGGAGTTGGTCTGGTCCAGGTGCTCCAGTCATTTAGCTTTCTAGTTATGTCGGTGATTTCTCTCTCACTAACAATTCTGTTGAGCATTGTTTGGACATTTTGGTGGTCAAGGGATTCTTGAAGAAGAAAATCTGTTTCTCCCTTGGTTACATTATCAGAACACCCTCACATAATCTTGTAATAATATTAAACACCCTATGATAATGAAGAAAGATACAAAGTATCTTTCCATATACCAAATGTAATGCTCACACAATGATTCATAATTTCATCTCATAACAAATGATGATATTTGATATTATAAACATAAACTGCATATCAGCACATTTTGCCTTCAGTAACTTGTGTACACAAAGCATCTTTAATAATTCCAATAGAATTCTTGTGTCAGCAATTTTATTAAACAAAGAGCAGCATATGATCTTCAATCATATTGCTGAGTAAACAAATATGAAGTATAAAAGGGTTTCTTCGATCACTTAGAAGTTAGTTCTAATTAGTATTCCAACGTATAGCTGAAGATTTCCCACCACCAGTGGTAAGGGATCTGAAGCTCATAATAAATTTATATTATTAAAAAATCACTAGTGTTTTATTTGATGGTGGTATTCTCACAAGAGAATACAATATATATATATATTTTTTTGTTAACGAAACGAACCGTAAACAAAACTCCTTGTGCTCCTTAGATTCTCCCCAGATTCCCGTCCAAAATCTTTTTGCTTCAGCTATTGGTGGGTATTGTGCTATTTCCATGTGCTGTTGCTTATCTTTCGATATTTGTTTATAAAATTTGCCTTCGCTTATGCTGAAAAGCCTGTTTTGTTTTTTCCTTTTATCATATTCAGTATATCTTCTTAACCGTTTGGAATAGGCTAGGAGTTTCTGTATTCTAGAGTCTATGGCATCTGTGAGCAAATTCGGAGTCATGGATTGTACATTGCTGTGCATGAACTTGTTTATCTTCCTTTGCAGTTTCAGGTTTGGTGTGCGCTGGTATGCACTGAGTTTTCCAATCTCTGCTCTTAGTTTCTGAATCTGACCCTTAATTCGTTTCTGCCATCTTGGCTCAGGAGGGCCTGATGTAGAGTTATGGTTGTTATCATATGGTTCCTTTACCTTTATTCCTGGGGTCTTTGTAACTGCCATTGCAGCACAGTACAGGATTAAATGGATTCGTTCTAGGACAGCTTCATTATGGAGATATGTGGGTATGATTTGCTCGTTAACCTCCTTAATTTTCGATCTTGAGAAGTGGGAGAACACCATTCTCGGGACTGGTGGTCTGCTGGAAGGATCCGTATCAGCGTATTCAATTAGGCAGGTTTGGAAGTTAGCTTGTAGAACTGGATATTGTTTCAATTATTATTATTATTATTATTATAGGTGTTCGAGATTTAAATATACCTCTTTTGGCTGTTTTGGTCGTAATATATTTTTAATGAAACAATTTCATTTCCCTTCCCGACGTTTCGACGGTGGTTGCGGCCTTCTTCAGGGGATCATGTCTCCAAGCGGTACACTCTTGAAGCGCTTCATATTATTAACAACAAAAACAATATGAATCGTAAGCAAGACAGCCAGAACATTTCATCAGTTTACTGCTCTTTGGTGACTAAGCAGAATTCCTGACAATTTAAAGCCGACTAAACTTCAATCGAAGTGTTTCTTTTTTTTTTTATCATTGCTTTATATTTGTCTTTTATTGTATTATTTATGTTTATCTGTGATACATACTAAATGTAAGTTTACCAAATTTTACACTAAATGTTCTTATGTGTATAATATGTTCTTTTTATTTTTGTTAATAAAAGATCCCCTGAAGAAGACGGCAACCACCGTCGAAACGTCGGGAAAGGAAATGAAATTGTTTCATTAAAAAAATGTATTATTATTTATTATTGTTATTATTATTATTATTATTATTATTATTGTTATTATTATTATTATTATTATTATTATTATTATTATTATTATCATTATTATTATTATTATTATTATTATTATTATTATTATTATTATTATTATTGTTATTATTATTATTATTATTATTTTTATTATTAAGTATTATTATTTTGTATTGTGTATATATACTTTTTTAATTTTTGTTATCAAATATTGGCTTAAATGCATGCGCAGTAATTTAGTAGTTTCAAGTAGTAGTAGAAAGAGGCCTAGGCCTCCTGGCGAAACCTAAAAAAAACGCATCTACACTGAACTAAATTCTTACGTAGTATTAACGAAATACTTCGTTGAGACAATTAAATTTTACATTAAAACTCAGCCGATGTTAAACTTCGTTGGCACAAGGAAATGGCTTTCATACACTGATGAAGCGCTTCATTAAAGGATACGATTTTTCGTTATTCAAAATTAACTTAAGAACTTCATAGAATGATGGAATTTTACGTTGTATTAATGAATGTTTTTTAGTAAATTACATTTATTGGCCAAAGGGCTTTTTCGTGGTCGCAATTAAGTTTTGCATTGATTAACGTAAAACTTTCGTTAGCTAATGAAATTTTAATGCATGCGCAGTAATTTAGTAGTTTCAAGTAGTAGTGGAAAGAGGCCTAGGCCTCCGGGCGAAACCTAAAAAAAACGCATCTACACTGAACTAAATCCTTACGTAGTATTAACGAAATACTTCGTTGAGACAATTAAATTTTACATTAAAACTCAGCCGATGTTAAACTTCGTTGGCACAAGGGAATGGCTTTCATACACTGATGAAGCGCTTCATTAAAGGATAAGATTTTTCGTTATTCAAAATTAACTTAAGAACTTCATAGAATGATAGAATTTTACGTTGTATTAATGAATGTTTTTTCGTTAATTACATTTTTTGGCCAAAGGGCTTTTTCGTGGTCGCAATTAAGTTTTGCATTGATTAACGTAAGACTTTCGTTAGCTAATGAAATTATACATAAATTAACGAAAATATATTGGTTAGCTAATGAAATTTTTCGTCAATTGATGACATTTTTCATAAATCAACGAAAAAAGTTTCGTTAGCTGAAGAAATTTTTCGTTAATTCATGAATTTTTTTCCTTAAATCAACGAAAAAATATACATTACTTGATGAAATCTTGCGCCAATTAATAAATTTTTTTTTATAAATCAACGAAAAATTTTTCGTTGCCTAAGGACATTTTTCGGCCATTGAAGAATTTTTTTCACAAATCAACGAAAAAATATTCGTTAGGTGATGAATTTTTCGTTAATTTATGAATTTTTTTCATAAATCAACGAAAAAATATTGGTTAGCTGATGAAGTTTGTTAAAATCAACGAAAAAATATCGTTACCTGATGAAATTTTTCGTCAATTAATGATTTTTTTCAAAAATCAACGACAAAATATTCGTTAAAAGGGAAGACTAAAAGACACTTCTTATCTTCCCAAGTTTTTGACTGGTGCCCCTGTTACTTGGGATAGTAAAAGGAAAAGTAAGATTAATTTGATGATATTACATACCTTTTAAAGGTGGGATGAAAATCCTTTACCTAAAACAAATTAAGAGTGAAAAGAAAAATGCGACCTATAGCCAATTAAGATTAATAAGAAAATAGACGATATCTTCCAAAAAAAAAAAATACAGACAAATATGGTGTACTTTTTTAAAAATTCTGTTTTAATGAGATTATATGTAATATATAAATTTTTTTGTATTATATATTATAAATTAATAATTTATTATAATAAATATATATTAAAAATTAAACTTAGGTATTGTTAAGAAGTTGTCATTTAAAAGTTACTTAAGGCCCTCTTAAAGGCTGATATTATTTTTGTTATTCCAAATTGATTACAAGGGCTTAAAGGCAGATATTACTTAGGGCGTTAAGAGCAATCTGTCAGTGTTGCCACCGTGTAAACACTTCTTAGATGTAAATTTATGACATGTGTTTACAAGTGTACGAAAACTCATCCCGTCAGAATGCCCTTAACGCCCTAACTGTATACATACATAACGTTTTTTTAGTTTAGTGCATTTCCTAAAAAAGCATTTTTGGGCACTTTTATTTTGTAAATATATTCCTGGAGGAAGGACCAGAAGTTTGTGCATTGCACACGGTATTCCAAATTAAATAAATGAAAATTTTTAAATGCAATATCGATTCCTCTGATACAGGATTTTACTGGATATTTAATACCGTCAAAATAAATTAAAAATTCTTTTAATTGCTTAATACTTTTTCCTAAACCTATTAGAAATGGCTGGATATTGGTAGACTTATTCCTTAAATGTGAAAGATGATCTTCAACTTCTTGGGCGGATTTTGCGACAAATAACAATGCTTCCTGTGAATGCCTTATGGTATATTTGTGTTAACAAAAATACTAACCTAATTTATTTCATTAGTTGGTTGCGAGACGCCAAAGGCGCTCGTCAAACATGTTCTTATTTTGCGCTTTAATGTTGTTAATATATTATTGAATGAATTACCAGAATTTTCTACACTGAAATAAATATTCCAAAGTGAATAAATGATATATTTTAAACGCAATATCGATTTCTCTCATACAGAATTTTAAGGAATATATATTAAATACCGTAGTAAGAAAGTTGTAGAAGCTGTAAATTTTAAAATGTAAACAAAACCTAAATCTTGAACAAATTAAGTGCCGCACGATAATACATATAAATACTGCAAAGGTTAAAGGTAGGAAAAAAGCTTACTTTCATCCAATTTGTCGTTAATCCATTCTTTAAGTCGTTGAATCAATCTTCTGTCGTTTAAGTTTTGGTCTTTCGATAAAAAATTCGCAATCTTTGTTCTTTGGGTTTCCCAGCTGTCTAAAAGTGAACACGCATTATGGTGAAGAACCTTGAAATCCATATCGATCTGACGTTAATAAATCCTGATACAGGATTTTAATGAATACATATTAAATACGGTAGTAAGAAAATTGTAAAAGTTGTAAATTTTTAAATGTAAACAAAATCTAGATCTTAAAATTTTATTATTATTATTATTATTATTGTTGTTATTATCTTTATTTTTTTCATTTTGAAAATTTACAAACTTAGAATTAAAGATTACAAGCATGGCTCATAGGCCGTCTACCGGTATCTTTTCTTCTCTTAACATTTTGAGAGAGAGTAGAATATAAGTATTACAATTAGTAAACATATAAGAAAAAAATTCGTTATATAAACACAATATTTCAGCAATTGAAAAAAGTAATGATGCTAGAGGGTAGTATGACCTTTTAATTTAGCCAAAATAAGATTTAATGAATCTAATTTGCGCTTTAAATTTGGGTTGACACAATATTTAACAATATTTAATGGATAATACCCGGGCTTTTAGTTTAGCTAAAACAAAATTATTAAGTTTTATTATTAAGTTTATAAAACATACAATTAAAATATGGCAAGATGTCTTATACACTTATTTCAAAAAAAATGGTTTATAACTGAAAAAGAATCCAATACTTTAATTGAGTAATACATAATATATTTGATTCAGGGGCTTTTGGTTTAGCTTAAGCAAAAAAAAAAATATATCTGAAAGATTTTAAAGATTTGGAAAATTCGAGTGCGGTTCGGGCTTATTAGTTTAGCTAAAACAAAAAAGAGATCTAAAAGATTTTAATGATTTGCAATTTCAAAAGCGTTTTATGCTTTTTGTTTATCTAGAATAAAACTGTGATAGAATTACTACTAAAGTATATTGAACATGTTTCTATATGATCAACCATAATCTCTATTCAGAACACCTAGACATTCCTCTAGTGATAGAAAACTCTTGTTAAAATATAGCTGACGAAATTCCTGCAAGATTATTCACAATGCAACGAAGTGGAAAATGTTTTCGACTTGATTGAGGTTACATAAAATGCAGTTGGGATTATTATCTGTTCTGTGAGGTCTGTGGTTAAGCTCTAGCATCTCAGTACGAGCTTTAAATATGATACTCATTTCCATTACAGTAAATTCATCTCTTAAATAATAGGAAGTCCCGAGACTGAGGTTAAGTTTATTGTAAATTAATCTCGACACAGACTCCCTTGGCCTATCTATATAGCTTTGGAAAAAATCATCAATGATAGATATACTGTCGTAGAAAGCGCGCCGCCACGAATCTAAGCTATCAACAGATAGGGCCAGAGGAAACTTGTGTGCCGAGGCCAAGTCATACCAATCTTTAAAAGGTGTATACCGACATCTGAAACACACTAATAGGATCATCTCTTGCAAGTTGTTGATCGATATTTGCATTTCCTTCGATATATAGTCTGCATTTGCTTTTAAATTCATAATAAAAATTGTCCCGATTCAATCTGTATAGCATAATTGGGCGTGTTTGTTGGGAGTCTAAAGATACGCTTGAAAAAGTATCTTTGATAGCTTCGATTCCTTCCACTTGCTTGTATCCATAAACTTCATTGGCATAACATAAACATCTTTTGATGGTTACTTCAAACACTTTGAACTTAGATACCGGATCTAAAAGTTTGTTATTAAAAAAATTTTACCACATACAATTTATTGTTGTTTTTGCAATACTCACTTTATCTTTCATGCGAACTTCAATATTCAAGTTATGAGTTAATGTGAAGCCTAAATATTTAAATTCTTTCAGCACTTCAAAGTTGGAACCATCCAGTTGCGGTCGGTTGTCATGCTACGATGTTGGGACCTAAAAACTATAATCTTCGACTTCGAGGTGTTTATTTGGAGATCCCATATATCACAAAATTGTTTTAATTTGTTTGTTTGAAGCTGCAGTGTGATCGCGTTATCAGTTAAGATCACCAAGTCATCGGCGTAGAGCAAGACTTTAATATATAAATCGCCAAAAGTAACACCACCAGAGATATGATCTTCAATGTCATTAATAAAAAGTGAAAAGATTAGCGGGCTTAAAATGCATCCTTGGGGCACACCCGTATTAGAACTAAAAGGTTTCGATTTACTACTACCGTTTGAAACTACAGCCGTCATGTTAGAGAGCAGCTGCTTATAAATTAGAATAAATTTTGTCGATAGTCTGATAGTTGTGAGCTTAAATAGTAGAGATCTTCTGTTAATGGTGTCAAATATTGATTTAAAGTCTACGAAAAATGAGTAAAGATGTATTTTTTGTCTAAATAACGTCTAGCAACACCCGTGAGAGTGAAGATTTGGTCGATTGTCGAGAGATTAGCTCGGAAGCCCGCCTGAAAACAGCTTATTTTGTTGTTTTGTTCCACCCATCTCACAAGTCTGAAGTAGAGGATCTGGGTAAATAATTTCCTTAAAGAACTAAGCACACAAATGCCACTATAATTTTCAGGTAAAATAGGGTCACCCATTTTAAAAATTGCAGAAATAGTTGAAGACTGGAAAATTATTGGAAACGTCTCCTCCTCAAACATTTTGTTGAATAGCACTAAAATAAATTCAAGGAACTGAAAAGTGGCGTTTTTGTGGAACTCAGCTGGGATACCATCTAACCCTGAAGCCTTGTTGTTCTTCATTTTGTTTAGTGCAACAACCAGCTCTAACATTGAGAATGGGGCATCCAATTCTACAATATATATAAAAGGAAGTACAAAGCTTATGGACTTCGGACATGGGTCAGCTATGAATAGTTGTTCAAATAAAAAAAAAAGGGATTTGTAACTGACCTATTATGGTCACTTAAAATTCGCACATTGGCCCAGAAAGCTTTAGAGTCACGGCTTTCAAGCAAATTTGATGCAGATTTTTTTTTGCTTACATACATCTTTAAAACCGTAATTAGACTGCAGATATAACGTCTTAAACACAACATCATTTGAATATCTGAAGAGTTTTAATAACTTGAAGGATCTCTCTCTACTTTTTCTGCATTTGTTGTCATACCAACTAGATTTCAGACTGATTCTATTATTATTTGAGTAGGAGACCGAAGACTCCCTAATAGTTTGAAAAGCCAAATTTGTTGCTTCATCTATTGTGGTCGTTATTTTATTTGGCAGATTCACAAAGTACTGATTTAAATTTCTTTTGTAAACTTGACATTTCTTTTCGTTCCAATGGAGCCCTTTATTAAAATTTTCGTTTTTACGTCTAATACTATTTTCTTGAGTTTTAAGCTCACAGGAGACAAAGATAGGCAGGTGCATTGAGTAGTTGACAGGATATACTAAAAAATCTTTTACGATATTAAGCCATTAAACTTTTCACAAGACAGTAATGAATAACAGAGCAACCCTGTGACGATATAAACGTAAAATTCCCATTAATATCCCCTTTAGAGATGCCATTCAGGATAAAAAACCCAAAATCTTCAATTAAATCCATCAAGCGGTTTCCGTTTGCATTTATGCATAAGTCTAAAGAGTTTCTTTCAAAAGAGAAATATCAATTGTTCATAAATGGGGAGTTCTGAAAATTCGCTATCCTACTGTTTAAGTCCCCAATTATTAAAATATTTTCATTATTTTGGTTCAAAAGGAAATTCTGAAGTTCCTCAAAGTCGGAATTCCAATTACTATAACTAATATAAATAGGAACTATTAAGAATGTTTTGAATTAATTATAAAATCTATTACAATTTTTACTCTAAAAGTAATATGTTTGATAGAAATGTTGTTTTTGATTCCACATAACATGCCACCGCTAGCCCGACCAAGTCTATTATTTCTAACAACCGGTATCCATCTTTAATTAAAATTTTCAAAATACTTCGAATATTGCAATTCTTTACCTTCTTCTACAAAAGTTTCCAAAAATATAAATATATCAGAATTTAAAATTAATTTAAAAAAATCTGGCATTAATAATTTATTTTTGAGTCCTGTAATATTATAGCAGATCTTTAAATTATAATTAATTAAATGGCAGACGGCAGCTCTATCGTATGTTGAATGATGTTGGTTAAAGTTCGTATCCAAACCATGTTGATTATTTGCGAACCCACTCACAGAGGGCCCTTTAGTAACATGAGAGTTTTTCTGATTCACCAAAATTCCTCTTGACAAATCACAGCTCGTCATTTGTTGTTATTTTCAATCCTCGGAGCGAGTCGTGTGAAAATAAAGAATCGTCGATTTTCAGTTTAGCACCTTTGATTTTAATATTTACATTCGGATTTTTCTTCATCTCCATTAGCTTACTTTAAATGTGGTAAAGGAAAATTGTTAAAACTTAACACCATAATCGTTTTGTTGTTGTGTCGGTTAACAAACTGTTGTGACTTATCAAAAGATAGCTCTGCATTTTCATTTAGATTGAGAAGGCCATGACAAGTTTGTTTTGCTAGATTATTCATGTCTGTCTTCTCGTCTGAGGGTAAATGCATTACAACCGTGTTCTCATGTGATTTTTGGTGTAAAAATTCGATTTGCATCTCAAGTGTTTCGCAGTAATTCTCAACAACAGCTAGACGTTCCGTAAGGAGTTCGTTTTGAGCCCGTAAGAGCTGTATTTCAACGGTGACAGCTAGAACCTCGCGTCGTCTTTTGTTGCAATGTTTTTCAAATGCTCAACAAAAGAGCCATCGATAATGGATTTTAAATCTTTAGCTTGAGATGCCATTACGAAGGAGTCCTGGGGCAAAAAAGACACTTTATGTGCCGTTGATTTTTTACTGTTTGGCGAATTGTTTGGAGGAGTTTCCCCCAGTTTTCTCTTTGGTTTCATATATCGGTTATTCGCAGAACAAAAAAAAGAATGGCCACAGTTTGCGTTTATTGCATTTTGTTTGCATTTATAAGATATTCCACTTTGATGTTATAGTGTTCCGCATTAACCAATGTATATAAGGCTATTTTTATTATAATTTACTAATGAATCACAAAAATATAAACAAATAACTAGAGCAATGCGTGAAATCGACTTTTGTGGGGACGGACATCCACATGCGAACGCACCATCAAGTTAATTTAAAAGATTGCAACTTGGAACATACCCAATTTCATTGCATATCATAACAAGAAGAAAACGACCAGAGTGTGACCTGAAGCTACGCGTACTCTTCCAACGACAGATATATTTCTCTGTCATTGGTTACTATTGTCTGGAAGGAAAAAAGGCCTCTTTTTATCTACACACGCATCAAGTCGTCAAAAGCAAATAAATTTATATAATTGTCTCAGGCTTGATATTTTAAATTAAATTATTCTTTGTAAAAAGGCCAAAGCATTTAACAATAAAGTCGCATCCTATACATTGTCAGAGAGCATAAACGGTGTATTTTTATTGGGTTAAGAGCCCCAAATTGGTGACCGCGACGTGATTAGCCGAAGAGCAGCGGAGGAATACACGCCGGCGAGACCATTGCGAGAAAACGAAAAAATTGGAATTCGTGCCGAGCAATTCCTGCGCTTCTGATATTCAAGCGACACGAAGCCAGCAGCTTCATCCGGTTGCATCCCCAATACAGCGCCGCCAGACAACGCAAATGTTTGCCCAGAAAAATCATTGGCATAGGAAGTAGCTCCAGCCACGGCATTCGATTTGCGTTTCTAGTTCAACGGAAGCATTTTTTTAGAAACGGTACACACCGTTCATTGGGTTTTGCCTAACGGGCGGCAGCACAACCCTCGTTTCGTATAGCAGTAGTATGGTTGCAAACAAACATCAAAGAAAAGCACACACAAAGGAGACAAATTTTTCTGTTCCTGCAGTACAAATTCATACAACAGTTTCATACGGTGGACGTGTGGCAGCGGCACGAATGACAAAAGGAATCCCGTTCTTCAGAATACCCAGCAACAGTGGAGCAGAGTATCAAGATTATTATCTTGTATTTTTGTAAATTATTTTTATCCATAAAGTATTGCCAGCGGTGCCCGCTTTTGTTTAACAAAAATAATAAATTTCATTTATTTTTGTTGCAAGCGTTTCTCGCTTAGACTCTTCATCGTTTTCAAACTATTTGATTACAATATATTAATTAACAACTACTATTTGTTTCATATAACTGATTGATTTTTGTTCAATTCCATTTTTATACAGTTGTGAGTCTTAGTGAGTGCAGATCTAAGCAGAATGACCGACTCAGCCGATCCAGTTAGAAATCCTCTAAACAGTGCAGTGGACAACCGAAGCCCGCCAAGCCCCGTCAGTCGTGCAGGAAGTAACACTGAATCTTTGAATGCCCAAGTAAGTGCATTAAATTTTAAAAATTTACCTTTTTGGCCGGATAATCCGGACGTGTGGTTTAAAGTCTTAGAAGGGCAGTTCGCGGTAGCCCAGGTTAGGTCGGACAATTTTAAGTATTTCACGGCACTCGGTATTTTAGATACGCGTACGGTTAATTTGTGTAGGGATATTATTCTTAACCCGCCCGGAAGTGGTTTATATGAACATTTAAAGGCAACGATTCTTGATCGCCTCGTCGAATCTGAGGACGTTCGGTTACAAAATTTTTTACATTATACAGCGCTGGGGGATAAGAAGATGAGTGAACTTTTAAGAGAAATGCTCGCGTTATCCGGTAGTCAGTTTCAAGGTTCGGTTTTGAAAGGGTTGTGGCGACAATGGTTGCCACAAACAGCCCAAGCAATTCTAGCATGTTCAACCGATGATTTAGACACTCTCGCTCAGGCCGCGAATAGGATCGTGAGGATAGTCCAAAATTCGAATGAGGTCTTCACAGTAGGCAATAATTCTCGTGAACTAAATCAATCTTCAGAGACTGAAAAGAATATTACTTCACCTTTGACAGAGCTTCAGTTAGAGGTCGCAGCTTTGCGTCGACAGGTAACTCATCGCTCTAGTAGAGGCAGATCAGTGTCTCCGCGTTCAGATTTTAACTCTCGTGAACGATTCAGCCAGCAGTGGTGCTGTTATCATCGTAGTTTTGGAAATCGAGGACTTAAATGCGATCCGCCCTGCAGCTTTAGAAATCGTAATCGAAATCTTTCGGAAAACTAATTGCCCGATCGTTAGCGGCTTGCGATTCGGGCGCATTCTTTTCAAACTGCCGCTTATTCATTCGAGATTCACTAAGCCATTTAAATTTTTTCACTGATTTAGGGGCGGACGTTTCAGTTTTACCCGCGAACGCGGCAATTAAGAAACGCCGCCTTGAGTCCAATAAGCTTTTTGCCGCTAATGGCTCTTCAGTTGCAACTTACGGTGGCATACGACTTACTTTGGATTAAGGTCTCCGTCAAAAGTTTTCTTGAGTTTTCGTGTACGCTAATGTGGGCAAACCCATTTTAGGTGCCGATTTTCTTAGAAATTTCGGACTTCTTGTTGACTTAAACAATAGTCATTTCATTTATCCTCAGTCTAATTCAACCTCACTAGGCAAATTAAGCCAGATTCAACGCAAACACTTTCGGTTCTAGCTCAAGGTTCGGTCAATGAAAACATGCACCAATTAATAAAAGAGGACAACATTGTTTCCAAGGAAATTGTCTTTGTACGCCCAATACAACATGACATTAAGCACGTGATTCTCACTGGGTCTACACGACCAATCAATAGCAAGCCACGTCGCCTTCCTCTGGACAAACTCCAAGTCACTAAAAAGGAATATGATTTTTACTGCAACAAGGCATTTGCCGACCAAGCAGCAGCCCCTGGGCTACGCCTCGGCACTTAGTCCTCAAGAAAATGGCGAATGGAGGCCCTGTAGCGACTATCGACTTCTCAACGCGGCCACTCAACCTGACAGCTATCCGATATCGCACATTCAAGATTTTGGTCATCAGTTGCATAGACAGACTGTATTTTGCACAATCGATTTAGTACGTGCTTATCATTAAATACCCATCGATGAAGCTGACATTCCCAAAACAGACATTACAACTCCATTGGGACTTTTTGAGTTCACTAGGATGACGTTTGGCTTAAGAAATGCTTCCCAAACGTTTCAACGGTTTATGCACTCCATTCTTCGAGATCTTCCATTCTGTTTTGCATACATTGATGATATTTTAGTCGCATCAAAGAACTTATCCGAACATTTGCGGCATTTTAAGATTATCTTTGGACGTTTAGGGAAATTTGGTCTTGTAATAAATAACGAAAAATACAATTTCGCTAAAAGCAATGTCACTTTTCTTGGACATCTGACTTCGGCTGAAGGAGTTAAGCCATCTCCTAGTAAAGTAGAAGCTTTTGCTAACAATGTTTCTGAACTGAGGCGATTTTTAGGAATATTGAACTTCTACCGGCGTTCTATACCTAAGGCAGCTGCCATGCACTTTCCATTGACTGAATGCCTCAGAGGCAAAAAGAAGAAAAATGATAAGACTCCAATTGAATTTGTATTTCCAAGGGCAAACGCCAAATATACGTTGTGTGTTGATGCATACGATTTCGCGGTCGGCGCAATATTGCAACAACAGAACAAAATGATCTGTTGTTGTATATTCGACCCCTGGTCGACGTCCGGTAGTATTCCTGCAAAATCAGGAAAATACATCAGACAAAAGCAATAGTGTGGGTAAGAATAAAATGGAGTTGCAGAATATATCAAATAAACGTTTTAATAAAAAAATTTAGTAAGGAAATTCGAGCAACCGTGTTATTAAGTTTTAACTAATTTCGTTATCCTTACACGATTGCATGAATGTTCCTAGTACATTAAAATAAGCAAATAGGGTAGAATTGAAGAAATTGTAAAAGAGAATATGTGTATTACTAGGTTCTCAATTCTTCTCAATCCTTCGGCTATCCCTGAGGGTGAAAATTGTTTGTTTATCTTCAAAATAAGATACAATTAAATTTATTAGCATTGTTCTCTGCTCCTCTCCAAACTTTTGGTGGGAATTGTAGTGGTTGACTAAAAACTTCCCTCTTGCTGTATCATTTAGCACCATTGAGAGGTTTATGAATTGTTTTTCAGATTCCTCTCCTTGAGTACAAGGATTTGCGTGATATGATGATTGGCTGCTGGTGGTTGGAGAAAGCACTGGTGTCTGAAAATTTTCTCGGTAAAACTACAAAGTTGATCTTTTTCAAGAGGAATTCCGATAGATTCCCTCCACTATTCTAACGTATATTCGAAGATAATTTTGTCTCCGGGGGGCAAATGTGTTTCGGTTTCATGAGTCTTAATACGTCTACGAATATCTGTCGTTCTTTATATATAAAAAAAACATATTATAAATTGAAAATTTTGAATAAAACAACAACTTAAGTGTTGTACCAAGAAGTTATTATTCTGGCTGAAGTCATAGCTATTTGTTTGACGAGCGCCAACCCATTTGAAAGACTAGCATTTTTATTAGAACACACCAGAATGCTGTTGTTACATTCCATTATAATTAGAAATTATTATACCAAATTTTGCTTACAATTTCCTTACCTATAAACTGATCTACCAAATAACCCAAGTTCCAGCTTATAAGAAGTTGCCTCAAATCCTCTTCTTTATCTATGTTTTCTACCAAATTAATATTAGAACTGGTCATACCAATATTGTCCTGTAAGTTGTCAAAAAGTTCAACCAAAGCGAAGTTATGTGAGATGGCAGTATTGAAATTGGGTTGTTCTTGATCTTCTTCATTTAATAATTCATCAAGCGTTGATTGTAATTATCTGTCTGATTGGTATGTTTAAGAATAATATTATTATTTCTTGTTGTATTCCAGGAATGTATTGTTGCAGGTTGACAATGCTGTTGGTCACTTTCATTCATTTTGATGGTTGTAAAATTTCTTGATTTTCACAAACTAAAACAAATCAGTTTTTTTGAGATATTTAAGTAAAAATATTCTTTAATATTGATCATTGTTCTCCCCTTTGCTGTTTTTATGCAATTTAATGGTGGTCCAACAAGATCATTATAATTCAATATAGTGAACTCTCCCAAAATATCATGTTTTATATCGTATGCCAAAAAATGTGGATTATATTGAAGTGAGTTAATCTTTTGACAAAATAGCAAATTTTGTAAAGTATTTGATTTGAAAATGTTCAAAATTATGAATATCTAAATGTCATTGGTATAAATATCAAGAAAGTACCCAATTTTATCCAAATACCCATTATGTTTATATTGTTTAAATGAGTTGATTGATTTAAAATCTATTTTTAGCATTTGAGATATAATTTTGTTGTACCTACTGACATTTTCCTTGATTTTATTAGCCAAACAAATATATTCTTCATGGTAAAAATACATTAAACTAATTAAACGTAATAAGAACCCATTTTCGAAACTCGCTGTTTGAGTTTCATTTTTCTTCATTTTACATAATCTGCAAAGCTTGAGCTGACGAATGATTTGTTGAAATTAAGCAAAGAGTTAAGTCCTAGATTATCACCAAGTATTAATCTCAAAATAAAGTGAACATGCTGTATACCATTTTCTGTCATAATATCACGTCCATTGACTTCCAAGAAAGTAAGTTCATCTACTCAGCATTGCCAGCATTTTTCATTTCCAAAAGATTTAATGTGCTTAGCTTTAATAACTGCTCCTAAATAAACATTTTCCAACATTAATTCCTTCTTTGGGAGGCATGGAAATGAATAATATATGTTACTTATTGAGTGGTTGCCACTATGAGAGGCTAATGGATTGTTAATTTCGAAGTCATCCTTATAAAGAAAATATGGAATAAGGTTTTTGTTAGGATACACATTTGCTTTTTGCTTCCATAATTCTCCCTGAAAAAAATTTGTTACAACGTTTGCTTTTTCCAGTTCATGTATGTTTGCTAGAACATCAGTTAGTAAACCTCTTTTTTCAAAAGTTTTTTTTTTTTGAATTGAGAACGCAAAGGCAATAAGACACCTTTCAACTTTTTTTCATTATAAGTGAAGAAATCACTTTGGTGAACAGTATTAATTGATTCGTAGAGTGTAAACTCACGTATGCTTTCCAAATACTGTTCTTCTTGTATTCAGTTCAGTTTTCGTTAATTGAAATGGGTCTCGACATTTACTACCCAAACTAAGAAATTCATTATGAGTCTCTGCGCAAGAATTTTGTAATTTATCAGTTGAAAATGATTTAAACATGTCCAAGAGTGGATCAGTTATGTAAACTTTTATAAGTTCTTGAATTTCGCATTAATCTTTTCTGGTGAAGTTATTGTTACTATGCAATTTTAAAGATAATTTACCAGCTGACTTTCTAAAACTTTCAACGCATCTCTTATAAATTTCTTTGAAAATATTTGGACCGTTTGATTCTTCTTCTTCTAGACTTTGTCCTTAATCTTTACTTCACCAAATCAAATCACTAGAAGGATCATTCCGCTCTACGTTTTGTCCATTTTTTTTATTTCGTCCATTTAACTACGTCTTTTTTATTTTTGATCTCTAGATTATTTCTGTGTTTTCGAATAACATGTCTTTTAGAGCTTGCTAAATCATTAAAAACCTGATAACAAGGCTTTTCAATACATCTGAATATGCTTGTAGTATTAAGAAAGTGTATATTCTTAAAATGTAATAAGGATGTTCATTGTAAAAAAGACTTCCTTACACAAAAAAAAAACAAATATTATTTTTGCGATAAACGGACTGTGCAAAAAATTATTATTCAATTTAAAATTCATATAAAAAGTTTCTCAACAAAAAAGTTTAACTACATAATCTTTCTTCATAAAATATATAGCACTTTAAAAAATAATTTTTTTTCAAAGCAAAAAAGTAAAGCAAACATTTAAAGTATTCATTTGTTCCATTCAAAATGATACGTATACATGTGTGCAAAATAATAGCAGCATTTTTCTGTTACAGTGGAAAAATATATAAGTGGGACGTTTTGAACTGACCTCCTGTGAGTGGGATCAATGGTAATAGTAAATGTGGTTTGTTATTTGAGGATAAATTATGAAACACGTCTTTACTGATCGGAGTACGTTACAAAGATATTTTATTTAATTCGATCAGTCTTTCAACTTAACAAAAGTAAAACAAAGTATTACCAGAGAGTTGTAATAATGCATAATTAAGATTTAGATGAGAAGATTTGTTGTGACATGTTATCTTCCTGAGAAATTGACTTTGGCGTCTTGGAACAACAAGGCAAACAAATTATGGAAACTGTTCTTAATCCCGACCCACAACGTTTCCATGGTGCAGACCAAACAATTCTCGCTCAATTCGAGAACAACCATGACGGCTTAGATAAAATTCCGGATGTCGTAAGATGTCTACGAAACTTCTCTGGTGAGCCAGGAGAATTCTCCTCTTGGAAGAAAAGTGTAGAGCATGTTCTAAGAACTTTTGGAAACATGCGAGGAACTCCCAAATATTATGGCATTATAAATGTCATTCGCAATAAGATTGTTGGGGAAACAGATGCTGCCCTTGAATCATTTAATACGTCCTTAAATTGGAAGAGCATAGTTCGTTGCTTAACAATGCATTATGCGGACAAGCGCCACGTAACCACCCTAGAGTGTCAAATGTTCAACCTGGTTCAAGAAAGTCAAACCGTGACACAGTTCTATCAAGCAGTCAACTCTCAATTGACATTAATAATTAACAAAATATCCTGTTCAGAAATTGGTGCTGAGGCAATGAGGCTTTTAACTCACAAAGTTATTGTGATAATGCCCTAGACACATTTATAAGGCAATCTATCGGATTTATTGGAAATGAGAGAGCCTGTGGACTTACCGCAAGTGTTACACCTCTGGCTCAAATATGAGAGCCAACATGCTAGATCACCACACAACCAAATGCACCGAGGCGCAATAAGAAACAACTCCACTCCCGCACCTCCAAGGTTTTTAAATCCATCCCAACAACAAACTTCCCCGCGAAACAGTACGAACATGTTTCCGCCTAAACAATAACAAGGGTACTCGAATTATCCAACAAATCTTCCCAACTATCGCTTCTATCCCTCATTCACTCCTCCAAATAGACTAAATCCTGCACCAGAATACCGTCCCACCTATAATCCGCAACCCCAGCATAACGTTCAATATCAAAACCAAATGCAAAACCAGGCTAACAGACACTTCCCAACTAAAATTAAGACAAAAGCACTAACTTAAGGTCAGATGAGAAATCTGAATACTGGGCAGCAAATACAAAGACCAAAATATCAATCGGCACCTCAGAGGCCAAATCAATATAATTATCATATTAGCCCCAATGTAGAAAATTTTGAAAGTCCTGGCACTTCTCGAAGTAAAGAAATATAGTATTCAGAAGAAGACACATATTTCAAAATGTCTGAACAAGCCACTCAAGATCTAGAATATTACCCCGATGAAAATATAGATCGATCACTACAATATAGTGACATACATTTTTTAAGCTAACCGAGTCCTCGTTACCCTACTTTGAATGCATAACGGGGACCGGAGATATTTTAAAAATTTTAATCGATACCGGATCGAGTAAGAATTACATCAAACCCGATCTAGTGCAAAGACCTTTATCTAACGAACAAATATTTTATGCTAAATCTATAGCTGGTGATGTTAAAATCAGTCAGCATACCTTTATTAGCCTATTCGGCCTAAAAGACATCAATATAAAATTTTGTATCTTACCCACTCTCAAAACTTTTCAGGGGATACTGGGCAATGACAGTCTTAAGGAATTAGCTGCAGTTATTCACACTCAGGATAGTCTCATGACAATACTCAATAAAATTAATATTAAAATCAAACAACTAAAATCACAGGCGGTTAATAAAACAACTCTAAATACTGATTCCTTAACAAGCCATCAAAAATACCTCCTGAATTCGGTTGTAAGCAAATGAAAGACTTACATATACTACTACAGTTATTGCAGAAATAAGGACATCGACGGAAGACCCAGTTTATACTCACTACTATCCATTTCCCATGTCATTAAAAAACAGAAGTAGAAAAGCATATTCATCAATGACTTGATGACGGGATAATAAGACCTTCACGGTCTCCCTATAATTCACCAGTTTGGATTGTTCCAAAAAAACCAAACTACAGGGGTACAAAGCAATATAGAATGGTTATTGATTATCGCAAATTGAATAACATCACAATTGCAGATAGATACCCAATACCCGATATAAACGAAGTTATTGCACAATTAGGAAAAAGTACATTCTTCACCGTTCTGGATCTGAAAAGCGGCTTCCATCAAATTCCTTTAAAGGAATCTGACATCGAGAAGACGGCATTCTATATTAATAACGGCAAATACGAATTCACAAGGTTGCCATTCGGGTTTAAAAATGCTCCCTCGATTTTCCAACGAGCACTTGACGATATTCTACGAGAATATATTGGAAAATCTTGTTCCGTATACATTGATGACATTATCGTTTTCATTGCAAACGAATCCCAACATACCGACCATATCGAGCAAATTTTTAATACACTTATATTTAGCAAACATGAAAATTCAACTCGACAAATGTAAATTTTTCAGATCACAAGTATAGTTTCTTGGCTTTCTTATATCTTCGGGAGGTATTAAGACAAATCCTGAAAAAGTTAAATCCATTTTAGATTTCGCAACCCCAAACACCTTAAAAGAGCTTAAATCATTTCTCGGATTATCCGGTTATTACCATCGTTTTATACAAGGATATGCTCAGCTGGCAAAACCACTGACATTCCTCTTAAAAGGGGAGGAAGGACGTATGTCCAAGACTCAGTCAGCAAAAAAAACTTATAGGTCTAAATCAAGAGACTTTGGATGCTTTTGAAAAATTAAAAACCTCACTTATATCGGAAGAAGTAATATTATCGTACCCTGATTATGGAAAACCATTCGACTTAATAACTGACGTTTCGATTTTTGCTATCGGAGCAGTACTCGAGCAAGAAAATAGACCAATTACTCTTATAAGCACAACGCTTAACAAATCAGAGGAAAGCCTCGCGGCTAACCAGAAACAGATGTTAGCCATCCCTTGGACAATAGGCGACTTCGAAATTACCTTTACGGTTATGCCAAAGTTAGGATCTTCACAGATCACCAACCTCTCACTTTTGCCTTAAGCAATAAAAATAATAATTCAAAAATGAAAAGGTGGAAGGCTAAAATCGAAGAGTATAACCACGAAATAAAATATAAACCTGGAAAAACAAATGTTGTAGCCGACGTTCTCTCTAGAGCCCCACAGTTACCACAAGTGCATAATTTATCCACAACTGAACATAGTGACGAAAGTTCTAGCCAAGAATTAATTCCAAGTGTCGAAGTACCGATCAAAGTTTTTAAAACACAAATCTTTCTTAATAATGGTAATTTGTCTACTCAAAAATTTTCAATTTCCACGACATCATCGCTATATTATCACAGAACCACATTATAACACTGAAAATATTGTTTCCATTTTAAACAGTCCTAAACCCATCCCTTATAAACTGCATACAAACAGGAGAGAGAGTAATGGAATTGATACAACAAATTTACCCCTACATTTAAAAACTTACCGCATTAGATTTACACAAATTCAATTTGAATATACATGTAACTAATGAAACAGAGCAAAAAGAAATAATAATAAATACACATAAGCGAGCACACCGTAACGAACGCGAAAATAAAATACAAATACTGGAAAAATATTATTTTCCAGCAATGCCTACTAAAATAATCAGAGTAATCAAGAATTGTAACGCCTGCAACGAAAGTAAATACGACAGATATCATAGTAAGTTAGAATTGAAATAAACCCCAATCCCTCAATACCCAGGACAAATAGTACACGTTGATATTTTTACCACACAAAATAATCTCATTTTAACTGCATTAGATAAATTCTCAAAATATGTACAAGTAAAGATCCTCAAATCCAAAGCCATTCCAGACATAATACGACCTCTAAGAGAAATCCTTTTTTCATTCGGGTTACCCGAAACAATAGTAATCGATAACGAAAAATCTTTCAATTCCTCCTCCATTGCCTTCATGATCGAACATGAGCTTAAAATTAATTTTTTTACAACTCCACCGTATTGCAGTAATAATAATGGCCAAGTCGAGAGATTCCATTCGACACTCGTTGATATAATGAGATGCTTGAAAGCTGAAGGCCGCCATCGTTCCTTTACGGAATTACTAGAACGCCCAGTTCAAGAATAAAATTTCTCAGTACACTCAACTACTCGCAAAAAACCAATTGAGACATTTTTTGGACGCAGGGTTACTTCAAATCCAGAATTATTAGAAAAAGCGCGTATCGACAATATTAAAAAAAATTCAAGACAAACAAGCTGCTGATCTGAAGGACCAAAACAAATCAAGGCAACCAATAAGAGAATGTATTCCTGGACAAATTATATATGTTAAACAATATAAGCGAATAGGATAAAAATTAAATCGTCGTTATAAAAACGAAATAGTAGCTGAAAATAAAACAACCACCGTTGTAACTCAGGCAGGCAGAACTGTTCATAAGTCGTTCATAAAAAATTGAACACTGTTTCTTTTTAGATTTTTCGTCGCAACATGTACTGCAGAAGTACAGATCCTGGACTATTCCAGCGGTCAATCGATAGCCATATACACATGGTCAGCAAAGGTTCAGTCAGGAACCTTCAATATCATTCATAGTATTGATCTCAAGCAATACGAAGTAATAATTGAAAAACTGGAAATATTCCTAACAGAAAACTCACTAGAAAAAAACCCCATCCTTCCTTTCCTAAAAAATGAAGTAAGCCAAATTAAAACCCACCTTAACCGACTAATGCCCACAACTAGAGCTATACGCTCTTTAGATTTTTTAGGCAGGGTCTGGAAATTCATTTCATGAAGTCCTGATAAACAGGAGATTATTAAGGAAAAAATAAACAATGTGTTAACTAATAATAATTATCAAGTTGTTATAAACAAAATACTAATTAAAAAGATTGAAGAAATCGTTAACACAACAAATAAAATCACTAATGAAATAAAAAAAAAACGATAAATTCAATGATGAGTTAGCATTAAGCATAGAATTAAAATTATGATTAATAAGAGAAGAACTTGTAAATTTGGAACATGTTGTTCCCTGGGCCAAGGCCAAAATTGTGAATAGTTATATTCTTTCAAATATTGAACTTAACATTATAAAAAAAAATTTAAATAAAGAAGACATGCCATATGTAAATGTCTTGGAAGCATTAGAATTTGCGCAAATAAAAATTGCTTCAAATAATTCCTTAATTCTATATATTATTAGTTTACCAACCACCACAGTAGAAACATGTAAAACAATTTCAATCAAGGCCGTAAAAAAAGGCAAAACTATTCCTAAAATACTTTACGAAAATGTATTAGAATGTAAGAATACAATTTATGGAGTCGGGTCTCCATGTTTAACATTTCATAAATTATCTACATATATATCAAAGAAATAATGTAATCGACATAACCAATTCCACATGCATCCCACATCTATTGAACAGCAGAGCCGCAAACTGCACCAAAATCAATAATCAACACATACTAACGGTCGGAGAAATCACACCAGTTATCCTGTTCTTAAATCAATATACCGGATCCATTGAAGTAAACGAGGAAATGGTACCTTAAGATGGAAGTTATATCATACATTTCCACAACACATCACTCATAATGCAGAATCAAGTTTTTAAATCACCTGAAATGTCTGCCTACAAACCTTTACCGGCTGTCCTTCAACCTGCTGCTATTAGAAAAAATACTGAAGAGTTATTATCTCTACAAATGATAAAAGAATTGCATGCCAAAAACTCAAAGTATATCGATCTTTTGGAAACCCGTAACAAATACAACGGTATAGCCATCATTACAATCTCAATCCTTTTCATCGCATTAGCAATATTGTACCTTTTAAAACTAAAAAGGAATATTAAATCAACAATATTAAAAACAACAAAAACAAATGCAATAACAATGATTGACGTTTCTGCCGCAGAAGAATCAGCACAGGGAAACCCTATACCAACACCTAGAATAATAGGGTTGGAAGACATTCCTCAACACGTCCAAGCAACAGCATCGAACGTGGGCGTTCGATTTTAAAAGGCGGATTAGTTGATAAGTTGACATCATAAATGTGATTCAAGTACAAGCACTTCACACAGAAGTGCTTACTACGCATCTAGAAGATTATAACTCATAACAATGCAAATTCCATCACGTAGCGAGACTGCAACCGGATAGCACCTGTGGGAACAGCAGCCGGATGCACTTGGTTGACGCGACGAGTCGATTGGAATTATTATATTATTTAAAGTTAGTTCTAATTCTGATTTGTAATAAAGAGGTTCTGTGCCTCAAAAGACTTTTTAAAAAATACAATAAATATAATAAAATTTAATTTGTATGAGCTTTATTTTTGTTATTCGTTAGGTATCCTTATTGTTTCTTTGAATGCTACTATATCAGCTGGTTGAGCAAGGTCGTTGGTGTTTGTGACCTTGTCTGGGAGAAGATAATGTTACATACATAAATAGAAATTCAAATATTTAATTTATAGGTAGGTAGTTACCTAATCTTATTAGATTTATAAGGGGTACCCACCTACCTACCAATAACTTACATACGTAGACCATATCATCGATTTAATTTAAATTTAAATGAATTAAATATTTCCATATGTAGGTATATATATGTATACAATATATACATTGTAATATATACATTTTAAGTGTCTTTAGTTCAAGTTCAAGGACAAACGAAGAAATAACCTCTTTTTTTGTTCGGTAGGTAGGTATGTCGAGTAGAATATGAACTTGAAAAGGCTACGCTGCGTGGCGCTATAAATTTACACACTTGGCACAAATTTAATATTTTTAAGTGAACTAGGTACCTACTCGAATATACGTAATGTAGGTACTTACATTAAGTGTATTTTGTGTTGTCATGTAAAATATAATCTCTAGGTATGTAGGTACCATTTTTTTAAGCTAACAGTAAGGGCACACAAAACACCTAATATTACCTACCTCTGTGAATGATTTTTCGTTTCATTATTAAAATGCAGGTATGTAGGTAGATATGTAGGTAGGTAGGTACCCATGTTATGTTATCTTATGGTTAAATCAGTATGTTATGTACGTATGTAGGTTTAATGGTTTTTTCCTATTTAGTCTTTTATTCACTACCCATACATACCTATAAGAATTTGTAAAAAAAAAAATAATTTTATGACATCTAAGCTATAAAAGTTTTAAATGGGTAGTAAAGATGGATTTTAAAAGGCTATATGTATGTATAATAAAAAACAGCCGATTTTAAATATACCAGGCTACATTTTAAATACATCCATACACCTTTCTTATTAAAATTTCTTTTTTTTTATAATTTTGCACGCGCTCAAGGGATTTTGAATACCCTTTATATGTTTTTTTAATACAGCGTGGGCATCCGGTGAAAGAAGGGAAAGAAGGATATTAAAGATGTGTGGGGCGATGTATTGAGATGGTGGTTGTTGTCTCAGATTTTATCTCCAGGGATGGCGGCTGAACTAATGCGGAGAAAATTACCGTGTCTTATTTGTTTATGTCTCTTATAATTCGCATTATTTTATTTATTACGTTATAATATTAATGAGTAGTTTACTCAATCACATGTTGTTAGTGTTATGCCTGAACAGCATGTAATGAGTAAACCAGCAACTCATTTTATGACAATTTTTAGAATATGTTTTTAATGGAATATATGAAGACATCGATAACGGCAGGAATCGAACCTGCGACCACGAGGTTCACAGGCGAGCACACAACTATCGCGCAACGGCCTCACTCATCACATATTTTTCTTACTTTAATTTTTATTCTTCAATCTTTAAAATTATCGCCCTTCCCCAGTCTACAAATGTGTCCGAGTTAGTTTTTCGTTCCTGAGCGTTCCTCCTCATGATAGTACTATAGATTATATATACAATGGTGCAGCTTTTTAGGTACGACCGATCATATAGTTGAAAAAAAAGAGTGTGTGTACTTATGTACACCCGCCAGAAGTGAAACTTCCTTAATTTGAAACAATTTTTTCTTTCATAATTCTATGTCAGCTAAAACATATTTTAATTTTACGGAAACCAGTTACACAATGTTTTTTCGTAAACGTGTCGTGTTATCGGTTTGACAGCTCCATAGACATTTTTATCCCCAACGCTGCAAAAGAAGTTTTACTTCAAAAGTTTTACTTCAAATTCTATTTTATTTTTTATTTATTTATGCATATATTTATAATAAAAATTTAAAAAAAATAGGTTCCGTTTTTACAATTTTAATAATTTTTTTTTGAGTGCAGAAAATTAAGATTCTTTTGACTCGTCACGAGTAGTTTTTTCAGTTGGAATCAAAAATGATTGATGTACATTGATTGTAGATACTATAGGCATTCTATAAAGGTTCACACGATTCCAATCAAGCTAGTAGGTTAGAAGTGACCAGCCACAAAAGGTTTGATTTTTCGCATTCTCACAAAAAAAAATGGAAAATAGGTATGCGAAAAATGAAATTGATATTTTCATACTTTGCTTTGGTGCTATTCGTTTGCCCTCTTTTCTTGCATTCCTCGTCACGAATAGACTATAAACAATTTAATTAGAGTTCCGACCGATACGTTCCGAGTTACCTCGAAAAACATGAAATAATGTCGATTTCCTTTCTATAAAAACATCGATCTGCCGTCGATCCGCCGTAATTTTTTTTCTGGAAATCAGATTCGTTTCAAATTAAAACCAATTTTTTTCTGGAAAAAACAGATACGTATTTAATCTCTTTTTGGAGATGGATTCAAAACGGATTTGTACACAGATTCTTACACACACTACAATATTTGTGTTGCATTTTCTCAATTGTTGTTTTTATTTTGTGGCAGTGTACGGTAAAAATAAATTAATATTATTAAAAAATTAAAATATTGTTAAAAAATTCTTGGAAACAAGTTATTAAAAAAGTACAAGTGGATTAGGGCATTCCTCCGCAGCGGTATCAGATAATAAAAACGAAATATTGATGTATTAATGAATTCAAGATGTTTTTTAGAGCTCCCATTAAGAAATTCACTCCTCAATGAAAAATGCATTGGTGAAATCATATATTACAGCGTTCATACGAGGGATTATCATCGATTTCAGTCATGAAAGGTAATGCAACCGGTCACCAGTTTGCCAATTTAAGTAACATGTTGTGCTTAGCTCAAGCAAGAAGGTAGAGAATAGACAACAACAAAAAACTTTAATGAATGCAAAATCGTTTTTCGTATGCATGAATTAAATGCAAAACCGGAGGCGAAGATTTCCTCCATAAGAAGATTTTTGACCTGCTACAAAAAATAAATGATACGAAAATGTAACCTTTTTATATTTTGTGATCATAGAGAACAGGCGTCAACAAATATTCTAAGTTTTGTGTTGTTGTGAAAAATAAAATATAATATAATTGTATGTGAACAAAAACAACTAACAAATGAATGAATGCTTTATTTAAAATACTTTGGATGTACGTAGTATACGTTTTCCTGTGACTAATTTATTATATCTCAATAATCTGTTTTTTCAACCAAAAAAAAAAGAACCTATGAACTCGAAGATTTCAAGACCACAGCGATTTCATATATATTTTTTTTCTTTTACTAAATCATCGCATCTCAAGCATCAGTTCTTTTCACCAAGAATATTAGCTTATGAATTTCATGATTCCATGTAACGGGTGATTTTATTACAAAATCTTCATCGGGAATGGGTGCAACTTCTTACCTCCTAGGCCAAACCCTTATTAAATTCATTATAGAATTCGCCAGAAAATTCATTCGTGATACTTCTTTTCCTTGAGGAAAAAGCTACTTTTTCAGTTGCCATGCAACACACACACAGTCACAAAAAGAGATTCGATCCCAAATCGTTCTTTTCAAAACCAAAATATTGGTTTTAGTAGCGAATCCCATTAATTGAAACGAAATCGCCATAAGAATACCTTTTGTTAGATATTGGCATTTTTTCTTCTTGTTAACCCAAAGACTATATATGGGAAATTTATAATTTCCCAAATATGTATATAATTTATCAAATTTAACCAACATTTTAACCCAATTGATACACGGCCTAAACCAATACTTTTTTGCTTTGAAAACAACGAAAAGGATCTAATCTCTTTTTGTGCTTGGCAGTTCTAAAAAGAAAAAATCTTCAATTCGTTAATACATCAGCATTTTGTTTTTATGTGCTGATACCGCCGCGCGGAAATTCCTAAATCCACTTGCACTTTTTTTAAATTTGTTTCCAAGAAGTTTTTAACAATATTTTTATTCTTTAACAAAATTAATTTACTTTTTCTGTACACTGCCACAAAATAAAAAATTAATTGACAACACAATTATATGGTACCGGCGGATACGTTAATGGCAAAAAAATGACTTTGAGGGAAAACATTGCTGGATTCTCTATACAAAATTGTTTTGTTTCCCCTCAATGTGTCAGTAGATTTATAGGGAAAGGGATGGGACACTTGAGAGAGAAATAGCTTGCTAAAAAGCCCTATTGAGAAACTTCAAAATAAATATTTTTGAAAAAATGGTTTGCGAATTGCTCTAGATGGCGCTGTTGATGACGGGAAGAATTTTTAAGTTCGGTACACATTACTAATGGGGGGTTGGTGTGAAGTTTCAACCCAGTTTAATAAACCGAGCTAACCAAACACAATGCACTAAGCCATATAAAGTTCATAGTCGATTTAGTAGTAATTTAACCGGCTGTGGCTCGGTTTCTCCCATAGCTTGTTGTCGTAGTTATTTTTTCAGATGGAAGTGTTGTTTGTTTTGTGTATGAGGTATTTTTCTGTCGTATATATGAAGTACAAACATACAAATTAATAAATGTACTTCAGGTTTGAAGTTTTAAAAAAGTTTCCTTATGTAATACGATCTTAACATATCGAGATTATAAAACTAAACCGTTTACTTCGGTGTCTGAAATACAAGTGATTCTTAATAAAAATCTTATTCTTATGTCTTATCCCATTGTCGTGTTGTGGGAGAAGATGATGTCATATGTGTGGACTTTGAATATTGTATATGAAACCTGACATTACTTTTAAACTGTAGCGGATGTGCTGAGTAGGCTATTTCATACTTGTCATATGAAGACACAAATTTAATAATAATTCAATTGTAAATAACGTTCCTTAACTCCCCTCTTACTTCAGGAAGAACGTCCCGCTTCTTCTTCAAACTGTTTGGTGAGAAATGTAACTCTTTTGTTTATGTTGTCGAACAGGATGTCGTCTCGATTTTGCTTATCATTTAATTTCTTGATTTTTAATATTTTAATATACTTGGAAAGTATAACATATGCTAAGAAAATTATTACTAATAAGAGGACAATAGAAATTGAATGATTTTCAATCTGTTCTGCAATTTTAGACATTAAATTTATATTTTTGAATTTCAGATTCTCATTATGTGATTCCATATAATTTGTAATTACATAATTATTAATGTGGGTTGTTCTTATATAATTCCATATTTTTGAAGTTGGATTCTCATATGTTACATTATCAATTATAGTTTCGTTTTCAAAAATTATTAAATAAACTCCATCAATAGAGTTATTATCTACTGTATGATTTCCAGATAACAAAATAGCACCATCTTTAATTACTTCTATATTTTTATTCTTTTCTTTAATTTTAATACATTTTCCATTTTCTTTATTCAAAATTTTAGATAAACAAGATTGTTTTATGGATAATTTACAAAATGTGTTTCTCAGTTCTGCTTTACAATTTTCAACATTTGAATATGTATTATTACATTTAATTATTTCTTTTTCAATTTTTAATTTACCATCTTTTTCACTTACAGCTCTAGTCTCGTACAATTCACAATTATTTTTTATTATTTGATATTTTATATAAATAACAATCGCATCTTTATTTTGTAATATCTTAAATTTTGGTACGTCCATAAGGTCTGTCAATGCCATGCTTTCGTGTTCATGATTTATAATTTGTTGGATGTCTTTTAAGTCTTAAATGCCGGTATTCAATATTCCAGCTTTAGCTAACGTAATTGTTTGAATAGTATTTTGTAGGTCAGTTATTATTAATTTATTTATTTGTTTAGCCATTTTTGATTTGGAATCGTTTTGGGTTAAAGAAATTGATTTCTTTAAATAATCTATAATCTTAAATAGCTCAGAATTTATCATAAACTGTTTATTATTATTGTCAATTAATTCAGAAAGTTTGTTTGTTACAAATAAATGGTCATCGTGGTGTGGTGTTCCAGCAATCCACTTCCATATAGTACCTAGTTCGTTTATCCCTCGTCTTTGTCTAATAGTTTTTATTTCAAACTGGCTTAATAACATTTCTATAAGGTCAATGTCTACGTCTTGATTCATTTTATCATAAATAGAGGAGTTACTTGAATGTATCGTTTTGTATTCTGATTTTTTGTTTAATATATTTCGATTAGTCTCGAAAATAGTTTTGTAATAGGTTAAATTTGTCACATGGAAAATATCTCCATAAATATCGTAAATTACTGTGTTCCCAATCTCTATCAATATATAATCGTCTCTAGTGTAGTCAACAATTTCTGATGATGCAATTGTGATTGTCATTAATGCAATTATTAAGGAATTCATTTTCTGAAATAAAAGGTTTAAGTTTTAATACTGTCTTTGTGTATGATTCTATTTCTTTTATGAATAACAACATTTCTGCCTAAATCTTCTTTGATTTTCTGCCTCTTATACCTAGGTAAAAGTTTATTTCTACAACCTGTAATTTTCTCATAAATTATTTGATTTGGTTCATATTCTTTAGTATTTCTTTTCTTATTGCGGGTCTGAAGCATTTTTATTTGAGCTTCTGAGAGTTTTGCAGGTATATGTTCATGAGATTTTTTATTATAAAGGATTTCATATGGTCTTTCATTGGTTACAGAATGTATTGTTTTATTGTATTGTTGGGCAGCTCTATATATTGATTCTAAATCACTTATCAAACTAAATTCTTGTTGTATGCACCTGGCGATTTCTATTATTGTTGAATGAACTCTCTCTACTTGTCCATTCGTGGTACTATGATGTGGGTCACAATAGTAAATTATTACTCCTAGTCTTTGCATAAGTGTTTTAAACTGATGTGTTGAAAAACCTGGTTCATTATCAACTGTTATATATTTTGTTTAAGGGAAAGTTTGAATTAATTCTAAAACCTTTTCATCCAACTTTGTTTTATCTTCAATACTTTTAATAATTAAAAATTTGGAATATGAATCTATACATGTTATAAATTTGAAATGTGCAAAAAATATATCTATGTGTAAATGTTCCCCCTCTTTCTTCGGAATTGGAGCCTCTCCAATTTGTATTTTTTGTGGGTGCCTATCGTATTTATTCTTATTACATATATCGCAATTTCTCACGAATTCTTTCAATTTGTTTTTCATCTGTGGCCAATAATATGAACTGTAAATTTGTTTTAGATTTTCCCTATGGTTTCTATGAGCTCTATTATGGGTTTTATATGGGTCGTCTTTATTTAATATATCTAGAGGAAATAATTTTGTATACAAAATATGGTTACTAAAATGTTGCTTTAACATTTTCTTTATTTCATACAGGTCTTCTGATGTGCAGTAAATTGCTAGAACTCCTGGTTGAAGGAATTCTTTCAAGATTGCCATCAAATTATCTAATGTATCGAATTCTATTATATGTTTAACTTTACCAAAGTTTTTTACTTGTTCATGTATAGTAAATGCATTTTTACTTAATAAAATCTGTTGCTTGAATTGGTTTATTGGTCTTGTTGTTCCTTTTATTTCCTTATTATCGCTACTTTCTGCAGAATGCTGAGTTGCATCTGATGAAGAACTATTTGTTATATTATTTAAATTTTGCCTAGAAAGGGCGTCTGCAACTACATTTGTTGTACCTGGTTTGTATATAATTTTCGGTGCGTATTCCTCAATTATCGCGTGCCATCTTTTCATTTTTGAGTTACGGTTTCGTGAAGAAACTGCTAAAGTTAATGGTTGATGGTCTGTATGAATTTCCAGATTGGAAACTCCATAAAGATAATTTCTAAGATTTTTTTAATGCCCACACAATTGCATATAATTCTTTTTCATTTGTTGCGTAATTTCTTTCAGTACTATTTAGCGTTTCAGAAATAAATGTTATTGGTTTATCTTCTTGTGATAAAACTCCGCTTATTGCGTCATTAGAAGCATCAGTCGTCAAGACAATATTCTTTTAAAAATTTGGCTGAGCTAATTCGACTTCATTCATTAAATATTTTTTTAAGTTTTCGAAAGCTTGTGTAGCTTAATTGTCTAGGCATATTTCTATTTTCTTTGATATGTATTGAGATACATTTCCGTTTTCTCCCGCTCAATACTTTGTCAAAGGCTTGGCTATACCTGCATAATTTTTAATAAATTTTCTATAGTATCCGGTTAGTCCTAAGAAACTTCTTAGCTGTCTAAGTGCTACAGGAATGGGATAATTTTGTATAGTTTCTATTTTTTTCGGGTCTGCTTTAATAATATTATATCCTACTTTATAACCCAAAAATTCTACTTCTTTCTCATAAAACTTAGATTTTTCAAGCGAAATTTTCATATTAGCTTCCCGCAAAACGTTAATTATTTTACTCAAATCTTCAGAATGTTTTTCCAAGCTTTCTGAATATACGATTATATCATCGATATAAACATGTCATATATTAACTATATATTCCCTTAATATATCGTCCATTGCTCTTTGAAATATACTTAGAGCATTTTTTAATCCAAAAGGCAATCTTACAAATTCATATTTGCCGTTATTCACAGAAAAGCTCGTCTTTTCTATGTCCTCAGATTACATTTTTGTCTGATCAAATCCTGACTCTAAATCTAATGTGGAAAAATACTTTGCTTTCCCTAAATTTGACAAAATAGCATTAGTATCGGGAATGGGATATTTATCAGAAACTGTTTGTTCATTTAACTTTTTGTAATCAATTACTAATCTCATTTTAGTTGTGCCATCTTTTTGGTCCTTTTTTTGAAACAACCCACACTGGTGAATTATATGGACTTTTAGAAGGTCTTATTATTCCTTCTCCTAGCAATTTTTTAAATTCTTTATTCACAAAACTATTTGCTGATAATGGATATGGATACTGTTTACTCCATATAGGAGTTCCAACAGTTGTACGAATCTCAGCTCTTACATCCGTTCTGAACGGTAATTTTGTATCTATTCTTGAGTGAAGCTGTCCTATTACTTCCCTTATATTTTTATTTAATTCTTCAATATTTTCAACTTTTTGTATTGAGTTTAAATGTATATTTTCATTTTGTGGTATACAATTTTTTTCTGTTTTATCCCCATAAGTTAATACCTTTTTTCAAAATCTATTTTGATCTCACAGATTCTCAATAAATTACATCCTATTAGCAAATCTGATTCTAAATTATCTATTTCATAAAATCTTACTATCCTATCAAAAATTAGAACATTATAATAATGTGTTATTATGGTGAAACCATTTATTGTCTTAACTTTTTTATTTATTACTAAGTTTTCCCTGTATTTTAAAATATTAGGCCTACAATAACAACTTGTGGCGCCTGTATCGATTAAAATTTTTAATTTGTTTTTACATGGACCGTTCCTGAAAATGAAGGGCAGTCCGGGTGCTGTTCTAAAAAAGCATCCTCGTTCATGTTATTTATTCTTTCTAGTTTTGCAGGAGATTGCACACTTCTTTGTGCACTTTTATGAGGACGTTTGTCACCTTGGAACAAATTACGATTTACATAATTATTCTGCTAAACCGGTCTAGCATATTGACGGTTATTATTATTATATTTGTTGAAATCATTATTTCTTTGAGTAAAAGGATTAAATTTTAGTTTCTGTGAATCAAAGTGTTTTTGTTCATGCCATGTTATTGGCCAGTGCGCTGAACTTCCAAGTTCCATTGGTTCATATTTATTATTTTTAGTTTGGTTTTGATTGCGTGGAGGAAATCTAAGATTATTATTATTTGAATTCGTTGTTTGAGCACGATTAAATTGAAGTGCGAAATTTGCTCTCATGTTGTTTGATTCCATTTCGTGTGCTTTGGCAAGAGCACTTGGTAAATCTTCAGGTGATAGAGAGAACATGGTATTAGATAGTTGACCGTTAAGGCCTGTCATAAAAATTCGTAAAGTGTGTTTACGTTTCATTTTATTTAATTCTTTGGTTAAAGTGGTGTCTGTACCATGAGTCATTATTGTTTTATTGATCAAGAGTGTCAACTTTTTATTAACTTCGTTGTAAAATTCTACTATTGACAAGTTACCTTGTCGAAGGATGCTCAATTCCTGTTCTTTTTATGGCGTCAAAATTAAGTACTGTGCCATGATTTGATAAAATGTCATTTGCGTTATTAGTTATTTTGTTTCGGAAAATGGTAAGGGCTGCGGCTACCTTTTACGTAAAGAGAAATTGAAATTGAACGTCTCAATTTGAATTATATCCAGAAAATTCTGGTAATGACTTTATAACGTCAAGTGTCTCAGTACAGTTAATTTATTCTGAAATGGTCTGTGTTGTGTATTCTGTGACTAGATTTGAATTGGTCACTGCTTCGAGTTTTGTTCGTAGAGATGCAATCTCTAATTGTAATGAAAGGGTGTTGGTTGCTAGCAACCTAGCTACTAGTTCTTCAGTGGAAGTAGGCATTGTCGTAGGATTATTAATTGTCAAGTTACTTAATTTGTCAATAAAATTGTCCAGGATGTATGTCTTTGTTATTAATAAAAAAAATTATATTTTTCAAAATCACAATTTACTTATTTCGAAGATTTTAATTTTATAAATAAATTTATATTTTTTTTTTAATAATAAAATAATAAAATTAATTGAAGAAAACTCAAAAAATATGTCTATATTATTTTTGTTTTTGTTTTAGTAGACAGTGTAATAATAAAATAATAGAAATTTTTTTTTAAATTTAAATTAGTTACTTTCTTTTAATTTCTGCTTCTTCCATATCTGCTCGATGATGATCTTCATCTGTTGTTTAATTGAGTTGTCTTTTTTTATTGTTCAATAAATTTCACTATCTGTCTTTTTTTCTCAGAGTTTTTTATTACTTTTATACAAATATCACTTTTTTTGCTTTAATATTTATCCACTCTTTATCTATATTAGAAATGTTAATTAATTATATTTTACCCTTTCGTTAATTTTTCTTTTATTTCTTTTTCAGAATTATCCTGGCAACAATTGGTATCCAGTAGTTCTCCGCGTTTAATTTTTCTGTTAACTTTTCCTTGTACTTTAGGATATTTTCCTTTTTTCGCCAATTTATTTTCACTCTTCACTTTTTCAATCCACTAATTTCCTTCACTTTTCACTTCAGCTTTCTTCCAGTTTATTTAGGAATATTCTTATATATTTTTTTAGATACTTATTTTCCTTCTCTTAGGATATTTATTTTTCACTCTTCACAATAGGATATTTACTTTTCACTCTTCACTTCATTTCTTTTCTTTCAGTTTATAGGAATACTTTGTTAAAAACTTTGTTTTCTCCTTTCTTAGGATACTCAAATAATTTTTTCTCCTTTCTCGGAAGGATACTTATATGTTTTTATTTCGCGATTTACTTTTCACAAACGCGAGATAACACAATATAAATCATACTTTGGTTTTCTGATTATTCGAATATTGGTTGTCCTGTCACGGTCGCCAATTAATAAATGTACTTCAGGTTTGAAGTTTTAAAAAAGTTTCTTTATTTAATACGATCTTAACATATCGAGATTATAAAGCTAAACCGTTTACTTCGGTGTCTGAAATACAAGTGATTCTTAATAATAATCTTATTCTTATGTCTTATCCCATTGTCGTGTTGTGGGAGAAGATGATGTCATATGTCTGGATTTTGAATATTGTATATGAAACATGCGGATGTGCTGAGTAGGCTATTTCTTACTTGTCATATGAAGACACAAATTTAATAATAATTCAATTGTAAATAAAGTTCCTTAACTTGCATCTTTTATGAAGGTAGAAGGTAACTATCATAATACCCGCCTTCGGACATCTCGGATTACGTAGATTTCAGTCCAAATATTCGGATTTCACCATTATAGTTTTTGGATTTCAAAATCGGAGATTTCGTTGAAATAACAATGAAATCTCATTACCGATGCAGGCCATACATAGTGAACGAGTCCATTTTAAACTTCGCCACACCTAGGTAAAAAACTTGTATGTGCCTCGTGTAAATGCTTATCATTATTGATTTGATCTTACCATTTGCCAGTTTAATGGCATGAATTAATGGCAATTTGCCAGTCGTGTAAATCTAGTATAAGGCTGTGTTATCTATGTGTCTATAGGAAGATGAACAGAAAAGATTCTTATGTGCGTTTTTATCAATGTGTCTATTGGAAGATGAACGGCAAAGTTACTTGTGGAATCAAATGCGAATGACAGCAGGGTTTTTCAGGTCTTTATCTTATTAGTTTATGCTGTCAAACATCACTTTTAATGGTTCCGCAAGTTAACTGGGCTTCACTGTTGGTTCAAGCATGAAATTTGCTATTTCAAATCAATTAAACCTGGGACCATTGTTGAACCTCAATTAATCTACCAAATTCGTTGATTTAAATTAGCTGAAACACTGATCAAAATCTGAATTACATTTGTAAAAGGAACCCTAAGGCCATTCACACAAACGTCAACGTCAGTGGAACTTTTATTTAGGGCTCAGCAATTTTATTCACCGATTTCGACGAGTTAAGTGACGTTCAACGTTGGTAAGAATTCTGATCCGTGGGTTATCAACTTAAACTCACGAATGTTAACCTAACGATTTAATCTCACCCATTTACATTAGCAGTCCTATTAGTAAATATTTAATGCTTATTCCATATCTAATCCATGAGTTTGCTGATGGCTACATGTACAAACGTGGCTTAAATATTTGAACCGTGATTCAGCAATTTAAATTCACTATTTCGGAGGAAAAACTGGATTCCAACGATAATTCAAATTGCAAGTATGTAATAGAAGTCTCACACATTTAAATCCATCGTTGAACCGCAGTTCATCCAGCAAAATCGGCAGTTAAATTTACTGAACCACTGATCAAATATTTGAACCACGTTTGTAAGTGGGCTGGTTACAAAAATTTAGTAGTTATTATATAATCGTTACACAAGTGACAATGGCCGAAAAATTTATTGGAGATTTGGCAAAAGAAATGATTCAGAATGCCCAAAAAAAATAAGACAAGATTCACTGTAACCATTTCACAATTCAATGCGATGAATCTTTTCACAACGAGATTTAAGAAAATACTCGTAATATTGCTGCTAACTGATTTTCAATTACTTTATCTATTAATTACACATAACGTGACGACATGAACTGTGCACACTCCTCATAGTTTGACAACATGAATAATAGAAAACACGCTTTCGACACTTCTTTTTTGTCTTATTTGATTGACGTCACTTGAGAAAAAAAGCCATTAATC
Source organism: Philhelius pedissequus (assembly GCA_910595825.1). NCBI lineage: Eukaryota > Metazoa > Arthropoda > Insecta > Diptera > Syrphidae > Philhelius > Philhelius pedissequus. The sequence continues at coordinate 249,033,385 of OU343160.1, read as the reverse complement.
CACATCGGAGAAACAACGACAATTTCCAGATATTTTTTTCAAATATGACGTCAATAAAATAAGCCAAAAAATAAATGTCGAAATCTTGTTTTCTTTGATTCATGTTTTGACACTAATTTAAATAAGAACTCCTTAACCCATGTATCGTCTTCGTATCACATCCATTGTGTTTAAAGAATAAACAATTCTTCCAAATGCATGGAAATACTGTTTCGGATTTGACAGCGGACTTACGATTTTTTGAATAAGGCAATACTCTTCTACGGTTGTCAACATGACATTTTAATGTATTTGTTTTTTTCTGTTCTGTATTTTTATTAGAGTTAATTTGTTTTTTCAATTTTATAGTAATCAATAATGAAAAAGTTTAATTTAAAAAGTTCCAAGTGATATTTGGAACACTGTTTCTTGTTTTATTAAACAAAAAAACATAAAAAAGTAGATTGTTTGTGTAATTTTTTAAATTAATAACGTTTGCCGTTCCGTTCCGTTACATGGATAATTTTTACCCCCGCTAAAGAAGTTTCACTGCAAAAAATTAAAAAAATGTCTAAAAACTGTACTTTCCATCGTTTTTTTTTTGCCTTTCGACTAACTCATAAATGACTCAACAGATTCTTTCGGAATTTCACATATATATAGGCTTAGGTTGCTCAATGTTTACTGAGTACCAATATTTTGAATTAATTTTTTTTTGTATCTTTAAAAGCATTTAAAAAAAATTAAAAAATTTATATTTTGAAAACTGCTCATTAATTTTTTTTCCAAAAATTATAGTTATATGTATTGCCTGAATACCTATTTTTACAGTTTTCATTCGCAACGAAACAATTAAATTTATCAAATAATTTACTTTAAATAAAAACAAAAAAAGAGAAACACGATTGTGCCGGCACAATTTACTTTAGTTAAATGAACAAAAATGTGAACTGTCAAACTAAGAGAATATGAGATGGGCGAATTAAAAGTGTTAACTAGCAGCGACAATAGAAAGTGCTGTGGCCACAGCTATGCTCAGTAAGGGGTGGGTTCAGCTAATTATTTTAATAAATTGGTTTTAATAAAAACAATCAATGAATAAATTAATTCAGAGTTGAATTACTTTATTAATTGGATCTTACAACAGGACCGTAGACCTGAAAATTTAAAAAGAGGGCGCCAGCAATTTTTTTGATGCAAAGGAAATTGCAAACCTTTTGAAGCGGGGAGCGACGGTGAAAGAAAATTTATTAAGTAAAATAAGCGAGCAATGATGCTCGAAATTAAAGACAAAATTTAAAGTTTCAGAATTTATTTGGGAAAACTTTTTAAATATAGGTGTAAAACCCAAAATTTTTTCAACCAAAAAAGAACAATGATTTTAGAAAAGAAAATGACATAAGATGGACCGTCATCGCTCGGTCGCGAAAGAACAAAGAAATTTTTAAAACGGGTCGCAGGTTCCGTTTTGCGGAATTATTTCGAAACAAAAGCAAAAGCCCAAACAATGCGAAATTTTTGCAAATTAAAACTATACACAAAATTCTCGAAAGACTGCGAATTTTATCCAAAGATGAATCCTTTCTCTAAATATCTCGCCAAACTCTTCTCGGCAAGTTTTCCCTTTTTCCTTTCTCTCCCCAAACCTTTTTCCTACTTTTTAGAAACTTTTCCGAACAAAATTTTCACCTCTTGAAAAATATTCCTCTTCGAATTTCTTTTTCTTTATTACGAACTTTTCTTTTCGTTAGAAATTTTTTTTCAGAAATCTCCTTCTTTCTCTATCTAAACTAGAAGTGTCCGTCCAAGTTTTTAAGCTGCCTGGACGAACTCTCATTTTACCAGATCCCCATTGTTTTCGGCCAATCAGTGGCCGCGATTTTCGGTTGGATTCTCATCGGCCTACTGTCCGGGCCTTGGCGGGAGAGAGCTAACTATATTGAAAACCGGCAGTCCTGCTTACTCACACATCACTCTCCCATATTTCTGCTTCGTCATCTATAATTCGCCGACCGCTGGTTTCACCCTCAGGAGCGGCGAATTAGATGAATGTATTCAGCCAGAAACCTTATATTTCAAAAACGATCAGAAAAGTTTTCGAAAACCAAAAAGAAACTCTAGGTAATCACGTTTAGTTGTCCGCTCCGAAATAAAAATGAACTATGCAATTTGTTGTGAAAAGTTTAAATATATTAAAAAACAACAACTAAAGAAGAGATTGGTATGTCCCTACTTCTTGTCGTTGGGCTTTTGCGCAGATTTGCGGAATATTGTACGTTTAATGTTCCATGTTTTGCAAACATGAATAAGATATGTTGGGCGCTCGGCCAATCTCCGTATGAGTTACTTCTTGCATTCAGGGACCAAATGTCACCCGCACTTTCGTTATTTAAGGTTGTCTACAGACCGCCCGTCTGTCTATGCCAAGGTTCCTTTTTATTTCTTCGCGATGAGAGAGTGTACCGATGGAAGATGGACCATGGCTGCCTTACTCTCTCCCACCATATTGAGGGAAACACCTGTAAGGATGGAGTGGATAAGAAGGTAGGAACAAGGATGTGGAATATGAAAACGATAGCAGTAAATTTTACCTTAGAGACTTAATAATCATTTTCAGAAAGTGAAGTGTAAGGCTTCAGATCTTTTATGTGCCAAGTGCCAAGATCTTTTTCACTTTCGTCTTCAAGGACATAAGTCCAAGGAGATAATCTTTTTCGGATTTTAAAAGGGCCCACAAACTTTGGTGCCAACTTCGCTGCATAGTAATTTGCGGCGTCCGATAGTACAAAATTTCTTCGCCATACAATATCATTCGGGAGATATTGAACATCTCTCCGCCTGAGGTTGTAGGCTGCTTTTAATTTCGTCGTTGCTACTTTTATCTTGGCAGCAATATCAGTTCAATCTCTTACTGATTGAACACCATATTACCTTTCCAAGACTTCATTACGTATTTCTTCCCTACCAATAGTAAACATCTCCTTTGCAAAATTAGCATAATATGGTGTTACCCCTAAAACTTCATGCTGTGATGTGCGGATGGCACAGGCTACTTTGGCTAACTGAGAATCACCGTTTTCGCAAATGACAATCTTCGGTACTCCAAACAAAAGAAAAACGTTATCTTCTAACTTCTTACAAACTGCCTTTGCTGTGGCAGATCTCAAAGCAAACAACAACGGAAATTTTGTTAAATAATCTACTACCGTGAGGACATACATATAGCCCTTACTAGACTTGGACAGAGAACCCACTAAGTCCACGCTTATCATCTCCCACGGAGAAGATGCTCCTACTCTTTCAGTCATAAGACCGGCTCGGTTATCATTAATTGGTTTCACCTGTTGACAAATACTACATCTCCTAACATACTTCGTTACATCTGCTCTCATCTTAGGCCATTAATTTTGTACTCCTACTCTTGCGAACGTTTTTCTAACCCCCATATGTCCAGATAACGGACTATTATGACATTCTTTTAAGATCCCTAATCTACCTTTCTGACCTACTACTAACTTCCACTCATCGTTAGTTTCATGTACCATTATATGTATGTTTTGACTTTATAAATTTAAATAAGCGGCCACTAACCACTCTCCACTGGCCATCCACGGGTCAGAATCCTCATCCGAGATACCACCCAACAGTGGCACTCCTCGAGAAAACATATCCGGAACAACATGCTCTTTGCCCTTCCGGTGAATAATTTGAAAATCAAACTGCTGAAGCCTAACTGCCCAGCGTCGAGTCTACCCTGCATTCTTTAGCTTTCCTTAAGCAATCTTCACATTTTTGTGTCCAGACGAACTTTTTCTTTTCTTCAGTCTGTTAAAGGCATAAGGTTGTTGTAAAATTTGGTATGTAGGGCCTGTACCACGAAACAGTCCCTAAAAAACTCCTAACCTCTTGAACGTTCTTGGGTGCAGGTATTTTAATCATACTCTCCACTTTTTCCGGGTCAATATGTAACCCGTTCCGATCAACAACATACCATAAAAATTTAAGAGGGTCTGCAAAAGTTGCACTTTTAATGTTGGTTCATGTAATCTCCTAAAAATTTCATTTAAAATTTCGAGTTGTTTCAAGAATGTATCTGTAACTATAATAATATCGTCCAGATAAACAAAAACGTATGGCTCTAATCAGTGTTGCCAGATGAATTACTTAGACTCCCCCAAATAAAAAAAAATCCCCCCATATTTGTACTGAAACAAACAAAAAAAAGCCATATCTCTTTTTAAAGTAATGGTAATGAAAAAAATAACTCTTAGGTTATGAAGAAAATTTGGATATAAATACAATATAATGTACTTACTTTAAATTCGCCCAACCAAGCAAACTTCACAAGCCTAGCTTTGAAACAACAGTTTAAAAAATAAAAAAAAACACTAAACGATTTATGTAGGTATATACATTTATTATTAGTATTTTATTGAAAACTACTAAGCCACTCAGTTTAGTGCTTGTGCAAATGCCTCGACAATTTCTGCATTATCGTCCGAGTTGTTTGCAGCATAAGCAACTTCCGAATTGAATTTTGCAACCATTACCTGTGAAGGTTTAAAATCGACACAGCCCTTAGTACCTAAACTGTATCGAACTCTCAAAACTGCATCGGCAATTTCGGTGCTTAACCGGTTTCTAAGTTTATTTTTAACAATATTGACTGCCGAAAATGCTCTCTCTACTGCTGCATTAGAAAATGGAAGGCTTGAGAGTGCAAGGGCCAGAGTGTACAAATTTTCAAATGTCTTTTCTCCAGAAGAATTAGTGAGTGATGAAACATCTGCCCAGAATTTTTCTGGAGTTTCTATATCACACCATTCAAATCGGTGAAGTATTCTCCACTCATTTAAAACTGCATCCACGTTTTTACATATGTTGGGAAATTTGCTCACAATTGGTGTTATATCGGACTTTATTTGAGCAGTGGCTGACTGCGGTGAAAATACGCTTATATTTTCCAGAACTTCAATATTCCCTGGTATACGCTGTTGCAACTGCTCGCACAAATCGATGAGAAAGTCCTTACATCTTTCCTTGCGTACCTCAAAATCTTGCTTCTGTACATTTTTGCTGGCTTCCAAAAAGTAATGCCCAAAGCATATACAATCAGTTCTCATGACTGAGCCCCGAAACGAAAATGAATGCAATTCTTTTTTGGACACAGTCTGCAGCCTGGCTGGAGGAATAAGCATACTTATTATCATAAACAGGAGGTTATTTAGATCTCCTAGCATCTTAAAAGGGTCTGCGTTATCCGATTGGAAAATCTTGTTGATATTAGTTACAGATTTTGAGATATTTACCAAAACTAGCAAATACAGCCTGTTAACTTCATCGTATAGAAGCTGATGGAGATGGCTGGCGGTGTAGGATCTTTCTTTATTGGCAGCTAAAGTAAACTGAAGCTTTAATTCATCCCACTGGTCAACTACCTTGACGATAGCTTCATATCTTGATAGCCAGCGTGTTTCAGCCATTCTTGGTATTTTTAATGGTTGACTTCCTGTTATGAGTTTGTATATTACTGAGTATTCAGTCTGTCTCTTCGTGCTATTGGCAAACCAATTGTGGCACTCTTTTACCAAAAACTCAAGATGACGCGGCAAGGTTTTACAAGCATTTTCAGCAGCTAAATGCAGAGAGTGACACACGCATTTGACTGTGACCAGCTCTGGAACAGATTCCTTTAAAATAGACGACAGCGAATTGTGTTGGCCAACCATTACATTCGCACCGTCAACACCAATTCCTATTAAATTGGTCAGCTTTAGCCCATCCCTTTCTAGCTGATTTTTGAAAGCGTCTGCAATGGTTTTTGCATCTCCTCCTTGGATTTCCATCAATTTATATAGTGTCGTTACAATCTTTTTTTTTTGTTGGCTAAAATAGATGACCATGACGCAGAGCATTTTTTTTTGTATCAATTGATGTGCTCTCATCAATTTATCATTGAATAGAACGAATTGCCTATATCGACTATTAACTCGTCTTGAAAGCAAGGAGTTAAGACATTTTTTATAAGGGCAGTACATTTGGTTCGGTGGATTTGCATTTGTCCTATTACCTCAGATTTACCATCAATATTTTTTAAAAGGTGACCTAAGTGATCTGCAGTTCTAATTGAACAATGTTCACATATAAAGGCAGCTAGTTGTAACTCTGCGATTTTCCTTTTTTCAGTGATTGTGTTTGGCATAAAATGTGTTATTTTTGTTGATGTGCTAAACTTAAAGGCATCCAAATGTTTTTTGGTTTTTCCATGGGCTACTAAATCACTACGGTGTGCGTTCATTGTACATTTACATAGCTTGCATAGAACTCTACTGTCTTCACCAGAAACTGGTGAAATCCAACCTGAGAAATTATGAAGTGATTTTTTCCTTACAAAATGAATCTAGTATTTAAAACTTTTCAGATAATGCAGGATCAGTTTCCCCTGCTTTACGATATTTTCGGGACATTATAAGAGTGCAAAAATTAAACAATCAAAATGTAGGTATGCGTTAATTAAAGTGTAGGATATAGAGGTACAAATTTGTATCTATGCATGAACAAAAACCACAAAACAATGCGTAATATTTTTTCAAAAGATCTATTTTTTTTTAATAAAAACACAACACCAAGAATTAACAGAACACTATCGATAACAAGAACACACGGCCGAATGTCAATTTGTAAGTCATAACTTATGAATTGAATAGGTACCGTTAGAAACAAGATAGCTGTATGCAAATATCAAGCTGAAACAAAATTACCGTTTTCCTTTTCCTCAATCGCATAACTTACATATGTGCATACCATACAAAGAATGAAAGTATATGTATCCATTTCACGTAGTGACTAATATTCCTACGGGAAACCTAGATTCCACGATTCGTCGAGCTATACAATACATGCACATTAAAAATGTCTCCTTGGATAGTTGCTTATGAGAACATTTTTAATATTCTGCGGTTAAGAGGATTCAAGAGAACAAAAACTGTGCGCAATCGATTTAATGAGTACAATGTCAGAGATGAAATACTATACAATAAACCACGATCACAGCTACCTCCTGTAAATAAAGTCCATCTCTGCAAGGTGATTGTTTGTATCTTTCAAATTAATGAGAGGAACAAAGAACTTGGATGAGAGCTGCGTAGTAGAATGGTCAACTGAATTGGTTCAAACAATATCTCTCTTTGCATTGCTAAAGTATTTGTGTATAATTTCGTATTCATATTCGTAGGTAGGCACTCTTTAACAGTACCGTACAAATTAATTGTAACAAACTCAAATTTGTGTAAATACATTTGTATTTTGTTTTTTTTTTTTTGAAAGTTCCGCGTTGATGATTTTTTTCTCTTTTCTGGGTATTGTATAAAATATTAAAAACTTTCCATAAAAAGTATTTGAAACTATTTCCACCCATAAATCCAGCCATTATTTTTTCCGCCAAAATTCCCCCCAAAATTAATTTTTCCAGCCAAAATGGCCAGAAAAAAAGCCAATCTGGGAACACTGGCTCTAATTCTGGTTCTGCCACTTAGCAGGGGCATTATGTAACCCGAAAGGCATTCGCTTGAAATGAAAACGTCCCCTACGCGGTACCGTAGAAGCAGTAAACTTGCGAAATTCTGAGTTTATGTCAAGCAATGTTAAACATTTCGGGTTCCTAATTTGATCTAAAATGGCTGAAATGATCGGAAGTGGATAATCATCCTTTTCTGTAATACTATTAAGTTTCCTATAGTCGACACAAAACCTAAAGGTACCATCGTTCTTTTTAATCAAAACTATTGGAGAAGCTCATGGGCTATTGGACTTCTCAATCACTCCCTCTTCTAACATCTCGTTAAGAGCCATATCGATGTACACTTGCATAGCTGGTGACACTGGATAGTACCGCTGCGTTATAGGTTCGGTGGACGTTCTTATTATGTGATCTACCATTGTTGTCACTCCTAGCCCTTCTGGCATGTCCCTGAACAAATCTTCAACTAAAGAATTTAACTTAGCCCTTTCATCCCCATCTAACTCAGACTCTTCTGTGATAGACGTAGTTTCTATCGAAGCCATCCACTCCTGTCTCGAAAACCTCCACATACGTGAACGAAGATCCAGGACAATTCCCGTTAGTGCTCAAAAATCTGCACCGAGTATCATCACATGGGGGAGGGAAGGTATAACCAAACGCTCTATCAAAACTGTTTTGCCCTGGACAACAATGGGTAGTTTTAAAATTCCTAAAACTCCTACATCCACACCATCTGCTAATTGAACCTACCTAACATTAAAATTTCCTAATTTTAAACCTAAGTCTTTTAAAACCCTCCAAACATCCCTACAAATAATCGTTCGCGATGAAACTGAATTTAACAACCCTTAAAACCTAAACCCATAAATATTTATCCGTAAATATGGACGTGTATCGTCTCCACTAGAATCTAACGTGAAACCTAACCTAACCTGATTTGCCAACTAGTAGTCAGCAGGCGACCTAACTAATTTTTACGGCGGAACAGTTATTGGAAAGATAGCCTTCCCTATTACAGTTAAAACAGCATATGGTCCTATTGGATGGTGGGTTACGATTAAGTGTAACTGTTGCCTCCTGCACCGAAGCAACATAATGAGGCTCCAAAGATTGCTTGTTAGGACCTGTAGGAGGAGGAACGAATGACTCCACATTAGACCTAATTATATCTAACTTCCTACCCAACGCAACCACTTCACTGACTGACTTAATATCAGCCAAGCCCAATTGCATGTGGTAAAAAAGAGCTATATTCTTCATGAGAATAGTTTATTTCCTATTCTGACCATAGAAGAACCTTCCCAGTAAAAAGATCAACTGCCGACCTACAAACTCTAGCATCCAAATTTCCAAGCGCTTCCCGAAGTTGCTCAACCCTTCCAATAAAAGAATTCACCGATGAGCCGCCCCCTCACCGGAGAATTTTACGTTACATTTATCTATTCGCTTATGATTTCGGTCACAGGATTCATCCTGTAGTTGAAATACATGGATCGCTCGTTGTGCGACTTGTTGCTGTTATCTTTAGTAATGTTTTCAGTTAGTTGAGGAACTTCCTCAACCCCTTCGGTTAAAGCTGCCTTCAGCAACAATAACTCGCCTATACTGTCGACCACTTCATTGACCTCCTCCGAAGATTCTGCATTTGCGCTACTCATCCTACCTAAAGACCATTCTATCTTCGTCAAAATTTTCAAATATTCCCCCGATTTTGGATTTTTCGGCGGGGTTTTTAAAATTTCCCTAATTTCAAAAATTTTTGCTCTAACAGCCTTAGAATCATTCTCAAAAGAAAAAGGATGGTGAGGACTTTCGCTTGAGATAGACCCCGAGCGCTCCAAAGCACACGAGGCTCTCAGCGTCATCCTCATCTGCCCCTTCCTTAAGACCCCTAGCACGCAATTCATAGACGAGCTCATCCTTATTCAACCTACTTATACCCATTTTCAAAAATGAAACTTAAAAAAACACTTGCAACAAAATAAAATTTAACCACCAAAAATTTCGAAATATTTGTAAAAAAAAAATTAACACCCAGTTAATTATTGCACTCATCTTGATAATCAAAATAAATTCAAAAACAAAACTAATTGAACCAGAAAAAAATTTGAAAAATTTATAGACAAATAAACACCCAGTTAGTTTTTACGCTAGGTATTCAAACTACTCAAATTAAAAAAGCTCAAGATTAAATATATTTCCAATCGACACCAAAAAACAAACAAAAAAATCGGCAACCACGGATATTCAAATTTTGAAACAAATTACCTAACATTCAAAAATAAACACCCAGGGCTGTCTCTCTAAATACTTTCAGCAGCGATAAAAAACACTACAAGATTGTTAAAACATTGGAAAACGTTGAAAGCACTCTGAATGATGTATTTGACGGTAAAATTAATTCTATTAATTCTGAGTTGAAAAAAAAACTCACGTTTCTTAAACAAAATTAATGACCATATGAACTTATCTAATAATAATATTCATAATTTGCAAGAAAGCAATACTGGACTAATAACAAAATTTTAGAATCCGTTCTCCAGCCGTCAAAAGACCTTAACAGCTTGATAACAATCAGTAAAAATAATTTTGAGGAATACAACGGTAATTTAGCAATTTTGGAGAAAGTTACACTGCACTGATCAACACTTTAATTTTAACTCCTAAAAATTTCAATTTAAACGATGCAGTTACCATTACTGATGCTCATATCACTACGTCTCTTCAAGATGAATTACAGTGAACCATCAACGTTAATAACACTCCTCCTCTACTTAATTCGTCCTTCAATAACCCTAGCAGTATTCATAGTCTAAATTCCCCCGTCGATGACACTCCATCAGTTGCTACTAATTTTCCATATCCTCGTTTTTCTCAACCTAGAGTGGTGCCTGCCCCAAAGTGCATATTTGTCTCAAAGTTCGATACCTCAACATCTCAAACTGATATTCTCAATCACGTTAAATCTGTTTTAAATCAGGAAAAGATCTACAACGATCACAACCTTATTAAATGTAAAAACATTACTAGATACAACGGAAGTGTTGCACCATTCAAGATAACGGTTTGTAACACAATGTTTAATTTTTTAATGTCTCCAACATCTTGGCCCATTAATACATTTATTCAAGAATTTATTGACCGTAGTGCAAGACCCAACATCAACTTAAATGCAGCTCAAAAAAACTAATCAGCTTGTCCATTTAGTATCAAAATGTAAGATGACTTCGCTCTAAAGCCCACGATGTATTTTTAAAGTTGCAAGAACTTCCTTTCGATATTTTTGCTCTTACTGAATCTTAATAGTAGTTTTACACATCGGATTTTAACGTTTATCGAAAGGATGGTGTTTGGGATTTAAGGGAACAGGCTGGGAGAAGGGTTCTGATTGCAGTTCACTCTAAGTACGACAGTTCTTTAGTTGATATTCCTAACACTGTAAATATTGAGTTAATTTGTGTTAAAATCAATGTTAAGCATAAAAGTATTTATGCTGTGTGTTGTAACTTGAGACCTTGTAGCCCAACGACTGTTACCAACTTTTGATTGATGCAGTTGACTATTTAAGCGACACCATGGAAATACATGATGGCTTATTGGCGTTGGGTGATTTTAATCTTCCTAATCTTACCGGACGATCCGCTTCCTGGTGGTAGTGGGACTGCGACTTGCAGCCCCGCTCCCACCGTGAAGGGGTTAAAACTGCCCTCAACCATGGATTTACGGAACGCCGAGGGGATAGTGAAGAATTTAGGCGACTTTCCGAAGGTGGAGCTAAAATGAAAGCAATCCGATAAACTTGCCTGGGCCAAAGGCATTCTCAACACCAGGACCAGCGGAGACTTAACGTCGAAGTGAATAAGGTCCTTCGAGGGAACCATACCAGAACCCTAAAGGAAAAAGGTGCACAACACCTGCACCTACACAAGGAAAATTTTGTCCTTCAGCGACGCGTTGAAGAACAAAACTATGCTCGCTATAATAGGCAGAAGCAATGCAGACGGAACGATCAATTACGACCATTGGCAAACGGTCTTAAATAAGCTCCAAGCTTCATACTGGACCTTTATGCAAAAAAAAACCAGGGGAACCTGCAGTTTTCGAGAATGCGGGCTGGTACCAAGGCAGAGTTAAGCTCGTTGCCTTTGAAAGTGAGAGGTCGTGCGGTATGTACAAACTTGCTATTAGTAAAGCTTGAGGAAGTATCCAGGGAGGACATCCCCTGTAGACCAAGAGCCGGCACCAGATTACTGGCTGAGCTTACTGACAAGGATGTAATCCTCAAAATGATTCAATTTGGTAACCCAAACTTGTCAACCCATGACTGGAAAGTTTCCAAGCTTGAGGATCTGGCGGGCCCTTATAGATCGGCTATAATAGTGATGTGATAAATAAGGACTCGTTGGCTCCCCTAGCGGAAACGCAAGGCGTGGTACAGTTTGGCTGGGCGACCATTACTTTAAAAATCTACAAAAAAGATGAGGAAATCTACAAAAGAAACGAGGACTTAGTGGAGGTGCCTGTCTCGGTTATTGAACCCCCAAGGACGGAAGTAGATATACCGTGCACCTCCTCCGCAGGTTCGTCAGTTTCACAATCACCTATTTGGGTTCCTATCGTTAACGAACACTCCGACATGGATGTAGTTGACTCCACACACGAAACTCTCGGCGATGAAGAAGAGGATACTACTTGCTGCATGCAGTGGATAAAGGTGATCCCAGATTTTGCATATTGGTAAAAAGTAGTATTAATGTATATTTAGTTCCTAAATTCAGCGATCGTGATCTGACAGGGGCAAGGTTGCAAACCAGAAATGGTGTGTACTTGATAGCTTCTGCATTTCTTAGCCATGACCACATTGGCCCACTTCCTGGCAACACGCTGAGGAGCTCATTTCGATGGCTGAACGGTAAAAAATGTTTATAATTTGATTCACAATTTAATCGTAAATATATTAGCCAGGTTTGTGGTCAGATTAAATTGTTTGAAATTTGTTTCACCTTATTGACCGCAAAAATCGTAATAAAAAGTTAAAAAAATAAATAAAAACAAAATTAAAAATTAAAAATTAAAAAACGTTTATTTTTATAAAAAATTATTTAAATTTAAACTTTTTATTTATCACGTATGCATTTCGGTTCTCAGCTGCGGAACCATCATCAGCGGGCGACAATTAAACAAAACATAAAGAGATTGGGTACATAGTAAGTACATTAAACTAGTTGGACTTTACAAGTACATTGAACTGGTTGGACTTTAATACAACAAAATAAAGAGAGTAAACAGTTTTTAGTTTTTCTCTTTCTTAAGTACATTGAACAGAAAAGAGTCAATGGGTCCAGGTTCCAAATTCATCAAGTTGTCGTTTATGTGAATATGTAATGACTCATAAGCGTCCAGTTTGCGTTGTTTGTTTACATTTTTAATGAGTCTACAATTATTTTCAAATGATGTAATGGTGTGTGGTTTATCATTGCTAAGATCAAATAGGTGTGCTGGAATGGCTTTGTCTATCTCTTTCTTTTTAACGGATCTAAGATGCTCGTTGAATCTAATCTCTGCAGCTCTTCTTGTTTGTCCAATATATTTTTTGTTGCAATTAGAACAAGAGATTTCGTAAATGCCACTGCATCGATTAGTTGGTGTGTGGTCTTTTGTGGATCCCAAGCGTAGTTTTAATTTGTTGTTGTTGGTGTGGACGATGTTCATATCAGCCTTGGCAAAGACATGTATCAAACTGTTGGTGACATTCGGGGCGAAAGGCAAGGTGACACGGTGTTGTGGTGCATATATATTTAAAATTTTGATCAAGATGAAATGAATTTATTGAATAGGGGTCTTAATTATGCAGTCAAACCACGCAGAGATCCAATTGTGGACATAGTAGCTGACATCGAATCGTCCATACAATACAAACCATTTGATGTAAAAAGTCGGTAAAAGACAAAGCTCCCCCACTAATAAAATATGCACTCAAACAACAACAACACCTAAGCCCTACAGATACCAAAATGAACATCGCTTTGGACAAACTAAAAAACCATAATACCTACTTTATGAAATCGGATAAAGGAAATAAGGTTGTCATCATGAGCAAACAAGATTAAGACAATAAAATGTTGAAATCAATAGAAGAAGACAATTTCAAAATAATGAAAAAATCACCTGATTGCTGATGCCAAAATTGAAGTTGAAACCATACATAGTATTTTCGACGTCAACAAATACAAACTACGTGTATCCAAAACCACCGTTCCTTTAATGTATGGCTTACCAAAAGTACATAAAAGTGGAGACAAAATGAGGAAAATTGTCTCAAACGTTAATTCACCACTGACAAATATAACAAAATGGCTTGTTAATGATTTGAAGAAATTCGGTAGCTTTGATGGTTTCGCAGTCAAAAACACATTTGACTTTGTGGACAAAGTAAAAGACATACAAATTGAAGACGATGAAATCATGATTTCATTCGACGTCACCGCCCTTTTTCCATCAATTCCCATTACTGTAGCAGTTGAAGCGATTAGACAACACCTACTTAAATTCCATCTACCACCAGAAAAAGTAATTGCATATATTGATTGTATCAACATTTGCATGAAACATAATTGTTTTCAATTCCGTAACGTGTTTTACACCAACAATTTCGGCTGCAGTATGGGAAACGGCCTGTCACCTTACGTAGCTGAAGCTTTCATGTGCAAATTTGAAACAGACCTGAATAAAATGGGCAAATTACCCCGCATCTGGTATAGGTATGTAGATGATACGTTTGCTGTTGTAAAAAGGTCTGAAACTGACCAGATACTTAAAATAATAAACAACCAATTTCCAAGTATTCAATTCACATTTGAGAAGGAAGACGAAATACTTCACACTACATCATTTCTCGATTTAGAAATAAAACGAAGGAACAGGAAAATTGAATTTAGTGTCTACAGAAAATCAACGTCAACCGACCGCTACATAACCAACGATTCATACTGCACATACAGCCAAAAACTCGCCGCTTTTCATTCAATGGTGTACAGACTAAGCCGTCTACCTTTGTCGATTGAAAACTACATGAAAGAATACCAACAAATATTACATACTGCTGACGTTAATGGATATGATAGATCTATCATTGACCATCTGGTTAAAAAACACTCGACAAAGATAAAACGGAACAACATCAGTACATTATTTGAACAAAATATATATGCACCACAACACCGTGTCACCTTGCCTTTCGCCCCGAATGTCACCAACAGTTTGATACATGTCTTTGCCAAGGCTGATATGAACATCGTCCACACCAACAACAACAAATTAAAACTACGCTTGGGATCCACAAAAGACCACACACCAACTAATCGATGCAGTGGCATTTACGAAATCTCTTGTTCTAATTGCAACAAAAAATATATTGGACAAACAAGAAGAGCTGCAGAGATTAGATTCAACGAGCATCTTAGATCCGTTAAAAAGAAAGAGATAGACAAAGCCATTCCAGCACACCTATTTGATCTTAGCAATGATAAACCACACACCATTACATCATTTGAAAATAATTGTAGACTCATTAAAAATGTAAACAAACAACGCAAACTGGACGCTTATGAGTCATTACATATTCACATAAACGACAACTTGATGAATTTGGAACCTGGACCAATTGACTCTTTTCTGTTCAATGTACTTAAGAAAGAGAAAAACTAAAAACTGTTTACTCTCTTTATTTTGTTGTATTAAAGTCCAACCAGTTCAATGTACTTGTAAAGTCCAACTAGTTTAATGTACTTACAATGTACCCAATCTCTTTATGTTTTGTTTAATTGTCGCCCGCTGATGATGGTTCCGCAGCTGAGAACCGAAATGCATACGTGATAAATAAAAAGTTTAAATTTAAATAATTTTTTATAAAAATAAACGTTTTTTAATTTTTAATTTTTAATTTTGTTTTTATTTATTTTTTTAACTTTTTATTACGATTTTTGCGGTCAATAATCGGGTGTGACGCAAACGCCCACCACACCGTTTGGGGCGGTACAAATATAAATGAAAGAGGTGAGTCACTTTTTGATTTTATACTCAGTACTAACCTAGTTGTAAGTAACATTGGGCATGAACCGACGTTCATCACCAAGAACCGACAGGAGGTCTTAGACAATACTCTCGTCTCTGATGTAACTCATCAAAAGATTATGGATTGAAAGTATCAAAGGAACATTCGTTCTCTGATCATAGATACATCCAATTCTTCTTAGATGAAAAGTTCATTAAAAACCAACATTCCGAAATTATCGGAAAACTAACTGGGAACTATATAGGGAAACATTCGATAAACTAATTAGTCGCTCCCTTCTCACGATACCCAAAAACAACAGCGACCTTGATGAAAAAGTCTAGGTCTTAACCCTCGCCCTAAATAGATCAATGGACATATCCTGTCCTCTTATTCACATAAGAGGAAAACAAGAACCCCGTTTGTAGAATTCAGGGCTAGCAGCGCTTAAGAAAAACTGTAGAAAACTTTTTAACAGAGCTAAAAAATCAAGACAAAACACAGATTGGGACTCATACAAAGAGTCCCTTATTAAATCTACAAAAAACAGCTGAGGAAGAGCAAAAGAACTTCATGGAGAAACTTCTATGAAAGCATTGAAGACACTTCTGAAGCTTCTAGACTAAGAAAAATCCTCTCGAAAAATCTACCGATGCTTAGCTCACTAAACACAGCAAGCGGGGTATAGACCAACTCAAGCGAGGACTCGCTATCACTGCTACTAGATACTCAATTACCGGGTAGCTCACAAAATATTTGTAGCACTGAACAATCAAGGACAGACTATAAAAATAATAACAATCTTTGTCTGATTACAAGGGAAAGGCTACTTTGTGCAATTAAGAGCCTCGATCCTCATAAGTAGGTGGGACCAGACGGCATAATACCAGCCGAACTCCAGATAACATCAGATATAATCATACCTATCCTGGAGGTTATTCTAAATGGGTGCGTTGACCTAACTTACATCCCCTTAATCTGGAGAGAAGTTAAGGTCATATTCATTCCCAAAGTAGGCAAAAGTACTCATGTAAGTCCGAAGGACCTCAGACCAATCAGTCTATCTTTAAAAACTCTAGAAAGACTGATAGAAGTTCATTTACGCAGTACAGCAAACCCCAATCTCATTTTTACTGCGCAGCACCTATATTGTAAGGGAAAATCGGTCGAAACCGCCCTACACACGCACCATAAAGAGTATACTCTGGCAGCATTCCTAGATATTGAGGGTGCTTTCAACAACGTTAGTAAGGTGGCAATAATCAAAGCACTGAGAAACCTTAAGATATCCGACTCATTGACAGAGCTGATTACTCTCATGTTAGGCAGCAGAGTAATAAACTCAACCCTGGGGGACTACTAAGAAAGAAGGTATGTCAGCACAGGGACTCCTCACTTTATGAAACACAGTGGTAAACGAAATGCTGATTGACATGGAAGCAGATGGATATAACTTAGTAGCATATGCCGATGAGTTGCCATTGTTGTAACAGGTAAGCACACTCCAGCTCTAGTAGACTTAATGCAAAATGCTCTCAATCGACTAAAAAATTGGGCAACCAAATGTAATCTGAATATTAACCCAACCAAGACAGAACTTGTCTTCTTCACTAGGAAATATAAAATTCCCTAACTTATACCGCCATCAATAAATGGTACACCACTGACTTTCTCAGACGAAGCCAAATATCTAGGTCTCATACTAGATAAAAAGCTTAGTTGGAAATCCAATATACAAAAAGAGTAAGAAAAGCAACAGTTGCACTCTTCTCTTGCAAAAAAGCCATTGGAAATAAATGGGGCTTATCCCCACAGATTACCCATTGGTTGTACACAGCGGTCGTTAGACTGATACTTACTTATGGGGTAGCAGTATGGTGGACTGCATTGGACAAAGTCACATATTGTGACAAATTAAATAAGGTCCAAAAGTCAGACAGCTATGTATCACTCTGCTCCACACCCTCGGCTGCCCTTGACATACTACTTAACCTTACATCCCTCGACATTTTTAGCAAATAAGTGGCTGCGAGTACAGCTATTCATCTCAAAGCCATCTCCCAATGGACTAGCAATTCGATAGGCCATTCTAATATTCTGAGCAAGGTCGGAGCAAAACTAGGACGATCCGACTACACCACACACCAGCTTACCTTCGACAAGAACTTCCAAGTTACCATCCCACCAAGATCAGATAGGGAGGATGAAAGGTTTTTAAAAGATGAGTCAGCCTACTTTTATACGGACGGTTCGAAAACCGAAGAGGGAGTGGGCGGTGATGTGTACTCAGACAGACTCAATCTTAGCCTCGCTTTCCGTCTCCCTGACCATTGTAGCCTGTTCCAAGCGGAAATTCTGGCGATTAAAGAGGTGTTATCCTGGCTAAGGGAAAACGTGATATCTACATCGGATATCCGCATATTTTCTGACAGCCAATCAGCCCTCAAATCACTTGGCGCTGTTTCCACAAACTCAATAACTGCCCGCAACAGTCGATCATCTCTCATGGAGATGGCAGAACAGTTTAACATTCACCTGATTTGGGCGCCGGGACATAGTGATTTTTTGGGAAACTGCAAAGCCGACGAACTCGCCAGAAAAGGAACCCAAATACTTATTTTACCGAAAATGTAAGAAATCGGTATGCCTATCGCTACAAGCAAACTATTGTTGCATCAAAACTATATAAAACAAATAAATTTTAGACTACGTGCCTGGCCACCAGATAAATCTGGCCAGTAATAGACCCAAGACGCTAAAAAAGTTTACTCTCTTTGAGCAGGAAACATCTTGGATCCGTAATAGATGTTGTAACTGGACACTGTTTAGTTCGTAGATACGCCAAAGACCTGGCGTTTTCTCCAATGACTTTTGCAGAAGCTGCATGGACGAGGAGGAAGAAGACTATCTCACATCTTCTTTGTTCATGTCCTGCTCTCCCCCAAGGAGAAAGAATACACCTGGGGGAATACTTTTACGACGACACTAGTGATCTTAGACACATTCAGATTCACCGACTTCACCTCTTCATTCGAGGCTCCAACTGGTTTGATTAGATTAAATTTCTCTTCATGCGTTATCATAATGGACATGTCTAAGGTTTAAGTGTGTCAGCTGTTTTCCTGGCGACCACTTCAAACTAACCTTAACTTAACCTACCTGGTCTCGATCAGAAGATGACTCTCATTTTGTTGCTTGTGGCTTGTAATGCAACAACCGAAAAACAGGTGTTATTTACTGATAATCTTTCTGATTCTGGCCTTCAACAGATTAGCGATATCAAAAATAATCTAAATAGACAACTTGATTTAATTTTTTGTAGTGAACCTAATAACTGCATCGTTCAGAAAAGTAGCCTAATTCTTTCCACTATTGACCTCTATCACCCACCGTTATATTTAACTTTTGGTTTCGATCATGATCATCCTGATGTAGAGTCTGAAAACGTATACCATTTTACTTTTCGAAAAGCTGGCTTTATCAAACTAAATGAACTTTTCGGCAATATAAATTTTGACTTAATTTTTAATTACAATTAAATCAATAATATTAATACGTTAAGCACTAACTTTTATTCAGTAATTTTTGAATGTCTTTTCCTGTCTGTACCTTATGCACCCCGAAAAAATATGTCACCGTCCTCCCATGGTATTTAAGAGAGCTGCCTACACTCCGAAACTCGCGAAACGGTCTGTGGCAAAAATATTTGAGATCCAGAATAGAAACCGATTATTCTCTCTATATATGGATGCATACCATGAATTTTCCACTCTTTGCAAACTACTATATGATGCATACATTAATAAAATGCAATTCGATATCATCCCTGACCCTAAACGTTTATGGCAATTTATAAACTTAAAAACAAGTCCGGTGGATATCCAGCTACACTTACCTATTTGGATAATTCTTCTAATGACTCTAAAATTATAACTAATTTATTTGCAAATTTTTTTAGTCTCGCTTTTTCCGATGATAATTTCGAACCAGATATAAACTACTTTTCTTATTTAAATACTTGTAACCTACCGTCATTGGTATCTATCAACATTAACGTTGATAATGTGGTCCACAAGATTAACAAACTAATAGACGATTTCTCATCGGGCCCAGACTGTTTGCCTGCAATTGTTTTAAAGAAATGTGCAGCCCATTTAGCACAACCTCTTGCCACTCTTTTCCAAAAATCACTTGGCTTAGGGATTTTCCCATCAATATGGAAGGAGTTTTTTGTTATTCCTATCCATAAAAAAGGCTGTAAAGCAAATGTTTCTTATTATATCGCCAAACTGTCATGTATTCCCAACCTTTTCGAGAGTATTGTCTTCGACACAATGTACTTTCATTGTAAACCATTATTTTCCACCAAACTACATGGGTTCCTTAAGGGTAAGTCTACGACCACTAACTTAACTAAATTTATTTCATATGCCTTAATTTTTTTAGAGAAGCAAGACGAAGTTGATGTGATTGCCACGGACTTTAGCAAAGCATTTGACAAAATTTCACACAAAATTATCAGTTTCAAGCTTATAGCTCTTGGATTTAATCCTGGGTTTGTACAATAGATGGATTCCTACCTTTCTGATCGTAAATATCGAGTCTTGTTAAGGTCTTCTATATCGGATCCTTTCAGTGGTAAATCTGGCGTCCCACAAGGTAGCCATCTGTGTCCTATTATCTTTATCCTGACAATAAATGACGTAGAATCAGTAATAAAGGATTCTGAAATCTCCATATACGTAGACGACATGAACATTTTCAGAGTAATTTCCTTACCCTATGATGATTTGCGTCTGCAAAATGACTTTGATAATTTCTTTGTGTGGTGTCAAAACAACAATCTAGAACTTAATATCGATAAATGCCAAGCAATCACATATTCTCACAAACATTTTCGTCCGACACCACGGGACAACTACATAAATAATGACCTTGTTTCAAGAGTAACATCCATTCGGGATTTGCGCTTTATCTGTGATAGTGAGCTAAATTTCAGATCTCATTATGAAAACAGTATTTCTAGGGCTAACTCTGCTCTTGGTTTCGTTAAGCGTTGGTCTAAAGAGTATTCAGACCCTTTTGTTACGAAATCTCTGTACACAACCTTTGTCCGACCTTTACTCGAGTACGCTAGCCAAGTATGGTCCCCGTATCACCTTGTTCATATTAAAAGAATCGAAACAATATCTAGCGTAGATCCCACCGTTTTGCTCTAAGGGGCCTTCCTTAGGTTGACAATTATAACCTGCCCCCATATCAAGATCGTTTAAGGCTCATTAACTTACAATCTCTCATAAAGCGCCGTGAGGTGGCTGATATTATTTTCGTACACCAAATTTTATCTGGCGTTACAGATTCTTCTACCTTACTCGCGTTAATGAGTATTATAATCAATTCACACACTCTAAGATCAGTACCCCAAATTCATCAAGCTCCTGACAGAACTGAACCAGTCACAAGAATGTTGAGGGAAGTAAATGCAAATTCTGATGTATTTAACTATAATCATAGCAAAAACATACAAAAAAAAACTTCTACGGAGTTCGTCATCTCTTTAACACTAATATAAATGTAGATAACAAGAAAATCTAATTTTCTAGAGAAACTGAAACTGCTAACTATTAAAATTAACAAATGCATTAGAATGCTATTCCTTTTAATTTTTTAAACGTTTTTTTTATTATTTTTTTTCTCTTATTTCTTTAATTTATACGAACCCTTCTTCATTCAATGCTCGCATCGTCCGAAAATACAAGTTGATGTGTTAGGCTGACATTGGCAAAACACAACAACTTTTAGCTAGAATGTCATTTCTAAGTGCCGATATGACTGGCAACCGAATTTGCCGTCGTACTCGCTGCAAATGGACCCCAGCGCGTGTGGTATCTGGGGGGATAGAGGCGTGGGATTATTTATTTATTTATTATACTTGAGACCACAATCAAGAAAAAAGAATCAAATAAATTTAATAATCAGAAAAAAAAGAACAATTAATTTATTAATACACGATTAAACTCAAAATCTACACCCAATTGATTGCTTAATTTTATCTGACGAAGAATTAAGCGAATTTGAAAAAAAAAACAAATCACTTTAATAATTTTTATATACTACAGCCCTATAGAACTGTCTTAAAACTTTCACACGACACTGTATCAAAATATTTATCAAGCTCTAAAAAAGAAAACGAACGATAAAAAGAAGAAAACACGATTGAAAAAAAATTTCGTCACAACAAGTAAATAATTAGGATAGTCACCCTATATAATGATCACAATAAATCACCAATATTAATTAGAATCAACTAAAAAAAAATTTCACCAACATTTAAACAAAACTGACCAAAGATAACCAGATCACGGAAAAAAACAACAGTATGAGAAAAGTCGATATAGGTAGGTATTCCGATTTCTACACATTCAACAAAAAAAATTGCCCACTTGATAGAGGGAGAAAAATTATTATGTAAAAACAAATATGTATGGAGAGAGGGTATGTATATAAATTCCGTATGAATTACTAACCACTATGAATATATGTATATGCAATAAAATATTTATGAAATGTGTATATATGTAAATGATTGAATAATTAATTTATAAAATGGATTGTGAAAGAAAAAAATTAAGTAAGAAGGTAGGTAGGTACATACTCACTGATGCAAAATAAAAAAAATTACTTTCCGTATCACAAGTCAACACAAAATGTATGCATGGACATATGCAGGTAGGGATTCACACGTTCCCAATTATATGCTCCAATTATACTATGTGTATGGGACTCAATAATTCCAATGCAATAATTCACCAACTTCAATTTATTATTAACAAACCTGAGGGAAGAAAAACATATACAAAAGTAAAAAAGAAAAAAATAATATATATACGAAAACTTCCCTAACGGAATAAGATGATCACAATCACTGTTTTTTTCGTTTTATGTTAACTCGGACAGGGCAAATTTTTTATTTTTGGTTTTATTAACTATTATTAATTAAATATAAGTATACAGAAACACGATAGGTCCCACGTTGGGCGCCAATTGTTACAATTTTAATTCGCGACGTACAATTACATTTATCAAATAATTTACTTAAAAAAAAAAAAAAAAAAAAAAATGAAACACGATTGTGCCGGCACAATTTACTTTAGTTAAATGAACAAAAATATGAACTGTCAAACTAAGAGAATATGAGATGGGCGAATTAAAAGTGGTATAGCTTGAACCAATTCAGTTGGCCAACGGTCGGTTGCGCAGAGAGAGGATTTAAGAGAACAAAAATGGTGCACAAGATATTTAATGAGTAAAAATTTTTCCTTAAATCTTACAGTGCCTAACTCAACTTTGCTTTGACAAATAGTGTAGGGATTATTGTTTATTTCTATGTTTTATGATTTGTGGCTTAGCAACAGAAAGGTTCCGGGGGCGTTATGTTTATATTTATTTTACGGTGTTAGTGCTTATTTGATATATGTATTTATAATTTTTTGATCTGTGGGGTTTTGGGATTAATTGTAGATTAGTGTTAATTAGTTAGATTAGTGTTTACAAGTTTGAATAATTTTTACCTACGAGTTTTTAAGAATTTATTTTACCTTAAAATAATTATTATAAATTTGTACTTCAGAAATAAGTATGAAACATAATAATAAAATAAAAATAATATAAATAAAAATAATATAATTTAAATAATAAATGTTCATTTACATATACTTAGTTTTAAGAACTAATGTCGCTTTCATAGTCGGTTGAAGAATCGTCACCTGGATTAATTATAATAGAATCCGAAATTGTGTCCCACGTTAGGTCGTGAGAAAAGTATTCTTCCTCAGTTCTTATGGCGTTTTCACAAACTTTTCGCCAGTCTTCAGCCGTTATTTTTGAAAATTCCTCCTCTGCTAATTTTTAAATATCCAATAAATTGAATGTTGTATTTCGTGAACCTACTCTTGCCTTGACAGTTGCCCAAATATTTTCAATGGGATTGAGATCTGGATAAAAGGGTGGTAAACGTAGAAGCTCATGTCCCATGCCGTGAATGATACCGTCAATCTTATGCTTTGGGTTGTGTGTAGCTCGGTGTCCTTTAATTAGCTCATACAGTTCAAGTTTCAACATCTGTATAGTATGCGGAATATTGTTTTCGTTTAGCCATTGGATCATCTCGGATTTCTTGCCAGCAGAAGTAATTTGTTTTTCTTCTAATTTATTGTGGTACGAGGCGTTGTCCATTACAATAACTGAAGGTTCCTCCAAGTTATTCAAAACTTGTTCTTGGATCCATTTGCAGAAATTTTCGAAGTTCATGTCGTCGTGATAGTCTCCCGCTTTAGTTCCAGATTTGAATAAAAGTAAGGAGTTTTTCATGAAACCTTTGAAACCATTATCAGCCTCTTTCCCTTTGAAATTGGCGTCTTCAACCCACTGCTACTGTCATCAGTCCAAGCCCGTGGCCTTGTGTGTGAGCTATGAATATAGCTTTCGTCCAAATAAATGATATCATATCCTCTTGTTCTGTATTCCCGGATTTTTCTCAGATATTTCACTCGCATGAGTTTAATATCATTTCTTTCACAGAGAAGTTTCCGGTTGTTTTGAGTTTTTTTGTAGCTAAATCCGTTTCTTCTTAGAATCCTGTTGAGAGACGTAATACTGAAGTTAAACTCCAGATCTTCCTGTATTCGTTGTCTCAACATTTTTAAGGATATCATCATTTTTTCCTCCTGGTGGAAGTTGTGCATTATACGCCGAATAGCTGCGATGTCAAATTCGTCTAGTCCAGTTTTCCACTTCGTATGCTGCACTTTTTTATTTGGCGACTGTACAACTCCTGTCTCTTCGTATTCCTTAATAATCCTTCTGATTGAACGTTTAGAAATTCCAGTAGTTTCCACTGCTTGCGTTGTTGCGTAACTCACAGGATTATCAAGAAACGAATTCTTTGCTTCTTCC
Source organism: Philhelius pedissequus (assembly GCA_910595825.1). NCBI lineage: Eukaryota > Metazoa > Arthropoda > Insecta > Diptera > Syrphidae > Philhelius > Philhelius pedissequus. Next base: position 249,008,876 of record OU343160.1, on the reverse strand, counting down.
AGTTTGTCATTATATATCTTAACAATTATCTTACGCGCCTGGCTTCCAATAGGTTTTCCTTTTCTAAATGGATCCATTACATTTTCTTTTAAATGTATTTCAATGTAATATTCTTGGTTGTTTTTTTTTAAACTGAATTGCAAACCAAACCAAATATCACAACCCCACAGGTCAAAAAAAAAATATATCAAATATACACTAACGCCATAAAATAAATATAAACACAACGCCCCCGGAACCTTTCTGTTACTAAGCCACAAATCATAAGACATAGAAATAAACAATAATCCCTAAGGTTTTTGTCATTAATCCTATGTCGCAGTTCGCAGGTAGTTTTTTTGTCTAACCCAATTGCATTTTGCAATAGACTTATTTTTTTATTATAGGTGCACTGAAATTTGTCCCAATAATAAAAACAAAAATTATTAATTTTATTTTTCGAAGTAAGGTTTACACTTAAAAATCTTTTCTTTTTATCTCACCAGAGATGAAATAGTTTTTTAGACATCAAGCTATGAAAGAAAAATAAACCATGATCATATCTTATTCAAAGAGAGTCCATCGCTGGAAATTCATTTCTATTTTACTGTGAGCGAAGCTATAAACAAAACTCACCCTCCTTTGTGCTTCAGTATGATCGCAGCAGCGTCATTGAAAACAACGCTGGCATGTACATCTTTTTTCTCTTTTTTTCAGTGATTTTTCTGTCTCTTTAAGAATTAAAGAGTAGAGCAAAGAAATTTAAAGAGACCTGCGCAGTAGAATGGCCAACTGAATTGGTTCAAGCTATATAGCTTGAACCAATTCAGTTGGCCAACGGTCGGTTGCGCAGAGAGAGGATTTAAGAGAACAAAAATGGTGCACAAGATATTTAATGATTAAATTTCCTAAAATCTTACAGTGCCTGACTCAACTTTGCTTTGACAAATAGTTTAGGGATTATTGTTTATTTCTATGTTTTGTGATTTGTGGCTTAGCAACAGAAAGGTTCCGGGGGCGTTATGTTTATATTTATTTTATGGTGTTAGTGTTTATTTGATACATCTATTTATAATTTTTTGATCTGTGGAGTTTTGGGATTAATTGTATATTGGTGTTAATTAGTTAGATTAATGTTTACAAGTTTGAATAATTTTTACCTACGAATTTTTAAGAATTTATTTTACCTTAAAATAATTATTATATATTTGTACTTCAGAAATAAGTATGAAACATAATAATAAAATAAAAATAATATAAATAAGAATAATATAATTTAAATAATAAATGTTCATTTACATATACTTAGTTTTAAGAACTAATGTCGCTTTCATAGTCGGTTGAAGAATCGTAACCTGGATTAATTATAATAGAATCCGAAATTGTATCCCACGTTAGGTCTTGAGAAAAGTATTCTTCCTCAGTTCTTATGGCTTTTCACACACTTTTCGGCAGTCTTCAGCCGTTATTTTTGAAAATTCCTCCTCTGCTAATTTTTGAACATCCAATAAAATGTTGTGTTTCGTGAACCTACTCTTGCCTTGACAGTTGCCCAAATATTTTCAATGGGATTGAGATCTGGATGATAGGGTGGTAAACGTAGAACCTCATGTCCCATGCCGTAAATGATATCGTCAATCTTATGCTTTGGGTTCTGTGTAGCTCGGTGTCCTTTTATTAGCTCATACAGTTCAAGTTTCAACATCTGTATAGTATGCGGAATATTGTTTTCGTTTAGCCATTCTATCATCTCGGATTTCTTGCTAGCAGAAGTAATTTGTTTTTCTTCTAATTTATTGTGGTACGAGGCGTTGTCCATTACAATAACTGAAGGTTCCTCCAAGTTATTCAAGACTTGTTCTTGGATCCATTTGCAGAAATTTTCGAAGTTCATGTAGTCGTGATAGCCTCCCGTTTTCGTTCCACATTTGAATAAAAGTAAGGAGTTTTTCACGAAACCTTTGTCACCACCTGCATGCGCCACTGCTACTGTCATCAGTCCAAGCCCGTGGCCTTGTATGTGAGCTATGAATATAGTTTTTGTCCAAATAAATGATATCATATCATCTTGTTCTGTATTCGCGGATTTTTCTCAGATACTTCACTCGCATGAGTTTAATATCATTTCTTTCACAGAGAAGTTTCCGGTTGTTTTGAGTTTTTTTGTAGCTAAATCCGTTTCTTCTTAGAATCCTGTTGAGAGACGTAATACTTAAGTTAAACTCCAGATCTTCCTGTACTCGTTGGCTCAACATTTTTAAGGATATCATCATTTTTTCCTCCTGGTGGAAGTTGTGCATTATACGCCGAATAGCTGCGATGTCAAATTCGTCTAGTCCAGTTTTCCACTTCGTATGCTGCACTTTTTTATTTGGCGACTGTACAACTCCTGTCTCTTCGTATTCCTTAATAATCCTTCTGATTGAACGTTCAGAAATTCCAGTAGTTTCCACTGCTTGCGTTGTTGCGTAACTCACAGGATTATCAAGAAACGAATTCTTTGCTTCTTCCAGTTTGTCATTATATATCTTAACAATTATCTTACGCGCCTGGCTTCGAATAGGTTTTCCTTTTCTAAATGGATCCATTACATTTTCTTTTAAATGTATTTCAATGTATTATTCTTGGTTGTTTTTTTTTTAAACTGAATTGCAAACCAAACCAAATATCACAACCCCACAGGTCAAAAAAAAAATATATCAAATATACACTAACGCCATAAAATAAATATAAACACAACGCCCCCGGAACCTTTCTGTTACTAAGCCACAAATCATAAGACATAGAAATAAACAATAATCCCTAAGGTTTTTGTCATTAATCCTATGTCGCAGTTCGCAGGTAGTTTTTTTGTCTAACCCAATTGCATTTTGCAATAGACTTATTTTTTTATTATAGGTGCACTGAAATTTGTCCCAATAATAAAAACAAAAATTATTAATTTTATTTTTCGAAGTAAGGTTTACACTTAAAAATCTTTTCTTTTTATCTCACCAGAGATGAAATAGTTTTTTAGACATCAAGCTATGAAAGAAAAATAAACCATGATCATATCTTATTCAAAGAGAGTCCATCGCTGGAAATTCATTTCTATTTTACTGTGAGCGAAGCTATAAACAAAACTCACCCTCCTTTGTGCTTCAGTATGATCGCAGCAGCGTCATTGAAAACAACGCTGGCATGTACATCTTTTTTCTCTTTTTTTCAGTGATTTTTCTGTCTCTTTAAGAATTAAAGAGTAGAGCAAAGAAATTTAAAGAGACCTGCGCAGTAGAATGGCCAACTGAATTGGTTCAAGCTATATAGCTTGAACCAATTCAGTTGGCCAACGGTCGGTTGCGCAGAGAGAGGATTTAAGAGAACAAAAATGGTGCACAAGATATTTAATGATTAAATTTCCTAAAATCTTACAGTGCCTGACTCAACTTTGCTTTGACAAATAGTTTAGGGATTATTGTTTATTTCTATGTTTTGTGATTTGTGGCTTAGCAACAGAAAGGTTCCGGGGGCGTTATGTTTATATTTATTTTATGGTGTTAGTGTTTATTTGATACATCTATTTATAATTTTTTGATCTGTGGAGTTTTGGGATTAATTGTATATTGGTGTTAATTAGTTAGATTAATGTTTACAAGTTTGAATAATTTTTACCTACGAATTTTTAAGAATTTATTTTAGCTTAAAATAATTATTATATATTTGTACTTCAGAAATAAGTATGAAACATAATAATAAAATAAAAATAATATAAATAAGAATAATATAATTTAAATAATAAATGTTCATTTACATATACTTAGTTTTAAGAACTAATGTCGCTTTCATAGTCGGTTGAAGAATCGTAACCTGGATTAATTATAATAGAATCCGAAATTGTATCCCACGTTAGGTCTTGAGAAAAGTATTCTTCCTCAGTTCTTATGGCTTTTCACACACTTTTCGGCAGTCTTCAGCCGTTATTTTTGAAAATTCCTCCTCTGCTAATTTTTGAACATCCAATAAAATGTTGTGTTTCGTGAACCTACTCTTGCCTTGACAGTTGCCCAAATATTTTCAATGGGATTGAGATCTGGATGATAGGGTGGTAAACGTAGAACCTCATGTCCCATGCCGTAAATGATATCGTCAATCTTATGCTTTGGGTTCTGTGTAGCTCGGTGTCCTTTTATTAGCTTATACAGTTCAAGTTTCAACATCTGTATAGTATGCGGAATATTGTTTTCGTTTAGCCATTCTATCATCTCGGATTTCTTGCTAGCAGAAGTAATTTGTTTTTCTTCTAATTTATTGTGGTACGAGGCGTTGTCCATTACAATAACTGAAGGTTCCTCCAAGTTATTCAAGACTTGTTCTTGGATCCATTTGCAGAAATTTTCGAAGTTCATGTAGTCGTGATAGCCTCCCGTTTTCGTTCCACATTTGAATAAAAGTAAGGAGTTTTTCACGAAACCTTTGTCACCACCTGCATGCGCCACTGCTACTGTCATCAGTCCAAGCCCGTGGCCTTGTATGTGAGCTATGAATATAGTTTTTGTCCAAATAAATGATATCATATCATCTTGTTCTGTATTCGCGGATTTTTCTCAGATACTTCACTCGCATGAGTTTAATATCATTTCTTTCACAGAGAAGTTTCCGGTTGTTTTGAGTTTTTTTGTAGCTAAATCCGTTTCTTCTTAGAATCCTGTTGAGAGACGTAATACTTAAGTTAAACTCCAGATCTTCCTGTACTCGTTGGCTCAACATTTTTAAGGATATCATCATTTTTTCCTCCTGGTGGAAGTTGTGCATTATACGCCGAATAGCTGCGATGTCAAATTCGTCTAGTCAAGTTTTCCACTTCGTTTGCTGCACTTTTTTATTTGGTGGCTGTACAACTCCTGTCTCTTCGTATTCCTTAATAATCCCTCTGATTGAACGTTCAGAAATTCCAGTAGTTTCCACTGCTTGCGTTGTTGCGTAACTCGCAGGATTTTCGAAAAACGAATTCTTTGTTTCTTCCAGTTTGTCATTATATATCTTAACAATTATCTTACGCGCCTGGCTTCCAATAGGTTTTCCTTTTCTAAATGGATCCATTACAATTTCTTTTAAATATATTTCAATGTATTATTCTTGATTGTTTTTTTAAACTGAATTGCAAACGAAAGCAAATATCCCAAACCCACAGGTCAAAAAAAAAATATATCAAATATACACTAACGCCATAAAATAAATATAAACACAACGCCCCCGGAACCTTTCTGTAATAAGCCACAAATCATAAAACATAGAAATAAACAATAATCCCTAAGCTTTTTGTCATTAATCCTATGTCGCAACTCCCAGGTAGTTTTTTTGTCTAACCCAATTGCATTTTGCAATAGACTTATTTTTTTATTATAGGTGCACTGAAATTTGTCCCAATAATAAAAAAAAAATTATTAATTTAATTTTTTGGAAGTAAAGTTTACACTTAAAAATCTTTTCTTTTTATCTCACCAAAGATGAAATAGTTTTTTTAAACATCAAGCTATGAAAGAAAAATAAAGCATGATCATAATTTATTCAAAGAGAGTCCATCGCTGGAAATTCATTTCTATTTTACTGTGAGCGAAGCTATAAACAAAACTCACCCTCCTTAGTACTTCAGTATGATCTCAGCAGCGTCATTGGAAAAAACCCAGGTATGTACATCTTATTTTTTTTTCAGTGATTTTCTGTCTCTTTAATAATTAAAGAGTAGAGCAAAGATATTTAAAGAAACCTGCGCAGTAGAATTGCCAACTGAATTGGTTCAAAATATAACTAGCAGCGACAATAGAAAGTGCTGCCGCCAGAGCTATGCTCATTAAGGGGTGGGTTCAGCTAATTATTTTAATTAATTGATGTTAATAAAAACAATGAATGAATAAATTAATTCAGAGTTGACTTATTTTATTAATTCGATCTTACCACAGCGCCGTAGACCTGAAAAATTAAAAAGAGGGCGCTAGCAATTTTTTTGATGCAAAGGAAATTGCAAACCTTTTGAAGCGGAGAGCAACGGTGAAAGAAAATTTTATAAGTAAAATGAGCGAGCAATGGTGCTCGAAATTAAAGAAAAAATTTAAAGTTTCAGAATTTATTGGGGAAACCTTTTTAAATATAGGTGTAAGACCCAAAATTTTTTCAACCAAAAAAGAACAATGATTTTAGAAATGAAAATGGTATAAGATGGACCGATATCGTTCCGTCCCGAAAGAACAAAGACATTTTTTTGACGGGTCGCGGGTTCCCTTTTGCGGAATTATGTCGAAACAAAAGAAAAAGCCCAAACGATGCGAAATTTTAGCAAATTAAAACTATACACAAAATTATCGAAAACAGAATTTCAAAATAAATAATAATAATTACCGTTTTTTCTAAAGACTGCCAATTTCCTCCAAAAATAAATCCTTTGTCTAAATATCTCGCCAAACTCTTCTCGGCAAGTTTTGCATTTTCCTTTGTCTCCAAAAACTTTTGCCTCCTTTTTAAAAATTTTTCGGATTAAATTTTTCACCTATTCAAAAATTTTCCTATTCGAATTTCTTTTTCTTTATTAAAAACTTTTCTTTTCGTTGGCAAATTTTTCTCAGTAATCTCCTTCGTTCTTAATCCAAACTCGAAATGTCCGTCCAAGTTTTTTGCCTGCCTGGGCGAACTCTCCTTTTACCAGCTCCCCATTGTTTTCGGCCAATCAGTGTCCGCGGTTTTCGATTGCATTCTCATCGGGATACTGTCCGCACTGTGGCGGGAAAGAGCTAACCTTATTGACAACCGGCGCGCGGTTATGCTTACTCACACATCACTCTCCCATGTTTCTGCTTCGTCATCTATAATTCGCCGACCACTGGCTTCACTCTCAGGAGCGGCAATTAGATGAATGTATTCAGCCATAAACCTAATATTTCGATCAGAAAAGTGTTCGAAAACCAAAAAGAAACTCGAGGTAATCACGTTCAGTTGTCCTCTCCGAAATAAAAATGCACTATGCAATTTGTTGTGAAAAGTTTAAATATATTACAAAACAACAACTAAAGAAGAGATTGGCAGTATGTCCCTACTTCTTGAAAATTTATTAAGTCGTTGGGCTTTTGCGCAGATTTCGGGAATATTGAGGACCTTCGTGTAACGTTCCATCTATTACAAACATGAATAAAATATGTTGGGCGCTTGGCCATTCTCAGTATGAGTTACTACTTGCGTTCAGGGACCAAATGTCACCCGCGCTTTCGCTATTTAAGTTTGCCTTCAGACCGCCCAGTGCGTCGAATGTATGGAGATGGTGGACAAAAATTTGTTTTCCAAAAAATAAGTTTTTTGAGTGTCAAATAATTCTTGCAAATTCAAAAGAAAGACAAATTTAATGAACACAGACAATTTAGAGGTAATGTAATACTTACAAGTTGACCGTAAAGTGCCAAACAGAAAAATTAAGTTGATCATATATAAACAATAATTTTGCTATCTATAATTTATTTTAGTTTGCAAATTTAAAAATAACATAATGAACATTTTTGTTTTGTTTAATGTTTAGGTAACTACATAAAATAAATTATTAATAAATACATTCCAAACTAGTGAACTTTATTTAGAATTAAAAACCATCCGAGTCTTCACTATCTGTGTTATTTTGAATTCGCGATTGTGAATTCAAATTTTCTGGAATCATTGTGTATTCTTGTATCTCTTTGTCATCTTCTTTCGATAGTTTTGAATTTGTGTTCCTATATTGTGATAAAATAGGATCAGATCTAAGCAGCAATACAGTCATTAAGTCTTCGTTTGCGAACATTCGGGATGATTTTCTAATGTGAGCTAGGCGGTGCTTCGGAATTCTTTGACTTGCTTCTAGGGCTTCTTCCGAAAGTTGACCAATGGGTATATCAAAAAATGAAATTATATCCGGGCCATTAACTAAAAGCTTATGAACACTGATTTGCATATAATACCAACTATAAAGTTGAAGATAGAGATCTCTTGTTTCATCGAGCAATGCAGAAAATTTATGTACGTCAATACTAAGCCCAGAAGCCAAAACTCTTAAAATAATGGAGAACTTTTTTATAAGGCGTTCATCAACTCCAGTGATTTGTGCAGTAGTCTTTGAATCTTTAAAAAAAACATCTTGCAGTATTTCCATCATTTGTTGATCCGAATCCTGGCTTACGCTTGTCAACGATAAGACCCATTCTAGTTTTAAATGATTCTTGAATATCTTTTTTTCTTTGGGCAAATACATTTTATTTTCTGAGTCGCGAACTTGCCAGGTTTTGAAAGGAAGCCTGTAAGAAATATGCAACAAACATTCAAACATCTTATCCAAGAGTGTAGGGTGGATATACCAAAACGATAATTTTCTTTTTTTGTGGGCTTCTGGTTTTTTTACCGTATTCATCTCTTTAGGAGAAGCACCGCAAATATAGCATTTTGCTGAAGAATTTGTATTTGATAATATATTGCAAACACTCCCATCAATCGTTGTAAAAAGCATTTTAAATGAAATGCTTACATTGAACCCGTTTTTGTTTAGACAGAGATTAGTGAGCTGACTTATATTGATTAAGTTTAAATAAATAGATTCAAAATCATTTTTAATCTATTAAAGTTCATTGAAAAATTGGAATTTAATTCTTATTTTAAACATTTACTTTAAACTTACTTGAATGATGTTGACATTAACTTTAGGTATTTTGTTTACAAAATTATATACATATATTTTAAATGTGAGAATAATGCCAATTTTTTTCAGAATTTAAAGTTTTTAAAATTTAAATAAAACTGACCTATAAGTTCAATCATTTTAGACTCCTCATCTTGAACTAGCTTTTTACATTCTTAACAAAAATTTTATTGGTCTGCGATAGGAAGTCGAAGAAGAACGGGGATTCTTCCATAGCTCAATACCAGTATTGTCCTCGACCAATTTTAAAGGGCAGAACGCTGTTAGAAAAAGAAATTCGTCTGTCCTTTGTGAATCAGTAAAGACTTGTTTGTACTGACTATGCCCAGAACTTCCGTCGAAGCCCCACTTGCAGATTAACGTGGCAGTTGTTTCATGCTGTGTTTGGCAAATGTCTGCTATACTTTCTCCAGTTTTATTCTTGGCTTCTTGCGGAGTTAAATCCATTTTTTTCTAGCAGAATTGACTCCCTCGCCAGAAAATCTTCCGGACAGTTCCGCTGCGAACTGAAGCTCTTCAGTGGATTTCGAGACTAAAATATCCTCTATTCTACGTTTTTTTGTTTTGTAAGATGCCACTTCAAATGGTTTTTTACGGTCTTCCGCGACTACTTCCAGGTAGATCAGTAGAAACCACACTGGCGACAGTATTTAAAATACCCGAAGAAAGAGTAAAGTCACTTTTTAACCACACTTTATGTCGATTGAAAAGTAAAGCACGGTTTCGTGAGCATTATTTCCAATACCTTTCCATATTTAAGTCAAAAAATTTAACTTTTTGGGTCAAATCACTTTTATTTGAAATGGAACAGTTGGTTATATTTAATTTATTTAATATAAAGGTTGTAACAACTTCAATTCGAGAGCTTTTAGGTAGAGAAATCCATTTCTCAAATATTTCTTCATTTTTTAAGGTTTGACCTTGTCCTACCAAAAGTTAAATATTTTGAAGGTTAGCGAAAATTAGTAATGAAAGTTTTTTGTTTCATAAAGTACAATAGTAGAGCAACATAATGACATAAAATATTTCGATATGTTTTGATATGTTTTTTTTAAAACTCAACTTAAATGAATTTTTCATGCCTCAAAACAGGGCTCTTTTTGATTAATTAATTTTAACATTAATTTCAGTAAAAAATAAAATATAAAATACTCATACCAGCTCTAAAGGTATGCATAATTATTATTCATAATAAAAAAAATTGATAAAAGCCGTAATTTTTTTACATGAGATCAACAAAATCGTATTATAAATTCCAACTGAAGCTAAAATTACCTTGACTGCTGATATTAAAGCCGCTAATCCACCAAACAAACAAGAACAAACGATTAAAAACAACAAATAACAGTTATTTAACATGTTCTCGTTGGACTCCAAAGCATTGTAGCTTTAAATTACATATTTACTTTTTTTTATTTTTGTCCACCCGTCAACGCACTGTGCGCCCGTCTGTCTATGCCAATGTTCGTTTTTGTTTCCTCGCGCTACTGAGAGAGTGTACCGATGGCTGATGGACCATGGATGCCCTACTCTCTCCTATCAAATTGCGGGAAACACCTGTAAGGATGGAGTGGATAAAAAGGTAGGAACAAGGATGTGGAATATGAAAACGATAGTTTTTGTGCGGTAAATTTTAGGGTGACACTATGAAATAGCGTTTTTGAATTTGTCGTATGTTTTATTTTTTTTTCGAAAAGTTTAAAAAAAATACTTTTTTTCTCTATAACCGCTCCACAGATTTAAAATTTTTTTTTCTCATTAATTCAAATTTATCCAATAAATAAAATAGCGTACTTCTTCAAGCTCAAATTAGTTTACCTAAGTATTTATTTCAGAATTTTGAATTATTTTTTCTTTGATTAAGCCGATTTAATCTTTTGTTTTTAAGTTTGTATTATTAAATATTTAAGACTGAAATTTTGTAAAAATAAATAATTAAAAATAAATAAATAAAAATAAAAAAGTAAAAAGGGGAGAGTACGATAACTTTGGCGCCAAGATATAATAACGGTTTTTGGTAGAGGGGCTTAATACAAGCATTTTTTACTATGGTAGGGGGGGTTTATCTCCCCTCGTTTAGGCGAGAGTGGCAATTTTATAAAAATTTACTTAAAATCTTTAAAAAAATATTAAAAAAGAACGGCAACACTTACAGTTATAAATTATAACTTCTTCAAAAGTCAGAACTCTACAATTTATAATTAATTTTAAATAAAGTTTTATTCAATAGTTTCTTAAATAATTGACTTCAAAGTCAAAATTTATGAAAAAAAAGTTACAAAAATCACTTTGAATATTATTTTTCTCATGCTTATGGATATCTATAAAAAAATAATTGATGTAGTTAACTGCTCCAATTATTTTTTTATTAAACACAGAAAACTACTTCTTTTTATGTCTTCTAGTTTTTAAGATATGTAATTGAAAAATAGTAAAACTATACTTGTTCTTTAAACCCAAAAGATTCTTTAATTTTAAAGAAACTTTGCATATAATAAAATTTTCACCCTCCCCAAAGCCTATAGTGAGCCCAAGCAGGGGGGTTGCAGGGGGGCAGCATGTCCCCCCTTAGGCATCTCACTGTTTGCATCGTAAATTTCATATATACCTTTGTGATTTTATTACAGTTAATGCGGTTATTAAGTGTTTCTTTTTTCTATGTACATACGTTTATGTATATAATATCAATTATTTTTTTTAATCCAGATTCTTTAAATGCAAAAGAAACTTTACATGCACCCATCTGACACAAAATTATTTTTTTTTGTTTTTCAATTTTCTCAAAAACTAGAAAACATAGAAACGAATAGTTTTCAGTGTTTGATTAAAAAATAATTGGAACAGTTAACTACATCAATTACTTCTTTATTGGTATTTTTAATCATGAGAAAAATAATAAGTGATTTTTTTAACTTTTGTTCATAAATTTTGAGTTTGAAGTCAATTATTTCAAAAACTATTGACTGAAACAACTTTACTTAAAATTTATTCTAAATTGTAGAGTTCTGACTTTTTAAAAAAGTATAATTTATAACTGTAAGTGTTGCCGTTGTTTTTAAATATTTTTTTTCTAGATTTTAAGTAAATTTTATAAGACTACCCCCCTCGCCTAAACGAGGTGAGATAGACCCCCCCCCCTCCCATAGTAAAAAATGCTTGTATTAAGCCCCTCTACCAAAAACCGTTATTATATCTTGGCGCCAAAGTTATCGTACTCGTGCCAGTAAAAAACTACTTTAAAAATATATTTTGATTTTTAATAGAAATCTTTTGCATACGATGTGATCGAACATATGAGCCAGTTCGTGCGATCTAGTCGTGCATTTTATTTTTGTTGAATTCCTTGTGTTTGAAAGCATAAGTTGCTTGCGTCTGCAGGCAATGGCAAATTTTTTGTTGTTGATTTTTCTTTTCTCCAAATCTATCAATTGTAAAGAGTGTCTGAATCTCTTTTGTGTAGAAGTAGAATGACATGAGCTACAATGTGTACCTCCAACTTAAAAAAAAAACTATGGGTTTCAAGTACCTAATTGGGAAAAATCTGAATTTTACCCTTCGCCCCTGTAAATATTTTTGCTCCGCTCCAAATTTGTGTTAGGAAATGTTTATGACGTAAAAATTCAACTCTTCCCCAAAATTCAGCTTTGTCGAGAATTTTTTCGAAGTGAATATCTTATTTTCCTGGACTACAAGCCAATTTAAGCAATATAATTCTCAATAGTACAATTTTGGTTTAAAACAAACTTAGGTTTATGATCCTAACCAGAATTCCCCTTTACTTAACGCCAATGAAATTACTTAAGCGCTTAAAGACACAAAGTACATAACATGTCCACCTTAACATTTAAAATATATCATAAAGCTTAAAAATATGTAAACGTGTGCATAAGAGGTTGTGTGTGCGTTGTGCTCCCAATCTCCAGAAAAATTACAATACTCCATCGTAAAATTTAGCATTTTATCAAACGTTACTGGGCATTTACGTGAACAATGTGGTCGCTTCTCTTAACACTCCTACTTACTACAAAAATACCCACAGTTTAGTTATGGAATATGGATATATTCATTTTTCAAAGAGGACGAAGTAAAAAACGACGAGCTCGTACCTTTCACAGCAGGGAGTGCCCCAAGCAGTTCATCATAATATCCGACCGTATACAAAAGCTGGGGGCTTGAAAAATGTAAAAAAAAAGTGCACGACTGGATTGTGCGAACTTGCTCTTGTAGCTAAGAACTATAATGTAGCTGTAGCACTTAAGCTGTTAACAGGTAGGTAGTCTAGTTATCATTAGTTAGGCTTGAAACCGATGTAGGTAAGCTTATATTGGTTCGTAGTATAATAAATTGTTGAATGGATGATTTAAGGTATAGTTGCGGGTACTTAGGTATCTAAGTAAAAATATTTATTTAAATCTAGATTATGAATTTTAATTCCGTTAATTAGGAGGTACATAGATGGAACCTAGGTACGTATGTACATATCGTATGAAGTATTGTCCATATCAACGTACCTTCATTGTAATAAGTGCAATGTGCATAGTACTCATGTGATTTTTAAAGGCATTGTGAAATACTTTATTTAGTGGACTGTAAATGCTTTTATCTAGGAATTAAAAATTAAAAACAATTTGTTCAATTTTGCGGGTCGTAAGTCCTTATTACTAAATGGATGATCAACGAATGAATATTACAATCGAAAAGGATCTATTCATACCTGCTCACGGAAAAGTAACTATTAAAACGATCATATATATTATTCAATCCTGCTTTGTAGAATTATTACAGTGGTTTGCATATAATACGTGCACGCCTACTTTTCACATTTCAATATTTATATAATGTCGAACAGTCATAATATGCATAGAAAAACTACAGAGGTATGGTAGCCTACATAGTACATATAGATATAATAGGCAAATTTTATTACAAATAACACTTACGCAAGTACTAAATGAGAATAAAAACAAATAATATTACGTCAATACAAAACAAGAATATAATATGAAACAAACAACATTTATGAGCATAGAACACTAGTTTTAAGTAGATTTTTTATTTTAATTTTACTGATATTGAAATCAAAAATGTTTGAATTCCAATTTAATAAGTCTACCCAATAAGTGTCAATGGCTCATGCAACCCATTGATAGTCATATGTGTTGGGACTTTAATCAAGGCGAGTCCACGAAGATTATAGCCTCCTCCTCCCCGGTAATTAAAAAAAAACTGAACATAGTAGGTCTGGTGCATCTGTGACGCCTGTCATTACTTGGTGGAAGAATACCAAATCATTGTTTGTTCTTCTCTGTACCAGTGTTGGCATTTGAAGAATTGATAAACGTTGGTCGTAAGGGAGGGCATAAGAGAATCACTCCACTGAAGCCCTTTCAATGCGAAATTATTAGCAATATTATTTGTACTTTTAAAGGGCATCTGCATAACAAAAATAATATATATCGGTCCATCCAACAATAATAAAGTCGAAAATATGAAAAGTTTTTCTGAGAATACAGTTAATAAAACGCATAATGATACTTTAATAATTAAAAGTGGACTGCGATAATTTAGGAACACAAACATTTTGGATATATCGAAATTCTTGGCGCCGTTTTTGAAAACATTTTTTTAACGGTTTTTAACAGCAGCCCCTATTTTTTTGTGTTCGGAGAATAATTTTTTCAAACACTCAAGAGATTGTAAAAAAAAACTAGATACAAAGTTTCAAAGAAATTCATTCAGTCGTTTTCGAATTACTGAGTTTTCAAAAAAAAACTTAATCTCAAAAAAAATTAAAAACTTTAGATATTCAATACAGTTAAAAAATTTGTGGAGCTTCTCCCTAAAAAAAAAAACATCAAATGAACCGTTTTCAAAAAAAATAGAAAAACAAAAAATGGTACTAGAGGTACTAACAATAACCATTTCCCCCCAAAAAAAGTACTTTGTCCCTTTACTTATTAACTAAATTGTTTTTATAGCATTATTTATTATATCATTGGAACCGTTTTTGATAAAAATGAGATTTAACTTTTTGGCTAAAATAAAGTTTAGCTATGAGAGGTACTGTTAAATTAGTTTTAAATTTTTTTTTTTATTTTTTAAAAAATATTACCCAAAAAACAACCTTTACCAAGCGTGAAGAAAATCCATCAACCCGTTTAAGCTGTAGACCCTCGAATAGAGATAGAGAGGCAGGCATACAGACAGAATTGCTGGACCCACTTTATTCGTGTTCTCTATCGTGATGTCAAGTTTCACCAAAATCTCGAGTTCGATTTTTTTACGAATCCAAAACTTGCCCTAACCTATATATCGCAAGTAAAAGTAATCACATGCAAGTTTTGTAGCAATTCTTGCGGTTATGTTGTGTGCTGTGTTAGTAGGACACCAGGTGCGTCTCAACCCGTTTGTCGGCTGGGGAATAATCTTGTAGTAAAATAATTTCTAATTTTTAAATATATATTAGGTAAATACATAAGATGTATGTACATTATTTTTATTAATTGAAATTGTACATTTAAGATTCTTTCAATAAATATTTGAATTTTAGAAATTCAGATCTGATGACATACATTTTTAAAAACTTTCTCCATATCTTTTTATACATACATTAACAAGCAAAAGAATAATGAAAATAATATAGAAAGCAAATACAAAAAGTTTTCGACTGGCTGAAAGCAAAAGTAAGCAACTGATTTAAGATTTCATAAATCTCATAAGAGCCCTACACATGATCAATTTTTATTTTCAATGAATTGTTCAATGAATATTGATCTTTTGTATGCTCTTCAATGTCATTGTCAATAAACATTGAAGACATTGAAGGCAATCAACATCGATTTGGTTTTGTTCAATGTCGTCAATGTTTATTGACAATTTTTTGATCGTGTCAATTTTGATGTCAACGTTGAAGTGTCGTTTGTATACAAAAATAAACCAAAACAATTAAATATTTCTGACTTTGTATATAAAATCTTGTAAAAACAAAGACAGCTTCAAATCATAGTTGCTTGAAGCTAATTCAATTAATAAAAGTTCGTCCATATTTTGAAAGAATGTAACTATCAATGTTAAGGCCTGTGGAATTAAAAAAAAAAGTGTCAATATTCATTGATACGTGTGGTGGCGATTTTTCTTCAATGTTTTTTGATAGAAGATTCTTTCAATGAAAATTGACAGTAAACATTGATCATGTGTTGGGCACTATAGACCATAACTGGATTATTTTCAATTTTCATTGATGTGGGCTTATAGAGAACATTTGTTGTCTCGCAAATCGTCATTACTTGGAGGTAGGTAGGTAATTTAATTTCATAATGTTCTTTCAACCCTCCCTAATTTACACACAATTACATGAAAACAATCATTTTTGAAAGAAATTATTATTCATTCAGCTAAGGTTTTTTATTTTGTTCCTTATACATAAATAATATACATAAAATGTAGCGCCCTTCTATTGGCGTGCGCCTTAGGCATGCAGTAATACTTTCACTAACCTGAATTAAGGGCACTCCTTTATTAATCGACCCATTTTGTAATATGTATATATATTTCGCCTATGTGTTGCTAGACACTCAAAAGTCCAGGTTTTGTGTTTTAGCTAAATGTTTTTGAAAATAGTCATTTAAAGTTAGTATTCGTTGGATGGTAGTTTAGTTTAAGTCTTCTTTCTTGTAAGGACAATTGCAATTATTGTCAATTCAAACACTATACGAGAAAACTTGTTGATTAGAGGTTTACTGTCTTTTTAAAAGAATTTCGTCATCGACTAGATATAGTTTCTTGTTCTTTTAAGGAGAAGTTAAATATAAATTTTAAAAATGTCTAGTGACGATGAGGAAATTTTCAAGGTAGATCCTGAAAGAGCTTGGTTGGAAAAAGAAACAATTTGTGGTTTTCGGGCTTGGCACATTATGGCAATATGCTTAGCAATTCTACTGAGTATTAGTGCGTATAATACATAATAATTAAGTAATTTAATTGAATGTTTTTTTTTAAATTGATTATACATTTTAATATAGTTATTATCGTTTGCTGTTGTATACGTTTTCGTATACCAAGGACAAAACAGGAAATCGAAGCCGACTATCAACGAAAACAACTTACAAAAAAGTTTCGCGAAAAATTGGCGCAAATAAAAAACTCGGAAATGGATAATATGGATTTACAAAAAGGTAACAAGTCCTAAAGATAAGCAAAACAAGAACATTTTTTATGTTGAAATAGTCTATTTTTATACTATTGTGTGTATATGTAGGTATATATATTCATATAATCAATTTAAGTATTCTTATCAAATAGCTACCAATATAAAAAAAAATGCTTTTCTTCACTTCAAAAGAATTATTCAAACCACTAAATTTGTTTCCGCACTTTATTTATGGAATATACGCAATTCTTCTACAGGTTATGGGCCCAGAATAGCTTGAGAATAAGTTTTTTTTTAATATAATAAAGTTTTCTTTTATGTGCATTTATTATTGAGTTTAAGTGCAATGGGAACTGAAAAGATTTCAAATGTCTTGTCATCAATTTAACGGCCGTGAAAACTATGCAACCTGAAAATTTGCATGCAGATTATATGCCAACTTCAAATACAACGCTAACTGGAGTACGGTTTGTGGAACATAAACTGATGCAAGTAAAATATCGAAGGCAAGAGCAGCAATAATTTTGATCATTAATCAATGCAATTACGTTTACGTCCAGTATACCACAACGACTAAGAAAGTATGGAACACATTGAAATCAAACCAGGGATGTCGAAAATCATGATTTAGCATGATGATCATGTTTTTTTGAACTTAAAACATGTTCTAATGTTTTCGAGCCTAAAATCATGTTTCTTTTTATTCTACAAAAACAAACTGAATAATCTTTTTATAAATAATATTATCAAAAAGCCCAACACTTCAGCATACCCTGCGCAAATACGACTTTACATTAAAAAAAAAAACACTAGGGTTTTCTCCACTGGTAAATTCAGAATTTAATGATTTTCGTGGCACAAGGAACGCGTTTTCATGATTTTGTTGTTACTATATTCAATTTTTGTATTATAACATACTTGCTTTTTTAGGCACTTTTTGTATCATTTTAATGATTTTGTATGACCAACAACTTGAGTGTGCCGAGTTTTTCTCATATTATTTTTGGCTGGAATTATAGCTATTTCACGACTTGGCAAGGTCGATCATCAGATTCCTTTGCTTTAGTGGTGCTGGTCAACTTTTTCATTTTAATTAAGAAACTTCTTGTGCCTTCATCGTGTATTGAACTATGACCAGCTGCTTTTTGTTACAGTATTTGTCTTATATTTATGTGTGTAAGACCGGTAGTTGTCAACCTAAATATTTCCAATTCTGTACGCACTATCGTGTAGTAGGGTTAATAACATAGTACACATATTTTAAGGTAATATAATGCTCATGTTGTCAAAATTCGGTTGTCATAATTCAATAATTCAGTTGCCATATTTGACAAAATGTTTCAGAAATTTGACACATGCATTCTGAATTTTGACAGATCCACATACAAGTAGGGGTCGGTTGATATTCCAGTAAGGGTCACTGAATAACAGGTAGTAGCCGATGAAAATACGTTTTATAGTCTTTTCAAATTAAATTCACCTTTTTTAAATCAAATCAAATTCAACTTTTTGCAAATCAAATTAAATTTTTTTGCAAATCAAATTCAACGTTTTGCAAATCAAATTCAACTTTTTGGAAATAGAATTCAATTTGTTACAAAACAAATTGACGTTTTGGGAAATCAATAAGTTTTAAATAAACTGTATATCTTTGGAACGGGTTGTCCAATAAAGGCGAGCGATATCTTTTTAGAATCAACATTTCATACTTTCAAAGGAAGCATCAACAAAACCAAAAGTAGTTTCGTCATCAAATTACTTTTAGATGGAAATTTTTTGGCACCAAATTACTTTTAGATGTAATTTTTTTGAAATAATTCTTGGACTTGAAAATGGTACCCGGAATTAGTAATAAACCATAAATTAGAACTCAGAACCGTTTACAGCATCCCAATGAAGCACGTAGGTTTCGAATTATAGAGTGGTTTACCATTGATTTTCTTAAGATTGATAAAAATTTCTTCAAATCGGCAGATAAACCAGTTTATAAATCCAAAAGTAATTGCTTCATTTGGATCATTTAAATGGTTCTGAGTTTTATTTTAAATCCTCTATGAGTAACGTTATTGGTCTATATTCGTGCCTGTGGAACCAGTTAAGGTATCAGATGGCAAATGACTCGAAAATTGTTTCTCCATTCAAGTTTTTTTCTTTTGTAATGACGGCTGGCAATTGTTCTGATGGTGTTATGGTATTAGTAAAATAGGGTAAATCTGCCGAAAAATCCCGATCAAAAAATAAATTGATTTTATGCCCATTGAAAGCTTTGATTGTAAAAATCTGTGTTTTGACAGATTTGAAGGACAAAAAAATGTATTTTTGTTACCAAAAGAAGTCATCATATAAGTAATTTTGTGACAAAAAAAATTCCATCTAAAAGTAATTTGGTGACAAAACTCCTTTTTCTTACACCTTGTCAATTGTTCTTGACAGCTTACAGAACTCTCTGCAAATATTTTTCCGCTGTGCTTTTCGTTAGCGCTCTCCTAGGGAGACGACCGAAAATGTTCATTTCGCATCAGCAGCGTACTAGGATTATACATGAAAATAACTATGTAAAATAACTATGTTTTAGCCCTCTATAACATGCTTTAAGATGCTCGTGTATTGTATATGTATGTAAAAAAATGGCCAGATTCGCCTCATTTCAGCAAGGCTGGTATTTACACATAATTAAGATGACATATGTACAAACACACATTTCAAGTGTCAGACGTTTGTACGGTCAATAACCCTCCGTAAGACGCTGAAAATTAAATTAAGATAGAAACAATTACATCCATTTTTGGAACGAAATAAATCGCGTATATTTTTGTTTTTAAATTAATGTTTTGAAATACATAAATATTTAAATTTTTAAGAAAAAAGGTGTATATATATTATCTTCAAAAGATTTTACTTTATTGCAAATCTCTTTTTTTTTTTTATCTTGTCAAAATGTCTGAATTAAGCAATTTATCGCTGTATATTTCAATTATTGGAAGGAATTGAATTTTGTTACCTGAGTGAACAAGTTGGTGTTTTCCTCGATGCCTCTTAAACTGCTTTCCAAAAAAAAACACATTCCCGATGATTATTATCTTCAGCATTCGGTGCAATTGCGGCCTCCGCAGAAGATATGATAACCGCATCCGGTAGAATTAAGGCCTCCTGAGGGATAGTGCTATCCGAATCCCATTGGGGTAGAATAGGGATGGATTGTTTGGAACTCATTTCTTGGTCATTTTCAAAATCAGCTTTCACAATATATTATTTAGGTACCGCTGTTAAATTTCTGTAGCACTTGGAATGATATACATGTGCATATGCATGTGCATCATCAACTGTTTTAGGAATATGACATTTTAAACTAACAAAAAATTATTCAACAAGTTTTAGGAAATAATTACTGAAAATCTCTTCATAGACCTACTTTCGAAATAATTTCACATTATTCGAGAGTACGAACTAAACAAATGTAATTTGTTCTATCTTGATTTAAACGAAATTTAGTTTTCAGCGTCTTACGGAGGGTTATTGACCGAATAAACGTCTTATGCGGGCCTTACATCACGCAATATAATTGCTCACGATATTGACTAAAAATATTGCGTGGAAATGCGTCGCCCTTATGCGAGCCTTACACCACGCAACATAATTGCGCAGTGCTCGGTATTGCGCAGTAATATTAACCGTGTAAGGGCTTTATCGCACAGTAATTTTGGTTTGCCAAATATATTGTGGAATGTTTAAAAAATTTAATATTTTTTGGACAATATTCAATATATTGCGCAGCATACTGCTTCGTGTAATGCAAATCTCAATACATATACCTTCATAGAATTGAATGTTTATTTGATTAAATATGTACAAACATAGTGGACCACTGATTCCTATACAGTATGCAGACTTAAAATTCGTTTTCAGAAAGCATGTCATCTTTTAACAACGAACCGATACAGAATAAACTGCAGAAGGCAATACTATCTTTCAATGATATTGAATCGTGTAAGGACGACGCATTTTCAGGCAATATTTTTGAACAGTATCTTGAGCAATAATATTGCGTGGTGTAAGGCCCGCACGATGCAATATTATTGCCTTCCTACAGTTTATTCTGTATCAGTTCGTTGTTGTACGAAATAAGAAATACTACAAATTGGACTTGAATAAAAAAAAACCTATTTTCATCTTTTTTATTTATGCGTTGGTCCGTCATGTATGTATTTAATAAAATAAAAAATCAATTCTGTGAAGTAAATATTGAGATTTGAATTACACTATACAGTATGCTGCGTAATAAGTTCCAACAAATATTTAATTTTTTTAACATTCCACAATAAATTGGGCAAACCTAAATTACTGCGCAATAAAGCCCTTGCACGGTCAATATTACTGCGCAATACCGAATACTGTACAATAATATTGTAAGGCCCGCATTACATTTGAAATGTGTGTTTGTTTTTATGTCATCTTAATTAATTAAATACCGGCCTTGCCGAAATGAGGTAAATGGGGTCATTTTTTACATATAAACGAGCGTCTTACAGCATGCCATTGAGGCATAAAACGTCTTACATTGTTATTTTCGTGTATATATTAAAAGATGAGCCTTGCTGAAATGAGGTGAATGGGCACTTTTGTTTACAACTTCAAGCCTTAAACGTATGGCCTCATGGAGGGTACCGGAGTGTAAGACGGGCATTTTTATAACTGTCGGGCCTCAATCTTTGTGTGACCAAAGTTTAAGCCTTGCTAAAATGAGTTGAGTAAAACGATCACTAGCTCTTGGCCAAGTATTGAAATAAGATTTTAAATTTCTAAATTTTCATTTTGATAATCTTTTCGCATTATTTAAAAATAATATATTTATATTAGTCATGGAGCGAAGGTTGTTATTTTCTCATTACATATTTTGCTTATGCGTGATTCTGGTAATTATTAATTTCGGAGTCACCGCATTAATTCGAAATCGTTACAAAAAGTTATTTCAATTTTATTACTGATTGCGTTAATTTGATTCTAACTCCTTATTAGTGGCATAAATTGGTGAGAAATTGGTACATTGAAGCAAATTCTTTTTACAAACATTTATGCATAAAAAAAGCGGAATTCGACAACAAACAAGCTCTAAAACTTGGTCAGACAAAAAAACTCGAAAGAGTTTTGGAAGCTGACTAAGGAAAGCAATGCAACAAATTTTGTCATAGCTTCAGGAGTATCTGCTAAAGTTCTTTCGATCCACTTCAAAAAGCTTTTCTATGGAAAATCTGGACTACTCTTTGCGTATGCTGAGCCACTTTGTAGCGACGAAATCCTAGATAGTGGAATAACGTTGGATGAAGTACAAGCTGTAATCACTAATTCGAAGAACGGTAAATCACCTGCTGCAGACGCAATTCCATACGAATTTTTCAAAAATAGTACTCCAGCTTTTATATGTCAACTTAAAACACTCTTTAATAAGTAAGTAAGGAATTGATTTATTGTTTCGTTTTCGTTTTTGATATAATGTTTATAATTTTTGATGAATTTTATAGCTATGGCATTGCCGTCAGCTCGGTTAGCAAATTAAGTACAAACATTAATACTGATTTTTTTCTTTTTTTAATAAATATTTAAACAAATTCGGTAAGAAGTAACATCCTATATTTATAAATAACTTTCAAATAAGAATGGAGTCTTTTCCAGTCGGAATCATTAAGCACTGAAATAGTTTCGTGGAGCGTCATAGTTTCCTTTCTAACGAATGTTTTTCTGTGGGAAGCAAAAATGGGACATACATATACCTATGACGTGAAAACAGTCCTCTTTGGCTTTCAAATTATATAACGTGCAAAATCGGTTAAAACTGTTGTTGTAAGGAGATCCGTTTAGCGTAAGAACTTCACATCTTGTTTTAAATATTAAAGATATTTCACTATAATTAAGTGAATCATTAAAGTAGTTTCATTGCATAAGGTTAAGTTCCAATTGTGAGTAAAGTAGTCTGCTATCTGATTCTCGAGCTTGTATTATAAACCTATCGCGTTCAGAATTTTCGTGCGCTTGTATTATTTTGTAAAGCTGTTCTTTTACATGACTCAAATTTTGTGAATTTAACGATACTACTTCACCACAATTGTTTCCCAGATGTTTCCATTTTGACACCCACCAGTCCTCGTTTCTTAGCTCATATAGTGCCATTCGTTTAGTCAGTCGGTCATCACGATGAGACAACACTTTGACAATGTAGTCTGCCTGTGATTTCAGTGTGCCAGTAAAAATTTTGGGTAGCCCTGTTTCCAGATATAAAGCAAAGTTCGGTGTGTTTAAAGGTAAACTAAAAAGTTTCTTTAAAAAGCATCTGTAAAATTTTTCTATCGACTCGTATTCGTTAATTCCCCATACTTGGGCAGCATAGCAAAGTGAACTCCTAACAGCAGCATCAAATATCCTGTATTTCGCTGAAAGTACTATTCGTTGATTCGAAAAGATATTTCTCCAAGATAGATTTAACAGACTTTTTGTAGTTTTAGCTGGTTATATGATTGTTGCAATCTATAGTTTTATTAAGAATTACTCCAAGGTACTTATACTCAGAAGCTACATTTAAAAGATTTCCATTGTAGTACCAATTATATGTTGATTGATCTGCCCGGTATCTTGAGAATACCATTACTTTTGATTTATCTGCGTTAATGGTAAGTCCCCATTTTCTGCAATAATCCGCGAGACGATTAATCATTAGCTGGAGATTGACTGGAGTGTCGGAAAGTATCACTAAGTCATCAGAATATAAAAGGACATTTATGGTAAAATCAGCAATCCGGATACCTCCAGGTAGGTAAGATTCAACATCATTTATTTAAAGGGCGAATAGAAGTGCACTTAATAAGCATCCTTGCTTAACACCAGAATCTGTTTCAAACCATTCTGAATTAGTTGACCCATCCCACACAGCAGCTTTTGATTCTGCATACATCTTCTTTACTACACGGATGAACTTCGAGGATATGCCTAGTTGTGAAAGTTTGTAGAAAAGTGCATTTCGATTCACAAGATCAAAAGCAGATTTAAAGTCTACGAAAAATGCATAGACTTTCTTATTCCTCGCTTGAAATGCTTTTTGCTTTTCATTCTTTAATAAAGTTTATCTGAATGAAGATGTCCCTTCCTCGTTCAAAACGTCCATAATATTCCCAATCCAAAAAAAAGGAGATTTGAATAATGTTGAAAATTACCACGGAATCTCTTTCATAAATGTGCTGGCTAAACTGTTTTTTGGTATACTTGCTAATAGGCTAGAAAGATAGGTAGAGTCCAACAACATTCTTTCCGAATTTCAAGGGGGTTTAGGAAAGGATACGCAACTGTGGACCATATTTTTACACTGACATTCATTGTAAGAGCATATCATGCACGAAACAAAAAAGTATACTCATTATTCGTCGACTTTAAGTCAGCGTTTGATCTTATAAATGGAAATGCACTTTTTTACAAACTCTCGCAACTGGGTATATCCACAAAGTTCATTCATGTTTTGAAGAAGATGTATGCAGATTCGAAAGCAGCTATTTGGACGGTTCGCAATACTCACAATGGTTTGAAACAGACACTGGTGTGAACCAAGGATGTCTTTTAAGCGCTCTTCTGTTCTCACTAGTTATCAACGATTTAGTAACGCACCTATCAGGAGGAATAAGAATTGCTGAAAAGATAGTTAATGTATTTTTATACGTTGATGACATAGTGCTAGTGACAGACTCACCCGAAAATCTCCAATTGATGATTAACCGTTTAGCTGATTATTGCAGCAAATGGGGGCTCGTTATTAACACGGATAAATCCAAAGTGATGTTGTTTCTAGATGTATCCGGAACCAAGACACACGTAGTTGGTATTTCAATGGAAACCAATTAGATATAGCAGATGAATATAAATATCTGGGGTTAAACTAAATAAGACCATTGATTTCTCGAAGCACCTTGACTGGAAAGCCAAAGCTGCCCAAAGCTTGCTTAATCTATCGTGGAAGACTGTTTTCATAAACGAGCGCATCATCCTATCTGATAAATATAAGATATTTAGTGCTGTTGTTAAATCTACACTCTGCTATGCATCGCAAGTATGGGGAGCTTATGAGCACAATGTGATAGAAAAGGTCCATAGAATTTTTTTGAAAAAGCTTTTTAAGCTTCCACTGAATACACACAAATTTTCCGTTATATTTGGAAACGGGTCTTACTAAGCTTTACACATCCACTCTTAAGTCTCAGGCAGACTACATCGTTAAGGTAATGTCCCTTCCGAACGATCGTTTACCAAAAAAATGGCACTTTACGAAATGAGGAACAAAGACTGGTGGGCGCTTAAGTGGGAAAGCTTAGGACTACCTTGTGGAGAAGTAGTGACGTTAGATCTCCTTGTGGAGAAGTAGTGACGTTAGATAGATGGGTGTCCGTACAACGGAAGTTTTTATCAATTTTGCACTTTATGCAATTTGAAAGCCAAAGAAGACTGTTTTCATATCATAAGTGTATGTCCAATTTTTGCTCCTCAACGCCTATCATATTTTGGGAAGAAAACGATGACAATGAAAGAAACAATCTCAGCGCTGAACGAAACTGACTGGAAAATACTGGACCGCTTTTTGAAAGACATTTATAAATACAGGATGTTATTAATAACTGAATTCGAATAAAAACATTTAATATTAGTTTATTATATATATAAAAAATAAAATAAAAATATATGAACCGTAAACTGACCAACCGAGCTGACGGCAATGCTATAGCTTCTAAATTCATTATAATTATAAAATGTATCCATTATATAAACAATAAAATGAATTACTTACTTACTTACTAGTGGCATAAATTCACTATTAAATAAATTCAAAATCTAAAACGTGATGAATAATTAATTTTAAAATTGTAGTGGAAAATAGTTTACTAAAATTGATTTTTTACTGACAATTTTTGATCCATACTTGTTTATTTCAGTAACATGTATTTATAACTGTTATTTAAAAGTAGCAGTAACAGATTTAGCAACTAGCAGTTTGGCCCATTACAATGCGTATGCACATGCCAAATGTATATGAATATATTACCATTAATATGTGTAATGCGGGGTAGATTCGCCAAAAAAGACGGATCTTCAAATTTGATTCAAAATAAAAAAAGAGTGTGTGTACGTATGTACACGCATTAGAAGTAAAACTTCCCTAATTGACATTTTTTGATACCGGCACAGTACTTGCATAAATACATCCCCCATAACGACCCCATCGTCCAATATTGTACAAACGTCACCGTTGTTCGACATTACATTACACATTACAGATACTATTCTGTATATACAGCGGGTACAGGATGATAGGGTAGTTTTTACCTGTATTGGAAAAAGTAATACCAAAATCCATTTCGCTTGGTGATGTTATAATTGCAATATTTAGAAAAGTAATAAAAATCAATACCCTAAGCAACATTTTTAAGTACTGCGGTCACAAATTTCCAAATCGCGCGCTCGCGATTTTTAATACCAAAAAATTGCTAAGCCATTCAGGATTCTAGCTATCGGAATGTACATTTTTGTATTTTGTTCTCTCAGCTAAGTACACATCATTTGGGATTCTACCCTATTCAATTTATTTGCTTGTATTATTTATCTCTGTTTTTGGTATTAGTCGATTATGAATTTCAAATTATTTAAATAAATTCGTATAATTTAAATAATTTATTTGAAAAATAAATATGAAAAATGAAAAACATAGCCGTAAGCACTATAACTGTTCCTTCCGAGAAAAAAATTTAAAAGCGATTTCAATATGTAGTGTATCTAAAGTTTAAATGTAAATAGCTTAAATCGAATTTTTGCTTTGATTTTTTGCCTTTTTAACTTTAGATTTAAATTTTGATTATTTAATTTTTAAGTTAATTTTTGTTTCGTTTATTTGTTCTTTTAAGAACGAAAATGATTCTCGAAGAGGTATATTCTTGCCATACACAAAAGTGGGTTTCTTTAAGAGCACTGAAGTAGTCCTAAAAAATATTACAATAGTATTTAAGAAGTATTGAAATTCGGGATTCAATCCCGAATGCATTCGGGATTTGGGTATTCCGGATGTTTTCAGTAGGGATTGTATCTATTCGGGATTTTGGCATTTGGGTTTTGGGCATTCGTGATTATTGAATTCGGGATCTCCAATTTTGGGATTCGGGGTTATGTCCCCTTCCCTGCAAAATTTCATTCCATTGTAGAAACTGGTTTTATGGTAAAAAATGCATGTTTGTCTCAGGTTTTTGTTTCGTTTCAAATTTGCTTTTTCGATAGGAAAAAAAAGTGGAAGTGATTTTTAAAAAGAGGTAGCATCGCCAATATATTTAATTAAATGAATTTTGTGATTGTTTTTAATTATTTATAGTTTATATTTGATGTGTTTGGCTATAAGGCTTAAGAAATATTGTTTGTTAATAATTTACAACGAGCGCCGGCTTTTTTTCAATTCTCCTAATAATATTTATAAGTGAAAAATTGATTCTGATACAGACCTTAGTGCTACTGTGGAACAAGAAACTTTTCAAAGTGGGCCATAGTCCTTTGGCAAAATGTGAATTCTCACAAAAATCATCAGGTTTATTAAAAAACGATCCAAACATTTTGAAAGTGAATTTCCAAGATGGCCCTGGAAGACTTGCAACTATGGGCTCTTCAAACATCTTCTAAGTTGTCAATCCGAATAGCAGTGTCGAAGTAGTTCCTGGAGCTAAAATGGTATTTAAGAGAAATAGATACCTTAATGGCGTTTTGGGAGACGCTTCGTGTTTTTTTAATGACAAAGAAACACCCTTCTTGCTATTTTCGAAATCAGGTATTGGATTGGTTCCCAAATATAACAAATTGTATAATGGTTTATTAGGAAATCATAAGGAGGCTAACTACTCTGAATTCAGTGCAAACGGAGCCATTTGTTACAACTAGTGTTCTCTCCTCTGGCGACCTCTTCATTCCGTAAAAATATGCCCGGCAAGTGAGTTTTAGATAGTTCAAAATAGTCTAGGTACCATCGAAAACGACTTTAATTAATGGGTAGCCGAAAATAATGGGCCTTTCGGGAATCTCCCAGGAAATTTCCTACTAATTTTTCATACTATCGTGAATCTACCACGGAATAAACTTCACTCGAACAAAAAATCGTATGAAAATGACAGTAAAATTCCCTGGGAAATCTTATTCCCGATACCATTAAATTCCGAGGGAAACTTTTGAGCATCATTCACGTTCTCAAGTTACAAATTGGAGAAAAATTTCCCCGGAAATTTTTATTCACGATAACCCCCAATATCAAACGATCAATAATGTTTCGGGTCGGTGTACTCAACAAACGCATTTTCCATGGACCTTAGTGATTTTAGCTGTAATAATTTCATTATTTTGTAAGCACTGGTATCTAGCTCATTTTTCAATGCATTCGAAACTGATTATAAAAATACTAAAAACAAAACATTTCAGAAACAAGAAAAAAATATTAAGAAAACCAACTTTTTCATAAGCATAAATACAAATATATTTTATAAAGTTGCTTTTTTTGTCGTTTTATTGAAAATCAATGTATGTATTTTTTTTCCTATTAATTAACTTTTATAAAAAAAGGAGTATATGTGTTTGCACATATGTATTATGTAATGGCGTTTTTAGGCCAAACAAAATCTTATAATAACTTTCATTTTTTTTTTAAGTGCACACCTTATATTAAATATTAAAATGATACCTTGATACCTACATTCTATAAAATTGTAAATAAGACACAAACTGGTGTGAAAATATAAATTTATATTAAGAGGCCGACTACTGGATACTCATGGGGCCGCCATCTGGAGCTTAGGGGCAGACTGCATAAGAATCACACTTTTATTTAATTTTTTTGAAATATTTAGTTTTTATTGAAAATCGTCTGAAAAAAAAACAAGAATTTGCAAATTTAGACATTCCAAAAAATCCTACAAACTAAATTTTATAAAAAAAACCTGAACAACTGAATTTTAAAAGACAGCCAAACTTGAAAAAAAAGTTGTGTGGCCGACTACTAGCTCCATCACCCTACCTATCTAAAATCTTCATTATGTGCGGTAAAAAAGGGAACCCAGCCTTAACGGTAGGTCTTACCCTAAAGCAATAAAACGTTCAATACAAAAGTAAAAAATATGTTTTTTTTTTCAACATACTGCTCAATCCTAACTTAAATTTGAAATTTTACAAAAGTAAAAGTTAGACCGCTTTAAACTTTTACTTTTGTGCAGGAGCACTAATGTGAAATATGAGATAGGTTAGAGCAGTATGTTGGAAAAGACCAAACATTTGTTTCCCTTTTGTACAAAAGTGTATTTGATCTTCTAAAATCAAGAATACTCCTAATGGCGATTTTGTTTCAATAAATAGGATTCGCTAATAAACCCAATACTTTTTTCTTTAAAACGAAGGATTACGGATCTAATCTCTTTTTGTGACTGTGTGTTGCTTGACAGTTCTAAAAAAACAAATCTCCTATCCTATACTTCATTATTTCGTTTTTATTTTCTGATTCCGCCACGGGAAAACTACTAAATCCACTTGCACTTTTTTAATATTTGTTTCCAAGAATTTTTTAACAATATTTTAATTTTTTAATATGGTCTTTTCAAGTCAAATCAAACTTTTTATAAATCAAATTCAACTTTTTGCAAATCAAATTAAACTTTTTTTCAAATCAAAATCAACTTCTTGCAAATCAAATTAAACTTTCTGGAAATTAAATTAAACTTTTTTGCAAATCAAATTAAACTTTTTGCAAATCAAACTAAACGTTTTGCAAATCAAATTCACGTTTTTGAAAATCATATAGTTTTAAATAAATTTGAATTTGTATCTGTTTTTATATCCATAACATGTTATCATGCAATTATTTAAATTGCATGGAATAAATTGTTTTATATTCACATCGTTTAATGTTCTTTTCTTAAAACTAATATCTGATTTCCAGAAACGTGAATTTGATTTGCAAAAAGTTAAATGTGATTTGCAAAAAGTTGAATTTGATTTGAAAAGACTGTAATATTAATTTATTTTTTCTGTACACTGCAACAAAATAAAAATTAGTTGACAACACAACAATTCAGAGGGAGACGGACACAATCCCGAAATTCTGAATCCAGAATCCCGAAATTCCAGAATTAAGAAATCAATTAGAATGTTAAATTAAATAACATTATTATAGTCAACATAAATTTATACTGTATGGAATTCCTTTTAAAAAATTTATTTGCGAATGTTTAAAGAGATATTGATATTGACGGAACTAAACAGTAATATTATTTTGTACGCATTTAATTCTTAATTTTAAATCGAAATCCCGAAAAATTATAATATATAATGAGATATATAATGAGATCCCATTCGGGATTTTGGGTTTTCGGGATTTTGACCCCAATCCCAATTGAGACATTTCAAAACAAATATTGTAGTTTTTTTTTTTTTTTTTAATTCATTTCTATCTATTATTAACTTATAACCATCTTAAAGCTAAAAAGCCAGAGTAGACATGGTTCACTGCTGTAAGCTCTTATAAATTCTCCCAAAACTTCCCGATTTGTACTTCGAAGGTCGACATTGTGATGGCTGGTGCGATGTTTACGATAGGATTATAAGCTTTTTTAATATTTAAAAAAAAAAAACAAAAAAAAAACTTATGGCTTATATCTTGAGAATGTTCTAACTACTAAAACTCGGTTTTACCAAAAAAATAGAGCTTGATTGAGATCTAACTCATTTCTTCAACAAGTTTTAACGCCTTAGAACTCAAATATAGAACTTTGTTTTACATACAGTCTAGGAAAATAAGATATTCACTTCGAACAAACTCTGACAAAGCTGAATTTTGGTAAAGAGTTCATTTTTACACCCTAAGCATTTCCCAAATGTACCCTAAATTTGGAACGGAGCAAACAATTTTAGAGGCGGGAGGTAAAATTCAGTTTTTTTCCAAATTACTCGAAAACCATAGCTTTTTTTGATAAAAGTTGTTGGTACACATTGTAGATTATGTCATTCTACACAAAAAAGATACGGATTTTTTGTATCGTAAAATTGTTAGATGTATGTGTAGTAAATTTTTTTCAAAAAAAATGTATTAAATTTATATTTTTGACTGGAGAATTTTTTTTTTATTTCTCTAAAATTTTCTGCTCCGCTCCAAATTTAGAGCACTTTTTAGAAAATGCTTAGGACGTAAAAATGAAGCTCTCCACTAAAATTCAGCTTTGTTAGATTTGTTTCGAAGTAACGTCATTTTTACTTGCGATATACATACATAGGCAAGTTTTTTATTTGCAAAAAAAAGAACTCGAGATTTTAATCAAAGTTGACATGAAGATGATAGAGAATACCAATAAAGTGGCCCCGCAATTCCGTCTGTTTGTCTGTCTGTCTGTACAACTCTTTACAGCCTGAACGGCTAGAGTGATTTTATTCAAACTTGGTATTTAGGCATTTTAAGTGCTTGTCCAAAATAGATTTTTGAATCGTTGGTTTAGCTCCAAAAATAACGGTACTTGCTATACAAATTGTTCTACCATCCTAATTATATCGAAAACGGCTCTAACGATTTTGATAAAAATTGGTGCATGTGCTACTTTAGATATGGTCTATATTTTGGCCAACATTTTTTTTTATATTTTGTTATTAACGGTATATAGACAACCATTTTATTGATTTTCGCCTTTCTCATAAACAACTCGACGGATTTCGAAGAAGACATATGGACCGAAGATCCGCCGGATTGGAGTTGTCCTTTCCCTTTTTGAGGAGAGGATGTACCGCAGCTGGATAATATGCATTATTTAGCGCGTTGTTAAGCAGTGTGGTATAAATGTCAACTGCTTACTGAGGCAAATGTCGTAGTACACCATTGGATATACCATCTACCCCTCCTGATTTCGTTTTCTTTAATGACTCGAAGAAAAGCTGGAGCTCAGTCTTCGAAATTAACAGGGAACCTGGCCCATTTCACTCGGTGATTATGGCGTTTGCCAAATCTTCATCATTAAACCCGGTAAATCCAAGGTTCTCAGATCTCCAATCGGTTATATTGTTCCACAGACAGGTGTGATGAAGCAGAGCTCAGCTCTCCAATATCTCGCGCATCGACAAACAGCACGATGCAATGCTGACATTTTTTTTTGACGGGCTATAGGTTCAAGAACCACACCCAACGCTGAGCTAAGGGTTCGAAAACGATAGTCAGCATGAACCGTACGTCACAAGACAGCTCGTTACAAAATTCAACTGTTTCATCTTGTTTGGCGGTTTTGATGTTTACTACCAGATGGCATCGTTGGTGTGGATGTGTTGACATAAGCTGCAGCTGATGAATTCGTACTCGTGGTGCTTCTGCTTAATTGCGTGTCTTATCTCTAGTATTTTTTGTCGTTTTTGTTGTTTCGCTCTTGTGTAATCCGGGTTAACAAAGACACCAGTACCTTTCAACTTGCTTGAATTTTTTAGCTTTTTGTTGGTTATGTTTCTGTTGTTTGTCTCTACCAGTATAATCTTTGTATTTCCCTTAGACGGTAGTTCGGAAATATCATCGGGAGAAATATTATTCTAGCCTATGAGAAGGTCGGTGTAATGTTTGACGGATTCTTCTACGTTTTCACGTTTGTTGCTTGGAATCGCAAAGATAATGTTTTTAGCTTTCGATTGCTTTTTCAAGTGTTCAATTCGTCGCTCAAGTATTTCGTTCTTCGTTTTTACTTGTTGCAGTTCCTTTGTTATGATATTGTTTTGTGCTATTTCCACCTGTAGTAATATACAATCCGTGTCAACTTTTTTTGGGAGCTCGCATATTCTTCTGTTCAGCAGTCTATCTATTCTTTCTTCCAGTTCAGCAACGGATATGGAGGGAACCGTCATGTTTTGAGAATTATTTTTTTTGGATGTGCCTAATGTTTCTGGAGATGTGTCGGTTAAGCTTCGTTTGTTTGAGCTGGACATTTGCGGTTTACCAGAGTTTTATTTTGTGTATAAATATACGTATATTTGTTTCACGTGTTTTTTTCTAAATAAATGAATTTTTCAACAAACAAAATGTGTTTTCCGTCGACTTAATCAATATAAAACCACTTGATGTTTATTTTTGTGATAACTATTACTTATTAAATTGATTTTAGTTTAAATTATAAATAAAATTAACGTGAGACAAGAGGTTCAAAGCATCGATATTTCAATTAATAAGGTTAACAATAAAAACAAAACATAAACAGGAGCGTCTGCTCTCCAGACTGGGTAAATCTATTAGTTTTAGACGGCTACTATATGAAGGAACATTAAATGGGTCCTGCCAGCCTAAACTTCTAAGGGAAAATTTTAAGAATCTTTTTTGAATTTGTTCAATTCTTATTTTGTGGTAACGGTAATAGGGCGTCCATATCTGGCAAGCATACTCTATAATGGGTCTGACAAATGAAATAAATAGCTGTTTGATAACGTAAGAGTCAGAAAACTGACGTGATTCTCTTTTAATCCAACCTAATATTGAATTGGCCTTACTGCAAGTCACATTTATATGCTGTGTGAATTCGAGTTTTTTTTATCAAACAATACACCAAGGATAGATACTTCACTAACATTTAACAGATTTACGCCATTGAAACTATAGTCAAGAGATAAAACAGACAATTTCCTTGTGAAATTTTAATTTTACACTTATCAATATTTAACAACAAATAATTACGTAAGATTTTGAAGATTTTCACAGTCAAGATTACTAGAAATGGTTTTAAAAATATTTACATCGTCAGCATAGCTAAGACAGTTTGAGTGTTTTAAGACTGACGGAAGATCATTTATAAATAATATAAAAAGAACTGGACCCAAATGGCTGCCTTGAGAGACCCCCGAATTTACAACAAAACTATGTGAATGGTAGCCTTTAAAATTAACTGAATAGGATCTGTCAAGTAAAAAAGATTTAAGCCATGCAATGAAATTCACGCTAAACCCCAGCCTACTCATTTTATGAAGCAGAATTCTGTAAGACAGTTTCTCAAATGCCTTAAATCTAAAATCTGTGAGAACACAGTCTGTTTCTTTTTTTTATTTTTAAACGAGTCGACACAAAACTCCGCTAGCTCCATGAGGAGAGTGACAGTCGAACGGCCTGTCGAAAAACCATGTTGGTTAGAAACAATAAATAATTTTGTGTAAAAGCTTAATGTTTTGCAAATAATTGCTTTAAAAAGTTTGGGAATAGCTTGGGGGTGGCCGTGGCGCGATAGTTGTGTGCTCGCCTGTCAACCTCGTGGTGCAGGTTCGATTCCTGACATCATATATTTTTTTAAGATTTGCAGTATGCAACTTCCAGTTTAAGTTTTGATCCATAAATACTCCTAAGTGTTTATAATTATTAACAAACTCAATATTAAAACAAGTGTTTAAACACGGAGTGTCTTGTAAAACACTGGGTTTACCGCAGGAGTGAGTGCCTAGACAAAATTTGTTACATGTCGCGGAATGAAACAGGACATTACAGTTAATAAAAGGTGATGTTTCTTTTAGATTGCAGGACATAACTTTTGATTTTTCACTCATTATGAGTTCATGTCTGGCAAACCTTAAAACATAAAGTCAAAGCCATGTTATCAGGGAATGCAGCCATACTGCTTTTAAAAGATTGTTTAAATATATAATAAGCATGCACTAAGAATAGCCGGCTTTGTAAAGTGTTGTCCAAAAGTAACTTATGATTGACCATGTCAAATGCTTTAGTCATTTCAATAAACAGCGCTAAATTATATTTATTTATATTAAAGCCTTCAAAAAAGAATCAACATTTTTCCTCATACTACGAATGTTTTGATGAATTATCAAAAGTGACAAGTTTTCAATACTAGTAACATTATAATTTTTTGCATTAATTAAGAATTTAGTACACATTATTTTAAATCAAATTATAAAATATTCAAGTCATCAGAGCAACTCACTCTGACAACATTATCTCCTTTACTTTTGCGCAAAAAAATTATATTGTTTTTCATCCATAAAAACTTATATTTTCTTGTCATCTTCACCTTCGTAGCTGCATTATAGAGTTCACGTGTATGAGAGGTCATGCTGTTGTTGATGTAGATTATTTGTATCATCATAATCATCTCCAAATATTTTTGTTGTTAATGCCGCTCTCCTCTTTTGTTTCATCTTGATGGTAATCTGTTTGGTATTGCGACGGGTCAAACATAAATAAGATGTTAGCAGTTGATGACGAGTGGACTAAATTAATTAAGTCCACTTTTAAGTTTAAAAAAAATATTTTATTTTGCGTAATTATTAACGGTACTTCCTATGGAATCACTTTTCATATTTTCGACTTTCTCACTTTTTGATGAGCCGGATAAAATTATTTTTTTATGCAAATGTTCCCTAGAAGTGAATAAAACTGCATACTCAAATTTAAATAAAAAATTGGTTTTTCGGTTTTTAAAGAAATTAATATTTTTTTGTTTCTTGAAAAACAGATTTTTCAAAAACCAGTCACTGAATTTTTTTAAATTAAAATTTTATATGCATGGTTATAATTATTTTGAAAAGGCGTTTCAATTTTTTTTTCTACAAATGTTTTAAAATTTTATGCATCCAAAATTATTTTTTTAAAAACCTTTCCAACGATTTTTGATTTTTTTTTTATACATTCATATTTCTCTTAATTTATTATTTAAAAAAAATCTCTTATCTGTTTCATAGGTACCTGTACCTAATAAAAATTGAGTTTTTTTAAATCGAAAAAACATTTTCTTAAAAATTTGTATATGCAATATTATTAATATCTACTTTTAAGCAGCACTTGTTTAAAAAAAATTTTATCGACAAATAATGAAAGGTCGAAAATATGAAAAGTAGTTCTACGGGAAGTATGTACCTTATCTACCTACTTACCATTAATAAGAACGCAAGAAAAATTTATTTGGGTAAATGTAAACTGCACTAAGCACTCTCATTTTTTTATCAAAATGTTTAGATCCGTTTTTGGTAAAGGAAATTTCTTACCGGTTTTGTGAAATTTTTATATGGCAGGTGGCGTTTTTTAATAAAAAAAATGAAAAGAACGTGCCGGAATAGGTATTGGCTGCGTTTTATTATCTACGGGTCTGGGTTATTTTTTAACATGTATATTACAAAAACAACACGACATCCAGGTTTCTATCGGGGTTCCTATGTGGGTTTGCAAATATTAGTATTAAAGTCGGCGACAAGAGGGTACATCTACATATCAGAGTGAATAACCCAGATTGTTTTATTTTTACGGGATGAACCATATAGGTTATTGGCGATAATAAAACACTGCTATTTTATCCACTTTTTTCTCGTCTTCGCCTTCATCATCATAATGTCAAGATTGATCAAAACCTCAAGTTTTTTTTTACAAATCCAAAACTTGCAATTTAGGTTATATTATTATATTTTATATAATGTAGGTAGGTATCAACTTTTTAAATGTTCAAAATTGTGTCTTTCTGAATAAGAAAAATAATAATATAACTATGTAACTACACGGATACTTACACCACACCAATAATGATCTTTTTTTTTTTTATTAATAATGCAAAAGAATAACTAACTTCCTACCTACATAACCTACATAGATATGTCATCAGTACAGATTATATTGCAACCTTGCATACAATTCCCATATCTCGCATATGTTGATATACCTATAGTGATTAATATCTACAATGTTGCTTAGAAAATCATTTTATAGGTTGTATACCTATACAAAGGCCCAGCTGTCTATATTTTCATAATATTACATGTCAATGCAATAAAATGGTTTGAATTTAAGGAAAAAAATCATTTTTTTTTAATTTGATAGGTACCCATAAACTTTTCCTTTAAAAATTATTTTAATTCATTTTACCTAAGTATTTAATTTTTTTCGTAAAATGTTATTGCAAAAATATTTCCTTCATAATAAAAAAGTTTTACGTATTGACATATTTTCCTAAGAAACAATTTTTTGCTACCTTCACTTCTAGACCATTATAAAATTAAAACTGATAAAATCAAATTGTAGTTGAGGTAATTTTTACCGATGTTATATTTTTCTGCTTAGTTAATTTCGAGTCAATTTGTAAAAAACTAACTTAATTTAGAGCTAATTTGTACAAAAATTTATTCTAGACAACCACCTAAGACACTTAAATAGGTAGGAAGCTACCTAGGTAAGTTTGAAGAAAATCGCTTCAGCCTCTTCACATTCTTTTGGTGCTCTTCATAATCGTATTGTCAAGTAATTTTTCTTATAGTCCCTCAGCACTGCAGCAATTGTTGATTTTCTATAAACAATAGATGTCAGCACTTCTTATAAAAATAACAATAGATGACTCTAGTTTCTTTGCCTGAAAATGACGATGCCCAGAGTGGCAATAGATGGTTTTTTGAAAGTAATATTTTTGTTTACAACTTTGCTCCCAGTGGCGTAAAAATTCGTTCTCTCCATTTTCAATAGAGCTTTTGTATGGCAATGACAATCGACTAGCAGTCCATGTATAGTATGTCAATGAAATCCATATTGACTGTTAAATCGAGTTATTCGAGTTGCCAACATTTATGGAAGAGGTGTCACAAACCCATTGCTTATTGAACAAAATAAAAGAATTTTTTTATAACCTGAAGTGATTTTATTTTGTTACTGGTTCTTTCAACTGAACTGATTTTATTTTGTTTCTTGTTACTGTTTTTTTAACTAATTTTACTTATTTATTTTATTTTTGTTAAGTTTTGTTAAGTTATCAATTTGTGTGCTAAATAATAAAATGAGTTTGTTTTTTAAAGATTATTAAGATTTTGTTCTTCTTTTCCTTAAAAATAAGTATTTTCTTTATTTTCTGCAACAGTTTTAATAAAATTGAAATGTTCCACATTGAAAAACAAACATTTTTGCGTATATTATTTTCGGTTGAATTTTCTTATTTTGTCCCACATTCTAAATTTTTCGATCTGGTCACTTTACATCGGGTAAACTGCACTATCCCAAGTATTACTATTTATAACAGATGCTCATGCCAAAATCGTAGGGAGTGATTGGGTTCACGGGAATAGCAGAATACCGTACAATATTATCGACTTTACCAATGTACACAAGATTCACTTCGAATGAATAGCGGAATAGTGATGAGTGAAAATTCAAGAAAAATTCCCTCAGATGAACAGCAGAATAGGGCTGAAAATTAAATCTGTTCAATGCTCAACCATCAGCAGCTAAATAGGCAATCGTACCAACATTTCCATTGACTGTTGATCTACTACACGTTGCGTTGCTATCTTTCTTTATCAAATCTTTAATTAAGTTTAGTTAACGTCAACATGCCGGTATTTCTCCAATAATCAGACTTAAAGCATTCAAACCAGCTGCCACACCACAAGTGTCCGACCGAAGGTCGAATTCTAGCCGAAGCCGAATATTCGGCTAAGCAACAACCTACGACCGAAGCCGAATCTTTAACAACTTAAAAGAATTTTCGTTTAAGATTGATTGAAAAATATTTTTTGGAAGTTTTTCTGGAATGTAAGCATCCAATAAACAATCAAACGGGGTAAATTAACTTTTGAAAAATAAAAACAAATTAAACTAATATCATTTTAATGATTTTGAATGACCAACAACAACTTGAGTGTGCTATCACCAAGTTTTGGTAGCACACTCAAGTTGTTGGTCATTCAAAATCATTAAAATGATACAAAAAAGTGCTTTGAAAGCAAGTATGTGATCATACAAAAATTTAATATAAGCTAATATCAATTTTAATATTTTATTGAAATAATTCAAAACAAAACAACCAATAGCTCATAAGTTGTTGTTTACTACGAACACTAGTAGGAGGAGCAGATAAATATTTTAAAGGAATTGGTCGTAGATAAATATATGGGCTAGAAGCCCGATTTCCTATACATCAGCATTTCTTAAAAGCAGACTCTCTCAAGAAACACATTGTTGAGAGCAAGGAATCAATGCTGCTTAGGCGCCACTGTCATATTAAATTACCATCTGGATTAACTCCAATAAGAAAGAGATACAATTTTGATATACGTCATGTGCATCTTGATAATATACATTATATACTTGACGGCATGTCTTCTTGCAGTTAACGGCTTAACTGAACTACTTCTTTATTTCTTGTATTTTAGATTAATAGTTGTTTTGTTAAAATATAATTTATTGTTTTCTTGTATCACCCAAGGTCATAACATATATTTGATGTTCTTCAAATGGAGGATGATCAAGTCGAAAATTCACCATAAAATAAACCTTCGGCTTCGGCCGAAATTTCGGCTTATTTTGGCCGAAGCCTAAGGGTTAGTCGAATGTGGCCGAAGCCGAAGCTTCGGTTGGACGCTACTACCCAACAAAACATTTTGCCGTTTACCCACAGTTTATCAGCCCTCAAATTCACTAAATAGAATATACATACCTTCATACAAATTCGTTGCCCCAAAAGTTTGCACTATCACCAATTGTGTCAAAGTGAACGCTTGTGTGCAATGCAATTTAGGGTTTTGTTGCATATTATATAGAAGCATTTCGAATTGGGTTTTATTTACAGTTTTACTCGTTTTACCATCATTTCCATTTTCGTTGACAAAAAAACAACTTTTATTTTCCGCCTCGTGTGCCACAAAAAAAATTATTTCGTCCGAAACTCCGAAGAGAAAGCGAAATGGGATTATTCAGTGCGGAATTTTGCTCCCGTGGAACTCACAATAGTGCTGATTTTTTTAGAATTGTCGCATTCAGCAATATGTTCAGAGCTATCCGGACAAATGTCGTTTTCCAAAACTAAAAAGGAATATGTAATTGTAATATGTGATATGTAATTCATAGCGATTTCTAAACGTTTTTCAAAATTGAAAAAGGAGTGAAAGTTTGGACTGAATTCTTCACTCCGAATTTTATTTCGGACGAGTCGATATGTCAAAGATGTATGGTGCAGAAAACTAGATAATCCTAGTTTAAAACTTCACGATTCGAAATGCAACTGGATGTACAATGACAAACAACATAAGTATGTATTTATGTGGTTTTTCATTAGACATCCAGAAGCATTCCGATAGGTCCGGCAGTCTTCTAAAACCATTCCATTGGGAAAAAATCAATTTATAGTTATAAAACATTTTACCACTTAAAGATTTTTAACACAGTAAGTTTTCAATTGATTTTAGATATTTCTTTTAGAAAGAGGAATACATGTGTACATAATTTGGGAAATAATGTGAAATTTAATTTAATTTTTCACATTTTTAAAAAAAATTTTTTTTTTTTTTAAATTAATTAACTATTTTTTTTTTATTATCTTAAATAGCTCTTGCCAGAATCCAATCGGACTACATTTCACATCAAAACAGCAAGGAAAATCTTATGAGAGAAGATATCAAGTTCACAAACACAATCCAGAATCCAGTTTAAATAAAACATATATAGAAAATAAAAAAGAGTATTATGTAATAAAAAACATATTTTTGTAATGTTATAAATAATTGGAATTATACAAAAGGCAAAGTTAAGAGCTATATGATAAAAAAGTATATCACAAAAATGTGCACATTTAAACAATAAATGAAAAACAAAATGTTATTTAAACACATACACAAAATATTGACAATTAAAACGCACACGTTTAAGTTCAGTTTCAATAATTTCGTTTTTATTATTGTTTGTTTGTTGTTCAGCAGCAATTGTTTCTCTCTGTATCGATTTTTCTTATACTTAGCCGAAGCTTCGTTTAAATAAAACAAACTTTGTTAAAATCTTATTTTGGTTAATTAATATAAATCTCTATAAAAGTTTTATACTGACTTTTCTTGACAGGAGTTACAAGGTTCTCGAAATATGAATGCACTTAGATTAGTTTTAATGCTTCGTTTGGTGTTCTTCTATTAAATTTTCATTTACTTTTTTAATTTATATTTAATACTTTTTTATATTTTAGACTTTTGTTATCGTAGTTCTAGACATTTTTTATGAGACTTTTTTTCGGACTTAACCCGTGAACACGACAAGTGTAACCTTGTTGAAACGTCGGTCAATTTTTTATTTTTTTTCGATTAAATTAAACAAATCGTTTAAGTCCGAAAAAATAGTCTCATAATCAATTTTTTAATACATTCATATATAATATAAAACAACAAGGCAATGTCCACTAATCATTCTTTTCGTATAAATGTCCTCCCCCTATAAATCGTTTCGGTTAAGAAGTGTATTTAAAATATTAAGACAAACAACTTACGTAATAGTTTTCTTTTCTGTTGGTTTAGTTTCCGGTCGAGCACGATTCAGTACTTTAAGGAAATCTGAAGTTTTAGCTCGCATCCTTGAATGGATGTATGCTTTTGAACACTGAAATACAAATGATTCAGTTACAATTGAATTTAATTAAAAATATCAAAAACAAACCTTAATGTGATAATGCAAGTAGTCACGAAACATATGGATTAAATTTATAGTGTTGTCTCTAGTATCCTTATTTGTGTGGCGGGGAAATAAAACTGAAATGAGAAAAGATTGAATGAAAGTAAGAAGCCAAGAACTGAGAAAAATATGATAAGATTTTTTATTAAGAACATTAATTTGATATATTATATCTTCTCGATCTGATCAGCAAGCGATTTCCAATTAGTTTCAGGTTTAAATATTTAACCGGTAACAGCAAAATAAAGATTCAATTATTTTGAACGCTATAAATGGAAGGTTATACACTATTCCCATGCAATTCAACTTTACGATTATCAGCTACGAAGGTTTTCCTTGACAATAAAGAACAAAAACATTTATTTTTTGAATGTATGTAGCTAAGTATAACCTCTAGACCGCTCATATTCATACAACTGTGTACATTACATATAGATATAGACATTAAAATAAGGAAAGTTGCAAAGTCTCTGAAGCAAAGTCAAATAAAACAACAACATGGATGAAAACAAATTATAAACACCGTAGTAAAGCTAAGTATACACGATTGGAA
Source organism: Philhelius pedissequus (assembly GCA_910595825.1). Lineage (NCBI taxonomy): Eukaryota > Metazoa > Arthropoda > Insecta > Diptera > Syrphidae > Philhelius > Philhelius pedissequus. The sequence goes on along the minus strand of OU343160.1, from coordinate 248,967,055 downwards.
GATATTGAAATAGGCGTTTTTTCTTTTTTCGTTCAGTGCAGACCGCTGAACAGCGTTTGAGCGCATAGAGTATGCTTTGAAGATCAGAGTTATGAACACTATGATTTGGTTTTTAAACACACTTCAACAAGGCAAACTAGAATAAATAATCATTTTAACCACAAAAAGCACAGAACAAACAAAACAACCCTTATTTTGTACACAGATACACATCATACACAGAAAATCAACAAGCGACAGATCTGATTATTTTTTTCACATTTTCCTTCTTGACACACATGACAATTCTTGTGCTCAGATATTTGCTCAGACGATTATGTTCGAGCACATCGAGTGCGCTTAAACTGTTCAGAACGAAAAAAAGAAACTCACATTCGGAGCTCTGAACGCTCTGAGTGAAAAAGAAACACAAATAATTTTTTTGACAACTCAGACTCTGCTCTAAACTAAAACAGAAAACCGCCTAATGGTACGTTTTCACCTAAAGATAATCCGGTTTAAATTGAGAAGATTAAAAATTAATCTTCAAGTATTTTTACCAGTGAAAAAAATGAATAATCATTCAATGGTCAATACAACAAGATAAAAACAAAATAATTAGGAAGAAGAATAATAATTTCGGTGCAGTGAACAAATTTAATTTCAATAAACAAAATTGAGTAATAACTTTAAAATATTGTTATCCCAACATCTTGCAGCACATAGATATGTATATTTACATAAATACTGTAATCGCCTTTGCACGGTTTTCGTTTTTATATATTTGGGAAAGAACAACTTCAAAGTATTACTGTAGGATAGCTAAAGCAATTTCCATTACAAATTCGAGGCACCGACAGCTTTGGTCTTTGTAGCTTTATTGTATTTTTTTATATTTATACTTATTTATAAACAAAAACAGAATTTGAAGGCAATGACAAATTATACCACACAAAAACAAATTAAATAATGTTGGACAGATTTGTTTTTATTTTTGTTGAGTGTCAATGGAGAAAATATGACATTAGAATAGGCGCGTTCTATGAAATAAGGTTTGTTTCTTTTGAGAATCTTCTACTTCGAAGGAGATTTCAATGAGATTATTTTCTAATCTTTATTTAAGGAGATTAAAATTTGTATGGGAAATCTTCAAGATTTAGAAGATTTGAAAGAGGATTTATGGGTAACCCACTTAAATCTGGATTAAGTGGTAGGTGAAAACGTAGTATAATATTGGCAGATATTTCACCAATTTTCTATCAATCATGAAAACATCCAATTTTATCTGTTAAAAGTGACAGAAAAAAAATTGGCAGCCAATCGTAGACTAATTAGATATTGGATAATGTTCTTGCCCACAACTTCATCCAATTTTTTATTGGCAGAAACATTTTTTTTAAATGGGAGGAGGAAACTACAAAATTAATTTATTCCGCTTTTTTAAAGAAAGAAAATGGATACGGAACTAAATAAGAAGCTTCTTAATTTTAAATATTTAATAATATAAATTTAATAACAAAATTTCAAAAAAAAAAACATTGACCCGTTTCCGAAATAATGAATTTTCAAAAAAAAAATATTTTTTTTTTCAAAAGTCAAAAAAAAAATTTTTTAGTTATTACTTATAATTCAAAGGCTCTCCTAAGAAAAAAATTGCTCGAAATCCGTTGAACCGTTTATTAGAAAGTAGAAGATCAAAAATTTGGTTGTATGACAGGTACCGTTTATAACAAAATATTTTAAAAAAAGTATTGACCAAAATGTAGACTATACCTAGAATAGTACACACAATTTTTTTTTTCAAAATCTTTAGAGCCGTTTTCGAGATTATTAATATGGTAGACAAAATTGTATGGCGCTTAAACTGTTCAGAACGAAAAAAAGAAACTCACATTCGGAGCTCTGAACGCTCTGAGTGAAAAAGAAACACAAATAATTTTTTTTTCACAACTCATACTGCTCTAAACTAAAACAGAAAACCGCCTAATATTGGCAGATATTTCACCAATTTTCTATCAATCATGAAAAGATCCAATTTCATCTGTCAAAAGTGACAGAAGAAAAATTGGCAGCCAATCGTAGACCAATTGCATATTGGATAATGTTCTTGCCAACAACTTCATCCAATTTTTTATTGGCAGATACATTTTTTTTAAATGGGAGGAGGAAACTACAAAATTAATTTATTCAGCTTTTTTCAAAGAAAGAAAATGGATACGGAACTAAATAAGAAGCTTCTTAATTTTATAATTAATTTAATTTTAAATATTTAATAATATATATAAATTTAATAACAAAATTAAAAAAAAAAACATTCACCCGTTTTCGAAATAATGAATTTTCAAAAAAAAATATTTTTTTTTTTCAAAAGTCCAAAAAATTTTTTTTTTAGTTATTACTTATAATTCAAAGGATCTCCTAAGAAAAAAATTGCTCGAAATCCGTTGAACCGTTTATTATAAAGTAGAAGATCAAAAATTTGGTTGTATGACAGGTACCGTTTATAACAAAATATTTTTAAAAAAGTTTTGACCAAAATGTAGACTATACCTAGAATAGTACACACAATTTTTTTTTCAAAATCTTTAGAGCCGTTTTCGAGATTATTAATATGGTAGAAAAAATTGTATGGCGGTACCGTTAGTTTTGGGCCTAAAAACAAAACAATTAAAACATTTAATTTAGACAATCACCTAAAACGCTCAAATACCAAGTTTAAAGAAAATCGTTTCGGCCGTTTAGGCTGTACAGCGTTGTACAGACGGGCGTGGAGGTCTCTGCCTGGAATATTGCGGTCTTCCGTTGGTTGCGGTCCCTCGCACACTCCCTCCAGTCGTCGAGACCAAGGGCTCTTACGTCTGCAACCGACTGGTCCCTGTAGCGGAGGTTCGGTCTTCCTGGTGGTCTCGAACCTGAGGGCTGGGATTCGAAGATTTAGTCGACGCGATGTGGCTCTTTGGACTACATCTACATCTAGGTACAGCTCGTACTATTCAAGAGTGAATCTTCTCCTCCATTCGCCCTCTTCGCACATAGGACAAAATATCCGCCGAAGAATTTCTCTCTCGAAAGTGCCCAGTATCAATTCCCCTTTTTTACTTATCGTCTAAGTGGTAAAATTAACGTTTTGTATAGCGTGCACTTTGTCTTTCGAGAAAGGAGTTTTGGACCCATTTTTTTACCAAACCGAAGTAGCAGCGGTTCGCTAGGGTAATTCTTCGTCGGATTTCCACAAAGGTGTCGTTCGTGAAATTGATATTTGTTCCGAGGTAGGTGAACTCCTGACTACCTCGAAACGCACTGGACTGATGAGATTATACTTTCACTTCAATAGCTGTGAATGCTTCAAGTACAGCTCGCTTGGAGCGGCCGATGATGTCGTCCGCATAATCAAGCAGTTAAGAAGACCTGTTGAAGATAGTCACCCCTATCACAGAGTCTCTGGTACCAAAGTTCCGAATCTTTTGTTACGCTATTAATACGAACAAGTTCACATGATAGGCCCCGAACGAAATCAGAACATCTTTACCTCACAACAACCCCTTTTTCGGAGTTTCAAATTCATCTGATTTACGTCAATCTATGAGAAGAAAAATGGATTTCAATTTTTGCTGTTAATCTTCTGACAATTTAATTGTTTTGTTAATCAAAAATTTCTTGGAATCCAAACGTGCAATTAACACCAGCTGGCGAGGAGTTCTAGGGACACTCCAGATAGCACCAAGTGTTAAATACAAAATATTTCAATCGGTGGCAAAGGTCCATAATGTGCTAAGCTTCTCAAGTCTGGGGAATCTATCAGTATGAATCGAGAAACTTTTATAATTTTTCATAAAAACAAATTTCAGACTCCCACAGAATACCCCAAGCTACATGCTCCACCTGGAAACAGGTCCACCACCTCTTCACATCTACACCCTAGGTCATCACTTGGCGTAGATTTCTAAGGTCATGGCACTACCCAGCCAGCGCTTACCAAACGCGATTGCAAAATATCTGCAAGACAGAAATCTAGTTTTTTGGCGAATGGACGAGACTAGAAAATCCATACAATACTACGCTGTGTGAAGGTGGTGCAGTGTTAAGTAAAAGGACACGCGATGTAACAACAAAAATAGAAGAAAACTTCCTGAGAACATTTACGATGCAATGCGAACAGAGCGAAACAAGAAGTAGTTATAACGACCTACACGAACTACGAGAGTTGAACTACTTCAACGACAGACATAGCTTCGATATAATCTCAATCCTCTTCAAAGCCTGAGGCTAACTCTTGCCTTTAAATTATCTACAATATATAAACGTCGACAACGTGAACTGCTCCCTGTGTAATCTAAGGACAAGGGAGGATATTCGACACTTTATTGGTATACGCCCCATACGTTCAACACACTGGGGAAAGAACACCCTATCAATGGAAGAATCTTCTCGAGTACTTGATGGAGAAAATTGGTTTATCCTTTACTCATTCCTGAAAGCTGCTCTCAAATATCGTGCGCAAATAATTAACGGAGGTGGCGCGATAGTTTTGTGTTCGCCTGTGAACCTCATGGTCACAGGTTTGATCCCTGCATAGAACTAACAACATGTGATTGAGTAAAACTAGTATACCGATAAAATATGACAAAGAATAAAAAAATTAATGCGAATTATAAGGGATTAAATAAGACACGGAAATTTCTCCGCATTACTTCAGGCGCCATCCCTGGAGATAAAATCTGAGACAACAACCACCTACAGTCTCCGAATTTCGTGCCACACATCTTTCCTATGATTCTTTCTCTTCCTTAACCTCACCCTGACGCCCGCGCTGTATTAAAACATTTAAAGGGTATTCATAATCCCTTGAGCGCGTGTGGATTATAAACAAAAAAAAAAGCCTTTTAGCTTTTCCTCTTATTTCCTTTTTTCCGTTTCTTATGCGATAAAAATATATACATATATATTTAATAATGAACTAAATCTACAATTCTTTTTTTCTTAACTCTCATTTTTCGGCTGACGGCACTTGAAGCCAATGCTTATATTGTTATATTGTGAAAACTGTAAACAAAAGAATAGCATAATAAATAAATCACTAAATACTAATACTACTACTACATACCGAGGAATCGACAGATTTTGAAGTGAGTGAATGTAGTGAAGTATACTGACGCTACTCATTGTCTATGGTTTGTGGAATGGATGCATCCCAGTCAACTTTTTCTATCCAAAGCTGTTGTAGCAATATTTTTGCTCGAATGATAATTGGGATAAGCAAAACCATTGGATCAAAAAGTGATGACGAAAGAGACAGAATGGATCTCTTAGTGTATTTGGTATAGATTCGATTTGGCTTGTACGAAAAAATGAATTCGTCTGCAAGAGGATTTGAAACGATACCTTACGTGCTTGTTATGTTGGATTGGGTTAGTTTAATTTCTTTTTGTTTGGTTTCCTCAATTACGGAAAGATGATTACTATTCCACTTTGAAAGCTCTAATCCAGCTGAATTCAAAATGGATCAGATTTTGTTTCGTTTTTGGGATAGAGTATCTAAGTCGTCTGCTCCAGTCAACATATAGCCCACGTCAGAGTTAAGAACGGAAGCACCTAGAATCAAATGCCCTTGGTTTTTCTCAACCAAGTACTGAAGACAACGGATTGCCAAAAACGCTGCGGATGACGTACCATATGTTATGGTGTTACGCTGGTATGTTTGTATAGGAGTGTGTGCATTTTCTCTCCATAAAATGAACTGCAATATCTTATATGATGGATGTATAAAGACTTGTCGATACATCTTCACAAAATCGGCTGTTATAGCGTATCGATAAAGTCTAAAGCGAAGCAAGATGATAAGATTAGACCCAATTTTGTAGACTCGCTTTCAGGCCTAAGTACACTTTGGTGTGGTAAATAGTAATGAGCTACTTCAAGATTGGGATTGTGAACAAGGGACATATGACTAGCGATTCGTATTCTGTCATGAAATCGACGTACTGATTTTTCAAAGATGCGTTTTTAGATAACCTACGTTCAAGAGATAAAAATCTTCTGAAGGCGATGTCATAGAAAGCTCCAAGACAGCTGGAATCGCGTTTGAGAGGTAGTTGAACCATAAGCCGACAACTAGCTAGAACGTCAATATTGTCCGTAAAATGTATCTCACATGCTGTCTGCTCTTCATATCACCTCCACTGATGCCCTGGATCTCCTCAAGTTCACAGAACGTTTTTAAATATTTATCCAATGAACTATCCTTTGACACTATTTGACTATTGACAGCACGATTCATTCGTTTAAATTATTTTTGTTTTGTATCTACCAGATACGTTCCAACCAAAAGCAGATTTTTGCAATAATGGAAGTTCTTCACCTAGCTTGATCTGACCCGTTGCTAGCAAATCAAAGAACGCTTCAGCTCCTTACAACAAATATATCTGAGAAGGCTGATGAAAGGAGGCTTTACATGTATCTTCATCTTCAACTGCATTGACATCTGCAAAAAAAGAGGACACAAAATAGAAATATCATACTTGTGCGATAGAGAGCGAAGACCAAAATGGAGATCATCTTCATGTATGAAGATTATAGGAAGTATGAATTTGAAGATTGCAGATTATAGTGAAGATGAACATGCTCATCTTTATTATAGCATTTTCATCTGCACCATAATTTGTTCCGTTCAGATTACAAATTTTCAAGTTTTTTTTACCATTTCACATCAGTGTGTTTAAAAACAACGAAAATAGCGAAAATTATCTTCTCAAAACAAAAAAGATGTGTCAAGAAAGTTATAGCATAGTTCGAGTAAGTTATTAGTGTGTACCCTGTCTTACTTTTATGTTTGTTTTATATTATGGTCCCGCTCTACTTTTCTTCAAGTCTGCAGCTGCAGATCCATGTAAAGCCTCCTTAATCATCATCGTCTTATCTGCGATCTCTAAATTGGTAGGTAGATTCCAATCACTAACGTTGAGTGCTGCTTCTGGTTGATACCCTGTGAAGGAAGGCGCGACTAAAAATCCCAAAGAAACTTCAAAATTGTTGTACCTTGAGCGAATTGTCGATTGAGTTTGATAATATTTTTTTTTTTTTTGAGTTTCAGTAACTCCTATTCCAACGATGTCAACGTTCTTTTTTGTTTTTTTTTAGATGGAGCGAGTTTGCAATTTTTTAATTAATGAAATTGACTTGGGAACAGTAATCAAGTAGAACACTTCTGGAAACTTCCTGATGAGTCTTTGACCAGAACTAAAGCTGTTGCCAAAATAACTTGAGCTTCAGGACATTGCGAAACATTGTGACATATTTCGGATATATTTTCCAAAAATATGACGCAGTCATTGTCATAGCGTTCCTTCAAACTAAGAAGTGCCTTAGGGCAATACTAGCTTCCGTGACTTGATATGCCTTTGCTGTTCCAAGTGCCTTATCAGTCAAGCACGAGAGCAAATAATCATTTTTTTCTATTTTATTTAAGCTTGAATCATTTTCGGCTAAATTGTGGAATGAATTTATAAAATTTTTATACTCAGAGTATTTTCCGCTAAACCTAGGTAGACGTTGTTTAGGGAGACGACTAGTTGAAGTTGGGATACTACTTAACGTCACATCTGCAACACTGCATGGCCTACCAGTTCCCAAAAGCGCAACAATTTTTGATTTCGCAGTGATGTACATATCTTCGACAAGTAGCATTGGGCGCTGGGACTTTTAACTGGGTTTGGTAAGCTAAGGTTTGTTTGAAATAAGACTCCAAAATTCGTAGGCGACACTCAATTTCAGTTGGCGCTAATACATTCCACTATAATTTTTATGCGGGTTATGCTTCCTTTAGTTGAAGATCGTTGTTATTTTAATTCATCAAGAGTAGCCGTTTTAATTCTCCATTGCAATTATGAATACCAAAAATAAAAAATGTTTTTAAACAGGAACGATCAAATTAACAGGTATTGGTTTATTTAACTTGAAAGGTATTTTTAATTGTATTCCAATTAAAATAGAACTTGTATTCGGCAACCCTGTTCCAAACAATCTTACAAGAAATATGTTTCTTCCCACGATAGCAGGGAATTCAGTTGTTACGGTAGATATTATCTAGTAGAAGTATATTATAGATATAACAACTACCTACAATTAAAGAGCGATGTAGTTTTTTTTTAATTATGTTTTGTATTTTAAATAATTGTATTTACATTCGAACTAAAGTTATTTGTTTTGAGAAGCAACGACGAAAATTCAATCAACAAAAGCTTGCCTTCACTGCAATGATCATGCAGCAAGATCTCCCATGAAGGCGACGACGAACAAAAAACTCAGCTTTGAGCGAAAGATGTGTGGGCAAAATGAGGATCGATGCACTGAATTCAGGTGTCTATTGATTATGATTAAGATTTTACGTGATTATGCACCAAATACAAGAAGCGAGCGAGCGTATAAGTAGCGAGAATTATGAGACGAAAAACGACAAAATATGCAATGGTGTAGTGGTGGGAAACTAGTTTCCCAGTGGGATATATGCAAAAAATCGCTACTGACAATGTAGCTTTTTCCTGAACGAAAAGAAGTATCACTAATGAATTTTCTGTGGAATCCTATAATGAATTTAACATGGGCTTGGCCTAGGAGGTAAGTAGGTGCAGCCATTCTCGATGAAGATTTTGTAATGAAATCACCGGTTACATGGAATCATGAATTTCATGAGTTAATTTTCTTGGTGAAAAAACTGATGCTTGAGATGTGATGATTTAGTAAAAGGAAAAGAATATATGAAATCGCTGTGGTCTTGAAATCTTCGAGTTCATAAGTTCTTCTTCTTGGTTGAAAATACAGATTCTTGAGATATAATAAATTAGTCACAGAAAAAGATTAAATGTCTGTCGGGTACTGTACCTACTTACAAACGTATACTATGTACATCCAAAGTATTTTAAATAAAGCATTCATTCATATGTTACCCAGTAGGAAATTTCTACATTAATGAAATTTTTTGGTTAATTCATCAATGGGTTCGTCGACTATTTCCATCCATGAACAGTATGTAATGATTGATAAGAAAACGGTTGATCATTTTTTTCATCAGTTAACTAAATTCAAATGAATTGACTGCTTACAATTAACTTAAATTTCAGTTACAAAATCATAAACGATGATTCCACTGATGAAGAGTAATGCATAGGTTCATGAGTTCGTAAATGTTGTTTGGTTCACTGCGGTGGTTGTTATGTTTTCTTCCCGAGAACAAAAAAAATTGCAAACATTAAACAAAATAAAAAAAGACGTTTTCTCTGCCATGAAAAGAACGACGACCATTGCCTTTTTTCTACCTGCACCCGACGCCGTTCTGCTCTCCGAAACTAGACTAGCTTTGAGGCATCGGCTTTACTTTGAAAAGTACACCTTATTCCGGACAGACATAGATCTTAACAAAACTAGCACTGCTATTTTGCTAAGATCTCCTTTTCAATGCAGAAAGGTCATTATCCAAGACTTGGTTACATTTGAAGTAACTTGCGTAGTAATTGAACTTGAAAATAACGAAATATCCTTCTGATATCTTTGTACAATCAATGTTCCGAATCCCGAATCAACATAAATCACGACCTTGACTTGCTTAACGCATTCTGTCAAAACTACACTCACTTCATTATTGGTAGTCACTTCAATGCTCGCCACCAACTGTGGATGGACACTTTAAGCTCTTATCAAGGAGTAGTTATGTCTGACTGGCTATGCGCTAATTCCCACACCCACACTTTTGAGGTTGTATCTCAACCAATCCCTACATATCCCAAAGCTCCTTCGACACTTGACTTTTTCCTGTGCTCCCCTAACCTGATTTGTAGACTTCCTACACTCAAAAACTACTCGTGCACTGCGATTGCATCAGATTCTGATCATTTAGCAGTTCAACTAGCCCTTCGTCTTAGGACAAACTTTAACATACTCGTACTTGCTACCCCACAGCAAGAATTTATTAATTATACAAAAATCAATTGGGCAGTATTCCAAAGCTCCTTAACGGATAAGCTACGGAATAACACACCTAGCACTTCACACAATTTGAGCAATCAAGAAATCGAATCAACAATCGAGACTATTGAAAGTTCAATTGCTGTAACAATTGCTGAAGAAGCACAACAACGAACTTTTAATTCGAAATACAAAGACATTCCCCAACATATTCAAAATATGTATTAGTACAGGCAAAAGCTTCGGAAAATTCTTCAGAGAATTTTTCACCGTACTCTAAGTACACACGGAGATGAATACCAGAGTGTTTTCTTAACTCAAGTGCCTAAATACCCTTATCGACCAAAACACAAAAGCATTCATAGACTCCCAATTCAGGAAAAGACTTAACGTCATAAAACCTGGACCGGACACATTCAAGCAAATTAACCGAATCATAAGGAGGAAATTCCCTATAGTCGGACAATTGCAATATAATGACACCTTTCTTTCGTCAGCCCAAGAAAAAAAGAATGCCTTCGCAGATTTCTTTGAAAGCAATTTCAAACCTAATCTCCCAATCCACTTACCCGACTTTCTTTCAACGTAAACAACGAAGTCACATGACTGATATCTCAGAACCCCAGCCCGCTTACCACCTTTTCACAAGAAAATTCATCAGTCTACACGACAACAGATAATATTTTTACCAACCCTTTAGACCTTTACGGTTCTATCCAAAACGGCAATTCCAAGAAATCTTCAGGACCTGACAAGGTATCTAACTATCTAATAAAAAAATTACCGCCGACAGCTATTATAATCCTCACGATTATACTTAATAACTGTATTAACAACAGTTACTTCCCTAATAAATGGAAAATCGCCGAAATTTTCCCAATACCAAAAAACCTGGTGCAAATTGTGTTAACAATTATGGACCCATCTCCCTTCTTCCAAATCTCAGCAAACTTCTTGAAATACTGATCCTTTACAAACTTCGCTCACTTTGCTCATCCATGGGTATAGTGCATAACCAATTCGGGTTCAAATCATCCCACTCGACATTGTTGAAGCTACATGCTGATACGACGCTGGCCCTTAACAAAGGATATACGACCGTAGCTTGTCTGCTCGACATCCAAAAAGCATTCGACTCGGTTTGGATAGATGGCCTGGTGTTCAAGTTGAAGTCTCTTCACTTGCCCAGACATCTTATCCTAATCATCCACAGTTTCTTCACTAACCGTAAATTTTACGTACGAGTGGGGAATTTAAATTCAAGCTCTGGGAATACTACCTACAGTGGGGATTAAAAATCAACCCTACTAAAACAGAGTTGATCTGTTTTAGGACGCCTTCGAAAAATGACCTAGCTAAAAAATGTAATAACCTCTCTCTGACCCTTCCCGATAACTCAGTTATCAAGTCGAAGAAAACGGTTAAATACCTAGGAGTTCACTTCTTCGAAAGGTTCAAATTTAATCACCACTCCAAATTCACCCTACGTAAGGCGAACCGTGCCTTTTCTCTAGTACGACCTCTTATGCAAGTAAGAGGCGGTCTCCAAACAAAGAGGAAACTTCTGCTTTATAAGCAACTCATTCGTCCCATTTTAACTTATAGCTTTCCTATATGGTACACCATAAGTCCATCATACATGAAAAAACTGAAAATTTTCGAGCGAAAAGTTCTTCGCCATTGCACTTCCCTTTTCCGCAAACCAAACTAAGTTAAGTTTTATAGCAACCAAGGCTATACGAAGCTTCAGGAATTGTCCCCATAGACAACCGGTACCTTCACGTGCTATCCATGATGGATCCAGCATTTGGAATATGGTCAGATGACAGCTTCGGAAACTTCTACGTAGCTGCAGGAACGCAGTACAACACAGGTTGAAGCCACCACAGGACCAAACCAGCTGACAAGCAACAGGAGTTAAGGCCCTCCAACCCCATCTCAACCACACCAATCAACGACAGTCAGCACTGCTCAAGCCGACGAGATAAATCAAATTTTATTTAAAAAAAACCTATGTTAGACTTAAGACACTTTTTAGTATAAAATGTATAAAATAAACCAACAATTTAACGAAGCAGAGCCCCTTCTGTGCTCGCAGATATATAATGTTAGACTTAAGAATTAATTATTTGTAAATATGTAACACTGTAAAAAAATTAGAACTGAATTAAAAAAAAAAAAAATTTCTACCTGCCCGGAGAGATGCGCTCAGTCTTCGCTGGTTATGAGCATGACATGAGTTCGTGGGTTTTTTAGAGAAACTGAAAAACATTATAAACCAGAATTTCCAGATATATTCGCGATCATTAAGTAATAATCCTTTTATTCTAGAAATGTTTTGTCATTCAGTTAAGCAGGTATACTTATTTTTTGCTCATTTTTTATGCATTAAAAATGTAAACAGAGCAGTACAACAATTTACAAATGGAAAATCCCATTAAGTGTGAGTGTGTACACAATTCAAACAAAAATGCAAAACTGTCAAGGAAAAGTAGGTAGGTACTAAAAATGAACTATAAATGAAAGTGAATTTACAAGAAGTTTTTTTTATCAGTGTTTGGTTTTGGTTCAGAAATTGTATTGAGCAAGCTGAAAGGTTACAATTAACCTTAAGATATTTGGCGAGTGGTGGTTATTTCTTCGACTTTATTCAAAATAAAATTTTAAAATACCAATATTTCTTTTATCGCACAGACTCAATACTTAATGCTGGCGACTATAAGTGCAAAACCTTCACAGGACAAACAAATGGAATTGCTAAAACTGACATCAGATCAAATTAAAAAGACTCAAGTAATGAAAGTTTACTTTCGCATCAAAACTATATATTATTATTAGGTAAAAGTATTTTTTTTTCTTGATTGAGTGCTTATATTATTGAATAATCTTCGAATTAAAAAATTTAATTAATAAACTGATGTTTCGGTAAAAACATATTTTGTTTATCACACAAAACTGACACTTTCATGTGATTTAATGCATTAAAAATGAGTTAAAAAAGAAGAATCATACGGAATTTACATTAATAAAGTGATTCATGGTATTTTTCACCCTCTGAATAAGGAACTTTTGCTTACCTAGTGATTTCATAATTGAATATTCATGGCAATTTTCATCATATTTTTCATTCATATAATTCATATATGCGAATTAACGAGTTACATTGACAAAGTGAATTAATGGATGGGCATTCATGCCATTTTTCACCTGCTGAATAAGCAACTCAAAGTTATCTACTGATTTCACAGCTTAACGTTCATGCTATTTTTCATCACATATAATTGGCTTACGAATAAACTAGTTACCCCTACTTCGTGATTTGACTGGTAAATATTCACCTAGAAAATGACTTGGTGAACGCCTATGGCAGCCCCATGTTAAATGCATCGATGTTTTCATACCATGGGTGTAACTTCCACTCATTGAATGAATTTTGTGAAATTTCCCACTGGGTAGTTGTCTATATTCATAGACAATTATATTATATTTTATTTTTCACAACAAAAAACTTAGAACATTTGTTGACGTCTGTTCTCTATTATAACAAAATATAAATGATCTCATTTTAGAACAAAGAAATCAGGCCCGACAAAAAACACTAGGTAGTTAGTGGCGGGAACCGAACGAGGGGAAAACCAAAAAAAAAAGGTTACATTTTCGCATCATTTATTTTTTTTTGTAGTAGGTCAAAAATCATTTTATGGAAGAAATCTTCGCCTCCGGCTTTGCATTTAATTCATGCATATGAAAAACGATTGTCCGTTCATTAAAGTTTTTTGTGTTGTCTACTCTACCTTCTTATTTGAACTAAGCAGAACATGCTACTTGAATGTCAAACTGGTGACCGGCTGAATTACCTTTCATGAGTGAAATCAATGATAATCCCTCCTTTATGACCCCTGTCATATAGGATTTCACCAAGACATTTTTCATTGAGGAGTGAATTTCCTACTGGGTTAGAGCGAAAGCTTTTAAAATATTAACTATTGTGCGTGGGTGTGTGTCTTGGACACAGGTGGATCGTAAGTATACTCTTTTGTGGATTGTATATTATTTTTTCCAGCGAAAGCACTATTAGCTGTAGGCGGAGACTGACGATCAATAGGCAAATTTGTATATGAAAAGTAGGTATTTATGATTTCGTTTTAAATTGGTTGATTAAAATTTTTTGTGTTGAGATTTGTATCTTAATAAATTAAGCAGCAAAAACGAAATATGTTGTTCATATGATTTTAAATATTTATATAGTATAGTCAATACATGCACAGCAATTTATAGTGTCTGTTTTATATTGAAGGTGCGTTTTAAATTGATTTTAAATTTGGTTTAAATTTTTTCTAATTTTAATTGATAATTTCAATGCACCTTTAAGTAAAACTTAGCCCACACATTCCTTGGTGAGGGATATACTTAGCTCCCACAATTTTTCTCTGGCGTTCTGTAAGTTGGTTTTAGTTCCTCTTGGATGGCTTTGAGGTTTTTTTTTCTGGACATCAACTGGGTTCTCTCCTATTGTATCTCCTTCATCTCGAGGTTTTTAGAATTTCACCTACACCATGCACTCGCGAAAGCGAACCGAAACCGAAATGCGGGAGAAATATGTAACTAAAGATCAAATGTTCAATGCTAATGTTTTAGACTATTTCTCTATACACGGTTTTATAACGAATAGTTTATATTTCTAATGTTTGTAACGAATTTAATATAGGCTTTAATGTAGATTACCATTTAGTTAGCGAACTTTAATAGAGTTGAATTGTTTTATTGTTCACGTTGGGTATCAAAGTGAACTTTATATTACGAATTTCGTGTGGGAAATGTCTTTAACCATGATGGGCGCCAAAAAATGTACGATCACGAACTTTGACCGTCAACCGGGGATCTCTATAAGCTTCCTTTGCTGGAAAAAGACTCGATCCTGGCTGATGCAATTATATATAAAGATACATAATGATAATGAATTATGTATGATACACAAATGATGCTTTGACTTCTGCTTTAACACATAGTGCGTTGGATAGGAAATTGTAGGCAACATTAAGCAGGGATATGCCTCTGTAGATTTTGCAGGACATAGGATCGCCCTTTTTGTAGATTGGACATATGTAGCTATTTGACCAGTCGTCGGGCATGTTTTTCTCACCCACGCTTGGTTGATGATCTGATGCATGCACCCTACCAGGACATCTCCTCCATACTTGAAGAGTTCTGCAGGTAGGCCATCCGAGCCGGCGGATTTGTTTTTCTTAAGCTTATGGATGGCTTTCTTAACCTCTTCAGTATTGGGGCCGAATTACCGCATCAGTTATCGAGTCATACGTGACTGAATTATGTAAATTTGGCATTACCGCTCACGTTATCGAGCAGTCTAGTACAATAATTTGACATTCTCTCATCAGTTATCGAACTGAATTTTATTCGTCAGATGAGATGCCGACTGATAGAACGTATTTGATTTGAATTCCGGATTTAAATGTAAGAATTATTGTATTTATTGTTTTTCATTTTATTTTCACGAAATTTATCTTCTTTAGGTCTAATTTAAACAAAATTTTTAATGAAACTTTAAATAGAAATATTCTGTAATTATAATGCATGTAGGTATATGTATATGTACATACGTACATGTACGTACATACGTACATCTCATCTTCTGGTTGATGTGAATTAAATGTTACTTATTATGTACATATGTATGTACGTATAAAAATATTTTTTAAATCCTCACCATCTGAATCGCTTGATAAAAAGAAATAATCCATTTTTAGTGGATATTTAGAAATATCCTCAAATCCTTGTAATAAAAACTGGAAACTCGCGAAAAATTTTTTGTTTTTACAAAAAAATTAAATTTGTTTGTCCAAAAAAAAATTAAATGAATACAAATTTCATCTGTCAAACAAGAAAGACTCGATAAAAACCAATAGAGACTCGATGTAGTAGAATAGAATTACTACAATTTAAAATAGTTACACGATACGTTAGTCTAATGCCATCATGCCAAAATGATCACTAGTTCATTCGATAACTGATGGGACTCACTCACTCGATCACTGATGCGGTAATTCGGCCCCTGGTCGCTGGGACTGGATCTTCATTGACTGGTCTCAGCTTTTTTGTTCTCTTGTTGCTTCCCCTACATAATGCCCATTAAGCAGTTGTTGTAAGTGCTGCTTACACACGTCTACAATTCTCTGTGCTTCGGTGACTAGGTTTGCTTCGAAGAGCTTGCGTGCCAGTCCTATAACCATATGCCAGTTGCTTGGATATTTGCAGAACCGGCGGGTATTGGTGGCGGTGCTAGATTCCTCGAGATACTTGAGCTGACAGGCTGCGGATGGTCTTTTCTTTCTTCGCAGGTTTTTTTTCTCTTTCCTTCTCCTTTCACGATAATCCTCTCTTGCTGCTCTTGTTTTCCGTTGCAGCATTTGCTACACGGGTTAATTTTCCTTGGTGGTTGGTAGCTTTTACTGGTCTCGGCTGTCTCCTTAATGATACACGATATTCTACTCGTCGTTGACGCTTGTGGCTGGGGGTACGGCAGAGTTTCCCGGTCAATTGCTCATTGTAGTCTCTGTCTTTCTCAGATGTGCTAAGGCAGGTGTTGATAGTATCAACAGTAACAACGACAACATTAAACATAACGCCAAATTCCCACGCCATCCAGCAACAACAGCTGCATTATGCTGACTCACAGCATAACACCTTAACTGGTTATTGCATTGTATTAAAGCGCCGGGTCATCAATTAATATTATTTAATTTTGTTTGTTTTGTTATTCATGTTCTGAATGGCTTTCCGTATATTCATATTTTAATAGGTCAAGAAAAAGAGTATTGATTATAAGCATTATACTGCATGGAAATTGATTTCGAAATAAGTAAAATTAAAGTGTAAGCAATATGTTGGATTTATCTAGGTAACAATATTATAGAAAATAATGGAAAAGTAAGCATAAAATTTAGTATAAATAGACTTAAGTTTAGGACAATAAATCAGAATAAGTTTAATAACCAAAAAAGACGTGTTCTCTCTCTTTGATCGATCCCCCACCCGTGGTAAGATCGATTCAAAATTAACAGCAGGCGATGTTGACTTTTTTCCTTTAGGCGGTCTTCGTTTTCTTTTCGTTTGATAGTCGGGCTCTAAACTTTGTCACAACAAGAAAGTAGTCAGAGTCCACGTTTATACACTTCCGTCCAAGATATTAGATGCTTGCTTTGCGACACAGACAGACGGAATTGCGGGACACACTTTTTGGATGTTCTCTGTCATCGTAATGTCAAGTTTGATTAAAATCTTGAGTTCGATTTTTTTCCTAATGCAAAACTTGCCCGATAGTAGCTATGCAAGTAAAAATCTGGCGAGAAGACGGGCGACAATGTCTCGATCTCCGGGAAGTTTTTCCACACACTTTCACAAATCCTTCATTCTAGAATAAAGTTTCATATTCTCTATCGTCAAGAAAATTGTTCTTCCAACGAGCCTTACATTTTTTTGTTTTCCAAAGTCTTTCAACCGTGTAAACAGATAATTTTTAATTGGGAGACAAAAAATTGTGAACCGATTTTCCACCAATAAATGGTCTAATTTTTGGATTTAATTAAAAAACGTTTAAAATGACAATTTTATCTTGATAGAAAATTTCCAATTGTCAGCTTATTGGTTGCTATTGGACGACTTTTGAAAGTTCGGCCAATATTGAAAGATCGTCCAATCCTGTAAACTTAGCTTAAGACTCAATTATTTAAAATAACAGGGCCGTTAGTTTGTTGTTTATTTTTACTGATTGCATATTAACACTTTCTTTAAGAAATTTGCTCTTTCAGTCGTTATTAAAATAGATACAGATTGAAATGCAGACGTATTTCTTGTTTGTCAAAAATATCAATTATTTTTTTACATATTTAATTTTTATAATATAGTGGTCTGGAAAATTAAATAAATAACACTTGAATCATTTCATGTCTTCAAAAGACATAAGAGCTTAACTACAGCTGGATATTTCTGATAGAACAGTTCGCAGAAGTAAGACTTGTTGAATGTAGTTTACACGGAAGGATCGCAAGAAGAGTTCCTTTTTTAAGAACCATAAACATCGTATCGCGTTTAAAATTAGCTACTGACCATTTAAATTTGACTGGGCAAGAAGGAGTTAAAAAGTGGGGTAATGTTTTGTGAACTGACGAAACGAAGATCACCTTTTCGGAAGTGATAGCAGACAAAATGTTCCAAGTCCACCTTTGAGAGAACTTTGTCCAGAATACATGCAGAAAACGGTTAAGCATGGAGGCGGTAATATTCTAATTTGGGGCTGTTTTTATTGGTATGGCGTATGAACAGTTCATCTGATAGAAAGCAAAATGGATCAGGTAATGTGCGTAATCATCATGAAGAACACGATACTGCCTGATGCTGAAGAGAACATGCCTCTCAGATGGGTTCTACAACAGGATAACGATCCAGCATTTATACAAATTTCTCAAAACCTGCTTTAAGGAAAATGAATGTTATGGTTTGGATATTCCAATCGCCTGATTTAAATAATCCAACTCATGTTCAACATGAGTGGTCCAAAACTTTTTTCGACTAATGCCGCCGATTAGTTGACTCATTGTCCAACAGGTGTGAAGCAGTTATTAAGAGTAAAGGTTGAACAACTACTAGGTATTAACGTTTTAACCATTTTTTTAAATAATTGTTTCTATGTCCACGAAATGTGTTACTTTTGTTTGTATATATTGTTGCACAAAATGATATGTTAAATTATTATTATTTTCTTCAATAACATTTTAGTTTAAGCAAACAAAACAAAGAAACTGAAGTACAAATTCAAGATTGATTTTCCTTGAATTTATAAAACTTCGTTTAGTGTCACTATTTTAATGTCCATATCTGTCCATAATATTAAATTATTTTAAACTTTGCTAAAGATTTTGAATTAACTTAGTAAATTAAGTAAAGTGAGCTAGCAAAATATTTTCTTGGGAGATGTAGAACTTTATACTAATGAATGTGTAATTCCTGCATTAGTTTCAAGTACACACGGTTATTCGCATAAGATTCGACAAAAATCTATGGCGTGTAGAAAAAGGTAAAAGCAAAAACACGGAATGAATTCTTTCTTTAATGGATGCTTTTTTTTTGATGAAGTATGCTTTCTAACTCCTGCTTGTAGATTATGTGACGTGGTACGAATTCTAAGAGTAGAATAATCTAGTTAATTCGTTAAATAATTTAGATTCAAACACACAATATTCGCGGGCTTAGGAAACATTTATATGCCACGTATGTCGACACTGTTAGAAACAAGCCTGCTGTGTTGGCACTGAGTGAGACCCAAATAGGTGAAAATATTGATCAATCTGAATTTCATCTGTTTGGATACAACTGTCTTCCCCACCATGGTTTCGCCGTATATGGTTTTTGCTCAAACACAATTTTAATTTCACGTGGTTAAAATTCTCGGTAAACATATTTCATTTATCGGAGCCCAATTTTAGATAGAAAGTCAACCTTGAACGAATTTGATGCTCTTTATGCATCACAGAATATCTCTTGTGGAATTACTACATATTCGATGTCGCCAAGAACGCTGAACACGGTGTTTCTTCGAAGATGCAACAAATTCTTCAATACGTCTAATATGGTTGTAATCTGTAAGGCCTTTATTCGTCCAAAGCTGAAGTATAACTCCCACATTTGGACTGGAGGTCTCAAAACTCATTTGAATCTTTTTGACAAAATTCAGAATAGAGCTCCAAGAATGATAGGTGTAGTGGAAGTAACACTACTTAAATAAACAAATAAGCAAATTAGAAAAAAAAAGTACACACTGCTGCAGCGAAAGGTAAACAATATCAACAGTATAAACAGTGCTACTACCTTCAAGTAGTTTCCGGCATCTTCGATTTTAGTTTCCGGATACTTTTTATTCATTGTTGGCCATTGATCGAAGTCGGTTTTGTTTCATCTTTCTCATCGCCACGAATTGTGCTGAGGTATCTACCTCCTTTAACTTAAGGATTTAAAATATTTGTAATTTAGAGACTATATTAAGCTAAATAGAATAAATAAATAAAAGAGATTAAGCAAAATAAGTGTTCGTAAAAATTAATAGTTAAATACACTGGCGCAAGATTTTAAACAACCCATTGTTAAGGGGTTAACATTTTACTAGTTAGCAATTTCCTAAGTGCTTATTGATTGAATAACTATTTCAAAATTTTAAAACCTTTTCTAAACTAGTAAATTGCTAATTAAGCAGAAAGCTGAGCATTGGTAGGGTTTGAATTTTGATGAACACAATTATTGTTGTTATGCGTTGTAAAATAATTATATGTTGATGAAAACCCAATGTACTCTAAAAAGGTATTAATTATTTCTATTTTCATCATTTTAACTTCATTATTTATAAAAAAAAAAAAAAATTGTGCACCAGCAGGACTCGAATCTGGGCACTTGCAAGGCTGATATACTATCAGATTCCATAATGGATTTAGCAAATTGCTAAAAGTTAAAGTATTCATTCCGTGATTTTAACTTTAGTAAAATGTTAAAATCGTTTAAAATTAGCTCAATCATCTTTTTAGTTTAGTAAATTGCTAAAAGTGGCTTTAACATTTTACTAAATCCTTTACAATTTTGAGCCACTATATTGGTGACAATAATTGTTCACCGCAACAACAATTATTGTCACCCCGTGAAAAACCGAAGGTCGCCCTGCGTCCACGCCAGATTTGTTTTCTATTTTTTTTCAAGAGGCGTGCAATCACGTTAAAGTGCGCAACAACCACGGCCAGTGGACAATAATTGTTCACAGCAACAACAATTATTGTCACCCCGTGACATCGAAGTTCGCCCAGCGTCCACGCCCAATTTTGTTTGCGCTACAGCGGCAACAACCACGGTCAGTGCACAATAATTGTTTACAGCCACAACAATTATTGTCACCCCGTGACATTAAAGTCCGCCCAGCGTCCACGCCCAATTTTTTTGCGCTACAGCAGCAACAACCACGGCCAGCGCACAATAATTGTTTACAGCCACAACAATTATTATCACCCAGTGACATTGAAATTCGCCCGGCGTCCACGCCCGATTTTTTTGTTTGCATCCGGCTACATCTTGGAAGGAACAGCATTTTCATCTGTACCATTATTCGTAAGCAACAGATGTCCCTCATAGCCATCAGCGCACATACCAGACCACACAACAGCGCCCAACTAGTAAAGCAGAAAGTTAAGACAGGCAACGATCCAAAAAAAAGAAGACAAAATCATTGCATCAGTTCCGCAAAATCTTAAAAGCATTGTAAAACGGTGAGTTTAATATTTCAGAACAATAACTGGATTATAAAATTTTCCATTTGGTCATTTACAATTATTTACCGTTCATTTGAAAACTTTGCCGCGTTTTTCTTAGACATTTTTCGATTATTTTTAAAATTCTGAGCTTAAATCTAAGTTTATCTAGCGGGATAATTCTAAGTTTGTCTTGCGGGGTAGCAGTGTGTAACGGATTTATATATAATTATATGGGTTACGTACGTAAAATTTTTTTGAGGGGTTCACCTACACTCAGAGAAAAACACCATCGTGAAATTAAATAGAAAAGTCATTAAAATTAAGTTGTTGTTGATTTGATTTTTATATTTTGATTCAAATTCAAACTTCTTTACTTTAAATAGAAACATACTTTAGTTGATATAAGCATTGCTAAACATCTTTAAGTTTATGGTTTTACCACTTTGAATTAAATAGCAACGTAGTCAAACGAGAAATAACTTTGAAATAAAATTGAAGCAGTTTAATATAAGTTGTAAAACTTTTCTATTTGCTTTAAATGGAAAGTTGAATGAAAGAACGTAAAAAGCAATTCCATTTAATTACTGAAAATAGCTTAATACATTATAAATCAAAATGCTTCCTACATTAAATCAAAACGGTACCCCATTTTAATTTCACCCCTATATTAACCATTATATCATACATATTTCTATATACAAAGTACCTTCTCACATAACAAAAAATGCGGTTTAATCATTGAGGTTTGATAATGATTTAAATGCGTTTCTCTTTAAAATAAATTCGGAAAATAGATGTAAGTATGTATGAATAGATGTCAACGTTGAATCATATATAAACTACATTGAATCAAAGTATTTGCACTTTTCATTCTTAAAAGATAACTGTAAAATTTTTTGTCAGGCTGCTTCGCTTGAAGACTTCTCTGAGTTCTGGACATTGATTTAAATACGTTTCTCTTTGAAACAAATTCCGAACACAAATGTCAACCTTGAATCAAAGTTAAACGGCATTGAATCAAAGTAGTTGCACTATTCATTTGTGTAAGATAACTGTTAATTTTTGTTTCAGACTGCTTTGCTTGAAAATAATTTATTGTCATGTTGAACCAGTAGTGTAAAGACGTATTAAATTTAACTCGATAAAAAGGTGAACAAAATTCATAAATTTTTTAAACAAACGCAAATAAAATGGAAAACAACATTGAAATTGTGGATGAAAACGGACAGATAATACAAAAACTTTTCGAGGATGACGATGACGCTCGTCAATTAAAAGAAATATTAAAAGAGTTTAAACTAGAAATTTTAGCTTCCGTTTTCCAAGGTGATGTCTGATGTGCAATTGATTGTGCTTTGTTTAAAAAGAAAGAATTTTTCAATAGTGTTTAAACAAATTGTTTACTAGTTTCGTGTACAAAAATTCAAGTTGTTAATCTAAACCAACATTTTAGTGATGGGAAAGTGGTTTTCGTCCGCCCGTGCGTGTCGGCGTCATTGCGTTGGGTTTTTGTATATGCATTTGAAGGTCTAGTCTTTGCGTTGCTACGTCTCTCTGTTTGGGTATTTCGTTTGAATCAGTTTTACATTATTGTTACATTTTGGTTTAGATTAACATCTTGGATTTAATTGCACAAAACCAAGTGCCCTATAATGCAATTAAAAAATATTTTTGGAAAAAAATCACCCCAAACAATTTCTTAACAAATTTAGAAAAAAACATTACTTTTCGCTGTTTAAATTATTTGACAAAAGAAGACATTAAAGAAATCATTAGCGACATTGGATTACGTGCCGAATTTCGAGAAAAACTTTTTGTTTGGAGAAAGAAACA
The DNA here is from genome assembly GCA_910595825.1 of Philhelius pedissequus. NCBI lineage: Eukaryota > Metazoa > Arthropoda > Insecta > Diptera > Syrphidae > Philhelius > Philhelius pedissequus. The sequence continues at coordinate 248,943,980 of OU343160.1, read as the reverse complement.
GGTTCGTTTTAAACTTTTTTGGCAAAAAAAACTATTTAAATGATAACAAATATTTCAGCATGGAATCGGTGACGAAACAATTTCGGTGAATTCCAAAATTGCAAATTGGCAATGTCGAATTCAACGGCAGCCACAGCATCACCAAGCGTAAAACGATCTTATAAAATTGTAAGTACCTATACATTTCATTTTTATAATGAATTTTTTAATATTTTACCTTTATTTGCATAAGCCATCTTCCAGCTTTTAAATTCTTCTTCAAAAGGAAAATCTTTGGTGGATTATTATACCAACAACAATCAACTTCAAAACATCCATAGGGACGCGTTAATACAGCTTATTATCGAAGAAGCTAACTGCACAAACTTGTCATTAAAACCGCACAATTTTTCCCAAATATTGGAAGATACTCGTATTATATCTATTTTCCCGAATGAAAAGGACGTCGAGGGAAGCCCATTGATAATTTCAACATGCAAGTAGTTACTTTCATATGAGGCATTAAAACTATTTCAATTGTATTAGTAGGTCTTAAGTCTAGTTATAATTAAAAATATTTCATATAAAAGATTACTACGTTTCAGTCGTTAAAACGAGTTGAAAACCAACAGGGACAACTCTTTAAATGTGCCTTTTTCTTATTATTTTCAAACTATTTTTGTTAGTTACAAAAAAATCAAATAGCTATTCCATGTGCACTGTTTTGTTTTGTGCCACTTTTATAAATGTTTATTCAATGGTTTTAACACCTTTAAACTCGACTTTAGAACCTTGTATACTCGTACATAGAGCTACTATAATAACTAATAATATATAAATGTTGTTTTTTGATGATGTTTTAGGATTACTATTTCATACCAAGAAAAGGAACAAAAAATCCTAGTGGTAAATTGTACTTCAGGTATTCAAACTCAAGGTCAAAGCGCATGAAACATTTTGCCAAAGACAAAAACATTGAAAAAGAAGAATTAGTTAAGCAGCCAACTGAAGTTGATGAATCTATAGCGGTAGCGTTGAAAACATCCCTAGCGAGAGCGACAGTTCCGATTAGAACTTGGTGTTGGACAAGTGGAAAAAAACATTTGCACTTCGTCAAAAAGAATTGAATTTAAACCAATCAGATTTCTTGAAATCTTGGCCCAAGTTTGCCGACGCAAGAGCCCCAGATCTGGTAACATCTAAACTTTTTTTAGCTTAAGTTCATTTTATTTATAATTTTCTTCCGCAGATTCGTATTGACTTTGATTTACCGGAAAGCAACATTTATTGCTCAGCAAATGGGAAACATTTAAAACCCATATCAAGACATATTATGAATTAAACCTTCATAATCCACAGAGCAAGAAGGAATTCGTTCTTCTCAAAAACTCCGCAGAGATACAAACAGGTTTGAAAAAAAAATGTATAACTTAGACATTAATTCATTTTATATTCTTAGATACGGAAGACATAATTGTGGCCTCACTTCTCAACTCCATTCTTCCTCCTGTTTCAAGATTTAAGGACAACAGCGGAAGTACAAAGAGGAAAGTCACAATTGCGGATGCTCAGGAGAGCTTTATTTTGAAAGTTGATTCCTCCATTACCAAGAAAAAATCATCGAACTGGTAAATAAATATTACAACACGGGGCTGACTATTCTGCCCTTTATTTTATGTATTGCCCAAGAACAAGACCTATATTTTTCTGAATTCTATATTAATAGGGATAAGACTTTATATAAATTCGATTCTTTTGTAGAAACGCTTGACATATGTTTTAAAATATTTCAAGTTTTATCCCTGAAGTATCCTTCAGCTTGTCAATTATCTTGGTTGTTTTTGCAATTTTTTTTTTTTGAAATTGACAGCAAGTTTGACTTAAAGTCAAGTAACGTTACTTCATTGATAAATTTTTGGAAAACCCAGAAATAACTTCGTTTTATATTTGTACATAATTCTTAACATAAATAACAAAAATGTATATTTGTAAAAATGTATGCTTAATTCAAGCATATAGATAATAACAAAATAACAATATTAACAATATTAAGATAACTTAAAATAACTTAAACCGTCCAGTAATAATTTTAACTTAAACTAAAGAGTAGGGAATTAGGGATAGTTAGAGTAAAGGTTTCTTCTAAGGTATGAGATACTGTGGTTAAAATCGAGAAGTTGCTGTGCATTGTTGGCTAATCGCAACATTCTAATAACTGGGTTAAAGTGAGCATAATTGGTTCGGTAAGTAGGAAGGCGAAATAAGGGAACAGATCTGAGGTTGCGTGGATTGGTGTTAAAATAAATTGATTTAAGAAGTGGCGGAGAATCTATTACTCCTGTGATGACTTGGTGAACGAAAAGTATGTCTGCAACATCACGACGCTTGGCAAGGGTGTTTAGGTCGATCAGTTGTAAACGATGTTCGTAAGGGGGAAGGAAAAGAGGATCAGACCATGATAGGTTTCGTAAAGCGAAGCGGAGGAATCTACGTTGTGGCTTCAATCCTATACGAGTGGTTGGTATGATAAGGAGACCAAACTTGACTGGCATACTCGAGAATAGGTATAACATATGTGGTAAAGAGTGATTTTGTTACGTATGGGTTTGAAAATTCTTTCGACCAGCGCTTTATAAATCCAAGGGAAGAGTTTGCTTTAGCGATAATATTATCTATGTGAGAACGAAAATTGAGCTCTTTATCACATAGAATGCCGAGATCACGAATGGAGGAAACTGAAGAAACCAGAACGTTGCAAAAGTGATAAGTACGAGGGGGTAAGGACAGGCGTTTACGAGAAAAAGTCATGTGTTGACATTTAGTGACATTGAGTTCGAGGAAATTTTTTGTGCCCCATGTGTGAAAAGAATTAAGGTCATTTTGAAGCAGGGAAGATTCAGTAGGAGTAGATATTACTTTCATAATTTTCATGTCGTCGGCATATATAGAAAGGTTTGAGAAGGAAATAATGCTTTCAACATCATTAATGGAAAGGACAAATAAAAGTGGCCCGAGATGACTACCCTGAGGAACACCTGAGGTAGCATATATAGGCTTGGACACAGAGCATCTGAATACAACACTATATTGGCGGTTTTCCAAGTAGGATCTCACCCATTGGATGAATATTGGGGGAAAACCAAAAGCTCCAAGTTTAATACAGATAATTTGGTGAGAGATCTTATCGAAAGCCTTGCTAAAGTCAGTAAGTGATCACATCAACATCGTAGCCCTTATCCAGAGCACATAGTGTCATGGAAACAAATTGGGTTAAGTTCGTCGTAGTGGACCTGCCCTTAAAAAATCCATGTTGAAGTGGGGAGACTAATGACTTACAATGAAAACAAAGAGCGTCGTCGACAATACTTTCGAACAGCTTGGGTATTGAAGAAAGTTTTGCTATCGGACGATAGTTTGAGATTTCGTTCTTATTTCCCTTTTTGTGAATTGGAAAAATAAATGAGTTTTTCCTCAAAGTAGGGAAAACTGCTTGCGAAAGAGAGAGTTTAAATAGAATTGTGAGAGGTTCGCATAGCACGTTAGAACATTGTTTGAGAAAAATGGCTGGAATGCCATCAGGACCAGGAGAAAAGTCATCTTTAAGAAGTTTTATTTTTTCACTGACCGATGAAAGAGAAATTTCGAGAGAAACTAATGAAGTTTGTGAACTGTTTGACAGAAAGTCAAAATATTCTAGATCAGGATTTTTAACAGGATCACTATATGACAGACTAAAAAAATTAGCAAAAAGGTTAACAACTACTTTGGGATCAGCAGAAGAAATGTTGTTAAAATTGAAGGTAGATGGAAGACCGTCAGATTTCCTTTTTGCATTAATAAATTGATAAAACCATTTCGGTTCAGAGATAAGACAATTCTGCATTTTGTCAAGATATGCATGGTATAGTGAATCGCAGAGGAGAGAAAAATTGGAAGAAGCTTGGTCGTAATTTAAAAAATCTGAATATGTACCGGATTTTAAATAAGTTTTCCACGACTTATTCTTTATATTACGAAGACTACGCAGCTCCTTAGTGTACCAAGGGGGAGATGACAGACAATTCGTTTGTGGCACATAAGGGACACATACTAGTAAGCATTCGAAGATTGTAGTATGGAAGAATGTTAGGGCAATGTCAATGGGGGTGTTAGAGTTCAAAAACAGGCTGAAATCAATGTCGCTTATAATGTTTTCGAGTTGATTGAAGTTAGCTTTACGAAAATTAAATTGAAAAGAGACTTCTGAATCAATAGCGGATATACCCTTATCGACTGTGATAAGAAGAGGAGGGTGATATTGGTCAAGGGTGGAAAGAAGGTGGAAACTTTCGGTGACGAAAGAGTTGCAAGGGTCGGAAGAGAAAATTAGATCAAGCTGCCTATCTAAATTGTTAGAGACCCCAATAATTTGAAATAAGCCATATTCAAATAATCGATCTGTGAGAAGAGATTCTTTTTCTGAAGTAGCATTGCAGGGAACAAAATGCAATTCATCCTCGCCGACAATGATAAAATCAACACTCGATTCCGCTGCCTCAAAAAGGGAATCAAAAGAGTCAACCATTAGCTTATATGCGAGAATGGGCTGTGCAGGCCGAATATAACAGCAGATAATGTAGAAACAACGATTATGTAAAGAGACATTAATACACACGAATTCAAAAAGTGACGATTTAGAGACTTCAACAAGAGTTGCATTCAGTCGATTGTGGACGGATAAGAGAACTCCACGCCCACGGGGACCATTATCTAGGATTTGACCATCAGCTCGAAAGACAATAAAGTCAGATGTGAAAAGCTCACTGTCAAGAATACTGGGACAAAGGTTCGTTTCAGTTAGGGCAAACATTTCGAATGGCAGTTTTTGGGAGTTGAGGAACGTAGAAGAGGTTTTGGTTCGGAGCCCTCTAACGTTCTGGTAATAGAGTGATAACGTAGACGGGGTAATTTCACTAGATAAACTGTTAGGACTTCGGTTACTATTAAAGACGAGGCTTAAGAGTGAACCTTTTAAAAGGAGAACATTTTGAATTTACATGAGAAGCATATATAGCAAGGTCATTCAAGACTGTAGAAGCAGAAATGTTAAAGCCTTCATGAAAACGGGTATAAATATTTATTAGAGAAGAATGGTCGGTTGGGAGGCCTTCTTTCTGTATCGATACTAAGACGTTCGTTTTGGTCTTGCCGTCTATACAAACAGTCTGGTTTATCGTGTAAGAAAGCAAGGTAAAGACGTACATTATCGTATAGTTTACTGTCACGAAGCCTTGCCAATATGTATTGGCCGTCAAACTCATCAATAGTTGGTTTTGGATTAGCGAATTTAGAAGTTAATTTGACAGAAGGCGGAAACATTGGGTCGAAAATTTGAGGTAGGGAAGGTGTTTGGGAGACGAGTTTATTGCTTGGTTAAAGTTAGAATGGTTTATAGAAGTTGAATTTTGGGTGGTTGTCTGAGAGGAGGGAATTAAGGTATGAGAGTGGATAAAATTTCTATAATTAACCTTAGAAGTAGTACTCTTATTAGAAGCATTATTGAAAAATGGGTACTTAGCATTAAATGATACGCGTTTGCGTTGGGGAAACGAGGAGCGTTTTGAGATTAATGGGGTAAAAAAATTAGGATTGTTTAAGGAGTTGAAATTGGGTAGGTCGGTCTTAAAACTAGAATTATAATTATTTACATTATTTGTTGAACATATAGGAGTTTTTTTTAAGAATTTTAGTGACCCATTTAGAAATTTTAATTTTTCCAAGCCAGCAAATAGGGTGGGCGGAAGACACAAGTAACCATTGATATCTAGATGGAATTGAAACATTAAAACTTGATGAAGTTAGCTTTTGACATTCTCCAAGATTAAATTTGAACTTTCTTAAAAAAAGCTTGCGAATACAAGAGTCATTTGCATAATTTGGAGTTCCTTTAACGTAGAAAGGCGTGAATTCTGATACCATTTTGAGTTTATTGAGCCTGTTATTCCATTCGTCTTCAGTCCAAGTTGTGCCAAGACGATGGATAATAGGTGTTTATTTAAATTATCGAGAGGATAGAGGCTTAGAACCGAGTCAAGTATAGAACGTATTTCACGGTTAATATTTTCAAACTTACAATGAGTGTGTTCTAAACGCGGATTTAAAAGTTGCACAATAGATGAGAGTTGCTTGTCAATTGAAAATTGATTAGAAAAACTTCGTTTGCTGAGGGCCTCAATGGAACTCTTAAGAATTTCAATACTCTTTGAAAACTCATCCAAATGTTCGAATTGAGAGAGTACTTTTTTGTGAAAACGATTATTGTCAGTTAAAATGGAATTAGTAGAATCACTTAGGCATTTGACGGCCAGTAGAATATGCGAAGATATACGAAGTAGTTCAAGTACTCTTTTATATATCCGCAAGATCTTTTACTTAGTCCAAGACATACTGGATGAAACGATTTACCGCAGAGACCACGACACGGCACACGTTCAGTATATTTGCTATCGAGAACACAGCTCAGAGAAGCACATGGACTAATATCCATTTTTAGTTACGTTAGAAAAATTACGTTATTAATAATCGTTAGAAAATAATTGTTTTTTTTTTTTTTTTTTATCTTTGTTGAGATCAATATTTTTCACTGCCAGTGTAGGTACAAAATGGTTTGTTTATTTGCTATTGTGATATCCATTGCAAGAACCGTAGTTGTTGGTAATGTAGTGAAATGTTGATGTTGGAGATGACAGGAGCCGGTATGGTAGATGTTAATATGTAAATAAATACACAAACAAATTTAATGGGCAATACCAAAACAAATGGAACTGCTTGGCAGAACACCACTAAAAAAGTACTCACACAGAAGGCAAGACTGAAAGCAAAAATTATTTTAGTTCGCTGTCCGTAGCTGCAGTTTGGTGTTTACTTTTCAGTCTGGAGATGGAAGGCAACGCTGACGATTGTTTGTAGGCAGCGTATGCGGCGAATGCAAATGTAATAAATCACAGGCGCTCAGTAGAAGAAGATTATATTCCAAAAATAGAAAAGCATGCAAAAAGAGTTACATGTAGCATCGGTCTTGCTTCATAGGCAGAACATACACAAAGCAATTCTTTCACTCACCGGGCAAGAAGGAAACAGAAGAAAAACCAATTAACGGGAGCAAAATTAAGAGAGAGATAGTGCAAATAAGTTTCAACAAACGTGACGAATTAATATTTAACACTTTAGTATTATTAAAATTATATCGTTTTAATCCAAAAATCAGAAAAAGGGCGTAAGAGTTAGGCGAAGTAAAGTTTGAAATTAAAGTAACAATTATGTTGGATGTTAAACTAGTTCAAAATTAATATAAAGCGGGAGCGAGGTTCTATGACCTGTTTATATTATGACGAACAAGGTAGAACTGAATACATGTATTCTTATAAGCCACTTAAAATATGATCATCTTATAAACCCAAACGACACATTACAATGCAAGCAAAATGATTGCAACCAAAAGTTTTCAAATTACAAAAATGTTCGCCGCCACTTAGACATTTCACATTTGATCCTACAAAATGAAAGCCTTAATGTTTCTATTTCCGTAGTACCTACACCTTGTTCAAATGAAAATAATGATGAGATTAAGGAAGTCATAAATAGTTTTTCCAGCATCCCAATTAACGATGTCATAAGTCAGCTAAAAACAAAAGCCTTATTTCTATCCTTGAAACTGTACGCCAGGACGTTTATGCCTCGAAAAGAGGTTCTTAAAAATTCAGAAAATCATTTCTAGTTTCTTATCGGCTATAATGACTTCAATAAGGCTTAGTACTCAAGATAGGATACCAAATGTAATTACTAAAGATAGTATATTATCCTTTTGTAATAACCCTTTTGAAGATATGACAACGGAACACAAACTTTTAAAAACTTTAAGCGCGCTAAATATGTTTGACGCACCAAAATCGTTTGTTATTCAAAATACAATATCTGAGGTATTTGAGAAAGGACTTCCTTCTTTTCAAGCTAAAGCTATTGGCATTTATATGTTATCGCTTCGATTTCAGTTTAAAGCATTTTTCGAATTACCAGGAATTTTAAAATTAATACTTCAGAATCAAGAAACATACACTAACCAGCAGTTATTACACAATTTTGTCAATGGAGAAATATTTCAACCAGGGAAAATTACGAAAAAGATCTTGAAGTAAATAACTATTTAGAAACAGGGATCAAAAGTAAATGTCCTTTTAATAGTTTTCAGAGTTTTCATGACGTCCTTGAAGAAGTAGCAGTTTATGACATTTGTAACGTTCTAATCGGATTACTTGAAGAGAACGCAATATGCGTAGATAATTCGAATAGTAGAAAGCAGCTTTTCCATTACGGAGAAACTGAAATCGGGAATGTTTCTTCTCCAATAGATATGAAACGTTTAAAATCTTTTAACTTAAAAATGACTGCTAATGAAGTGTTATGCTTTCTTCATTTCATGCCACTTATGATTGGTGATTTAATTAGTACAACAAATCCTCACTGGAAATTGCTAATACAACTAATCAAAATTGTCGATTTATTATTTAAACATCACTATCGTGAAGAAGAATTATTAAAATTAAAAAACTTAATCACTGAGCATCATACGCAATCTGTGAATTTATATGGACCAACCCTTAAACCTAAACACCACTTCTTGCTACATTACCCTACAGCAATTAAAAAGTGTGGACCCTTAAAATACGTTTGGGTAATGAGGTTTGAAGCAAAACATAAAGAGGGCAAAACATACTTAAATAACATTACCTCTCGACTTAATGCACCCTATTCACTTGCTTATAAAAACTTCCCTTCAATTTTCTTACTTCTTAACTAAATATAAAGAAGGAATTAAACCACCCATTGAAGATAATCATTTCAAAACTGAAGACTTATCAAAAAAAGAATATTTTTCAGAACTTATTTTGCTTGACATTGTTTTGGCCGATATAAAAATATCTGATGTTGTAACGTATAAGGGTATTCTGTACAAAAAAAACTATTACTTAGCTGTTGCTGAATCTATCTTTAAATTGTTTAAAATACATGATTTTCTTTATGATAAAAAAAATTGTTGATTTGTTGCTACGAAATAAAAATTAAATCGTTCAATGAACACTTTCAAGCATTTGAGATTGGACAAAAAATTGAAAAAATATGTTTAGAATTATTTACAAGGCCTCCGCTTCATTTATACCAAAAACATAATGGTAAGACTTTTGTACGAAATAAGTATTTGTAACTATAGATATAAGAATTAATAATAAGTTTGGAAAAATAAAAAAGTATTTTATTGAAAAAAAAAATAGTTTTCTTGTTTGTTTTCAGTAGAGTTATTTGAAGTAAAGGCGAAATTGTTTTAAATAAAAAAATAATGCATTTAAATCAATTATGAACTACTTTAATTTGTCGTCGAAAAATATTTGATTTAAAAGTGAACGTCATTTGAAGTAAAGGCGAAATACTTTTAAATCAAAAAATTATGCATTTTAATCAAATACGAATTATTTTATTTCGACGTGGAAAACTATTTGGTTTGAAATAGGATTCTTATTGATTTAAAGTTAATTTTATTTTAATGAAATGCGAAACCTCTTTCAAAATATTGTGTTACAACGTTGATTTAAAATTGTTTTGAATATGATTTAAAATTATAATAGGAATCGTTTTTTAAAGTTGCCCAACTTTGATTCAATTATTTTCAACTTTAGAGCCAAATCATATTGATTTTACTTTGATTTGAAGTTGTTTTTTCTTGATTTTACGTTGTTTTTTCTCTGGGTGTAATTAAAGAAAAAGCACAAGTTTTCAATCTAGTTTGGTATCAACCAATGAACGAAGAAAAACCTAGCATGGATGAGGCAGGCAATACAAATAATAATGGGCAAGATACAATCACACACCCTAAACTTTCGATTGCCTCCGAGGAAATTAGTTCAGTTCGCGTTCGGCTACCAATCCTTTGACGTGGTTTATTCAAGCCGAGGCACAGTTCACTGCGCACAGGATAAGCATTGCGGAAACAAGATATTGTCTAACTGTGGCATCTCGCGAATCCTCCGAGTTCCGGTAAATATGAAGTACTAAAAGAAGCTTTAATCGAAAGACATTCACTGTCCGAGATCAAACGCCTAGAAACGTTAGTTGAAAGAGCAGATATTGTGGATAGGAAAATGGGGGGATAGGGGATAGGCATATGAAAACTTTAGCAGGGAATTCCTTTAGTGTTGCGAATATTAGGAGTCTGTGGATGCGACGATTACCACAACACATAAATATAGCTTTATTGTCAGTGGGGGATAAGCCCTTGGACGAGATTTCTGCTCTGGCAGACAAAATTTATGAAGCATCGCAAGTAGCAAACATTTCTAGTATCTTAGCGTCTCAAAAAATCAATTCTTTGGGTAGCAGCAAACAATTTGAAGAGCGATTAACAAGAATCGAGTCGATGATAGAAGCAATCTCATTACCTTCACGGTCACGCAGTAAGAGTAGGAATAGTTTTAAAAACAAGCGTTCCAATAGTAGGGCTAATACAAGACATCCATCGGACATTTGCTGGTATCACAGGCGTTATAAAAAAGATGCTAGAAAGTGTGAGAAACCATGTAAATTCGGTAAAAATCAGTCTCAATCAACTCCTAGGTCCCCAAACTAACTCAACCTGCTGTTGCAGCGGCAAACATGCAGAAGAGTTCAAGCCGCCGCTTGTACATCAAGGACAGGAACAACAACTTGTATTTGTATTTTATTATTTAAAAACGCTTACAAAGTAGGACGTACATACGTCTTATAAATTATTGCAGGCCTTAATATAAATTTTACATGACAATTACGTTTGTATACATTAATAATTTCAAAAATTTAATTTTATTTATAAAATAAAATATTTCCTTACTAATAATAATTTGCCAAATAAGTGAAAAGTGAACCTTTAAATCTTTTTGTACTTCTTATTCCTTTCATTGCGATGGACAGGGAGTTCCAAAGGCGTATAACATGAATAAAAAATTGACGCTAGTAATGAGAACTTGCTGTTTCTTGTCGACACCGGTGCTGACATATCAGTTATTCCATTTAAACCAAATGTTAAGTCAACATTTTCAACAGAACCATTTTTCTTACTACAGCCGCCAACGGTACGACCATTCCAACTTTCGGTTCAAAGCTAATCAGCATTGACATTGGACTTAGACGAAATTTTGTTCACTCCTTTCTCCGCGCTGCTGTCAATCGACCCATTTTGGGAGCAGATTTTTTGTCCAAGTTCGGACTGTTAATCAACATGAAGAACAAAAAAAATAGTGGATTCGTTAACAAAACTTCAAGCCAATGCTTCAACATTTACGACAATCGATACAACACCGATCCAGTTTCAAGTTAACAACGAATACGAGGAAACTTTAAAGAGATTTCCGACTCTTACTAAGGAGCCAGACTACTTCGCGCCTATTAAACATCCGATAGTACATCATATAGTGACCAAAGGTCCTCTTCCTGTGTCAAGGTCTAGACGGCTAGATACTACACGGCACCAAGCACCTAGAACTGAATTTGAGCATATGACCCAGCTTGACATTTGTCAACCTTCAGCTTCTCATACTTCCTCACCATTACACATGGTAAAAAGAAAGAATAATCAAGACTGGAGACCTTGCGGAGACTATCGTAGGCTGAACACCGTCACCATTCCTGATCGTCATCCAATCCGACACATTTAGGATTTCTCGATGAACGTAGAAGATTGTACAATTTTTTCCAAAATAGACATCGTAAGAGCATATCATCTCATTCCGGTAGCTCCAGAAGACATCCACAAAACAGCATTGACCACTCCTTTGGTTTATTTGAATGGCTTCGAATGCTCTTGGACTTCGGAATGCGGCTCAAACGTTCCAATGTTTTATCAATACTGTCTGTTTCGGTTGGTGGTGGGGTGTGTATGAATAGGGAATGCCCTGATCGGCGTCAACCAGGCGATGCCCAGTGTTGTAACTATATCGTACGCATCAATTGTGCTTATTTTACCTCCTTGCGGTAACCACCGGGCACTGGCTTGTCCATCCGGACATTCCTACTAAACTTATAAGCGCGAGAGTTGAACACAGAAAAGAAAGCAACACTATAATGCTCTGTTTTAATGACTGTTCTGATCGACTCGCAGAAGTCTTGCATGAGCTCCTCAGAAAGAGGAAGTACGGCGGATGAGCCCAAACAATTGGAACAACTGTCGGAGGCCCTAGACTGCTACAGAGCAGGAATTACTGCCATCCAGAAAGTGCGATGGGATAGGCTGGTCAAAAGGAAGATGAAAAACTGTGACGTATACTACGGTGATTGTGAAAGAAGACCACAGCGTCTATTTGGGTGCGGATTCGTCATAAGCGGCAGACTTAGGCAAGAAGTCTTGGGCTTTCGACACGTGAGTGAGCGACTTGTGACAATCCGTATCAAGGCTAAATTAGCCAACATTAGTCTAATATTTGCTCACGCCCCCACAGAAGACAAGGATGGCGCCACCAAGGATGACTTCTTAGAGCTCCTCGCCAAAACCTATGGACAGTGCCCTAAATATGACGTTAAGATCTTACTAGGCGATTTTAACGCCAAAATAGGTAAAGAGGAAATCTCTGGTAGGACTGTCGGAAAATATATCCTACACGACACAACGTCTGCAAACGGACTTAGGCCAATTGACTTTGCGGCGGCACGTAACGTCACCATTGCAAGCACACGGTTTCCTCATCTCGAGATACACAAAGATCTTGGTGGCATCCAGATCAAATAACCGTCAATCAGATTGATCACGTTGCGATCGATGCAATGCGCGCTTCCAGTATTCTGGATGTTCGCACCTTCCGAGCAGCTAACATCGACTCGGATCACACAAAACTTCCTTTGTAGCAGCCAAGGTAAGAATGCGAATAACCCGAACGTCCCAACAACGGAGTAATACTGTGAGGAAGTATGACGTCGAAAAACTGCAACCGCAAGAGACCGCAAGAACCTATGCCGATCGAATATCCGGTAACCTCTCAAGAAATCCATTGCCGCCAGAATCAAGTGCCGAAGACCAGTGGCAACGCTGCCAACAAGCCATCAGACGTGCCGCAACTGATGTACTAGGTTTCACCAGACCTCCACCACGAAACCTCTGGTTCGATGAAGAAGGCAGGCAGGCACATGCAGCTAAACAGATGGCATATAAAGCGGCGCTGCAAAGAAGGACGAGACCTGCTCGCGAGCTCTACGAGCAGAAAAGACGGGAAGAACACCGGCTTCTCCAGAAGAAAAAGAGAGAGCATGAGAAGCGCGCGAACGAAGATAAAGAGAGATGCTACTCCAGGAACAACGTGCGGAAGTTTTACCAACAGGTGAAAAGAACGTGTCAGTCACAGTCGGTGCTGAGTATATGGACGGACCATTTCTGCAGACGGTTAAACGGCGATGAAGACCAAAATCCTGCTGTCAGGCGGAATGAACCATTCAACATGGACGATGACACACAAAACTTCCGTCCACCTGAACACAATGAAGTGAGGATAGCAATATCCAAACTAAATAAGAACAAAGCTGCTGGCCCCGACGGACTACCCGCCGAACTCTTTAAAGCAGCCGGAGATGATCTGGTACAGTGCATACACCAACTCATCTCTAAAGTCTGGTCAGCAGAAAGTATGCCTAATGAATGGAACCTCAGCATCGTTTGCCCGATTCACAAAAAAGCGGACCCTCTAAACTGCGCCAACTAGATATAGAGGAAATAGTCTCCTGAATATCGCGTAAAATCTGCTTTTGGTTTGATCGTATCTGGTAGATACAAAACAAAATTAATTAAAACAGATAAATCATGCTTCGTCAATACAAAGTATAGTTCGTTAGATAAATATTTTGAGAAGTTCTGGGAACTTGAGGAGATCCAGGGGCATCAGTCGAGGTGGTCTGAAGAGCAGACAGCATGTGATAGACATTTTACTGATACAATTGAAGTTTTACCTAGCGGCCGACTTATGGTTCAACTGCCTCTAAAGCGCGATCCCAGCTGTCTTGGAGCTTCCTATGACATCGACTTCAGAAGATTTTTATCTCTTGAACGAAGGTTATCTAAAAACGCATCTTTAAAAACTCAGTACGTTCATTTCATGAAAGAATATGAATCGCTTGGTCATATGTCCCTCGTTCGCAAGCCCAATCTTGAATTAGCTCATTACTAAATTGCGTGTAATATTTGACGCATCTTGCCGAACATCGTCACAAATATCCTTAAACGGAATACTTATGGTCGGTACGACGATACAGGACAAACTTTTTATAATTTTGCTTCGCTTTAGACTTTATCGATACGCTTTTACAGCCGACATTTTCAAGATGTATCGACAAGTCTTTGTACATCCATCACATAGGAAGTTGCAGTTCATTTTATGAAGAGAAAGTGCACACACTCCTATACAAACATACCAGCTTAACACCATAACATATGGTACGTCATCCGAACCGTTTTTGGCAATTCGTTGTCTTCAGTACTTGGCTGAGAAAAACCAAGAGCATTTGAGTCTAGGTGCTTCCGTTCTAAAGTCTGACTTTTACGTGGACGATATGTTGACTGGAGCAGACGACCTAGATACTCTAACCCAAAAACGAAACCAAATAATTTCCATTTTGAACTCAGCTGGATTAGAGCTCTTAAAGTGGAATAGTAATTATCTTTCCCTAATCGAGGAAACCAAACAAAAAGAAATTAAAGTTGACCGAATCCAACCTAACAAGCACGGTAGGTATTGCTTGGAATCCTTTTGTAGACGAATTCATCTTTTCGTACAAGCCAAATCGGTTTTACGCAAAATACACAAAGAGATCCATTTTATCTCTTTCCTCGTCCCTTTTTGACCCAATGGGTTTGCTTAGCCCAATTATCATTCAAGCAAAAATTTTGCTACAATATCTTTGGATAGATAAAGTGGACTGGGATGCATCCATTCCACAAACCATAGACAATGAGTGGCGTCAGTTTATGACCAACTTTCACTCACCTTAAAATCTGTCGATTCCTCGGTACGTTTTCGCAAAGGTTAAACAAATTTACCAAATACATGGCTTTGCAGATGGCTATCTGAGAAGCGTAGATACTTGTGGGTAAGTCGCAGTCAACCTTTAAGTCGCCAAGTCCAGGGTAGCACCTGCTAAAAAGAAACAACTCCCTCGCTTGGAACTTTGCGCGGCACATTTATTGTCGAAACTCTGGGTAAAAATTCAAAGGGTGATTGGCAGTATCTACTCGGAAGCGTTCTTTTGGACCGATTCGGCAATCGGTTTGCACTGGATATCCACGCACTCCTCAAAACTCAATACATTCGTTGGAAATAAAGCAGCAGAAATCCAGGAAACAACAAGGAAGGTAGATTGGAAACATGTTCCAACAAACAAAAACCCTGCAGATGCAGTTTCACGAGGTTGCACCGTCGATGAGCTGAAGAACTCGATTTGGTTCAAAGGTCCAGATTTTTTAGTTGAAGAAGAGGAAAACTGGCCGTCTACAGTAGGAATCTTTCCTTCTCCAGAGGACATTGCGTTGGAGAAAAGAAAAATCGTTTTGAATTGTCAACTACAAGACCAAGACTATTATCTTGGAATAATAGAGCGACTAAGCTCATACACAAAAATTGTCCGAATCTTTGTATATGTCAAAAGGTATCTTAATTTACGAGTATGGAGAATCCCGGTTCCTGGTGAATTTCTGACTGCCGAGGAGCTGAAAAATGCACTACAAATCATAGTTACAGTAATTCAAAAGCATTACTTTGTTAAAGAAATCGAAGCTATCAAATTAAACGCACCGCTAAGGGGATCAATAAAATCTCTTAATCCATTCATCGAAGAGAAGAATGGGCTTCCTTCGTTGAAAGTGGGCTGCCGGTTGCAGCACGCAGACATGCCAGAGGGAAGTAAGCATCCATTGTTACTACCAAAGGTTCATTGGGAAGCTGTATCTGACCTTTCAGCCGATGCCTTTATAGGAGCATTGAAAAGAATGATAGGTCGTAGAGGTCTCCCTAGAAACATTCATTGTGACAATGCGACAAATTTTGTTGGCGCACAGTCCAAACTAAAAGATTTACGCGATATGTTGTTCAAAAAATCATCTAATCAATAAAATATCATTAATTTTTGTTCTAATGCATCCATAAATTTTTATTTTATACCCCCCAGAGCACCCCACTTCGGAGGAATTTGGGAGGCGGCCGTTAAAGTTGCAAAGGGCCATCTCTATCGCAGCCTAAGAGGCGCCAAGCTGTAATTTGAAGAGTTGTCAACTGCGCTGGTGGAGATCGAGGCCATAATGAACACCAGGCCAATAATTCCGATGTCTACCGACCCCAATGACGTTGAAGCCTAACGCCAGCTTATCTGCTTATCGGATCATCGCTCAAAGCAATATCTGAGCCAATCGAAGTAGTATCCGATATCAGTTATCTGCAAAGATAGCGTTGAATAAATGCCGTCAAAACTCACTTTTGGAAGCAGTGGTCATTAGAATACGTCCAAGAACTCCAAGGTCGTTGGAAGTGGGCGTCGCCCAGCCCTAATATCGCTATTGGTAGCCTGGTCATCACCCACGAAGACAACCTGCCGCACCTTCGATGTCCAGAAATGCTACTAGAGATTGTTTTTCGTGCAACGCTGTCTCCACTGATTTACCTATACGGTATGGGTGTTGGTAGTTGCACAAGCTGTTTGAACCGAAAAGGCCCCTAACATATAGATCAATTGCTCTCTCCAGTATCTTGAGAATGAACGAGGAGAGGCTTATCGGTATATAACCTTTTGCAGTCGAGTATGTCGGTTTCAAAGCTTTTGGAATAAAAACCACTTTTCTCCTGCTGATAGGGACGTATTTAAGTTCAATAAAACTTTTGAAGATGCCCCTGAGCGATGGGGTTTTTATCTGTAGAGCATGTTGAAGAAATGCCGGAATAATCTCTAGTCCAGCTGATTTATAGGGTTTTAACGAGTTGCCCACATAATCTTCTGCGCTGTGATAATATTATCCAATTCTGGTACTGGATGAATAGTACCTAAGGAGTCTGATTGTTTATAGCCTGATTCGTCAGGATCCAAACAACCCGAACAATGTATTCTCATATACGTATGTAAGTCAGCATAGCTATAAATCAGAATTTAAAAATGCACCATGTAAAGCTTAATGCCGAATTTACATATGAATGCCATATTGGCAGTATTACTGACAATTGCAATAAAGAATGAACTTGCTCATTCTTTACTGCCAGTTGGCAGTATTTTTATCAGTCATTATTTTAGCGTAAACGAATGTCGTTAATTAAGTTAAATCACTTCCCGGAACTTTATTTTTCTTCATATCCATCAGTTTTTTCTCATTCACTCAACAATATTGGATGTCAAGTTCTGACACGCTTACATCACGTATAGCGTAGCTAATAAAAAATTAAACTCCTTGTTGGCAGGCAGGTTCATATTTTTGAACACAATGGCATTTGTAGATCTGAATAGTTTCAAGTATTTAAAAATAAATTTCCGGAAATTCCAACGGTCTTTAACGTTTACTTGTTGGGTTGAGGTAAACATTATCCCTGAAATTCCTTCCTCAATATGGTACACATCGTTCATAGATTGAAGCGGGAGAGTACTATGGCGGTTCAATAGTGTTATAACGATGCTCTCTGCGGTCAATCCAACTTAGAAGTTTTCAAATCGTACATAGGTATATGTGGCATTTAACTGGATTTCTTCGTTAAAAACGGCTTGCACCAAAATTGGCATGTGAGCTGTAAAGTTGGCCATGAGCACTTGAAAACCTTCAACCGCTCTTAATAACTCACTAACTAGACATTGCACAAAAATCGATAACTGATTGACCTTGGCCGTTACTAAACGTGAACTAACCACACTTGTCATTCTTTGCCACCCGTTAAGCACAAACTTACCAGTCGTCACAAATACGGATAGAAGCCGTTACGTCTTTGGAGTTTCTGTTTATATCAAACATTAGTTGTTCTTATAAGATATGAGCAGAAGAATTCTGATAATCACTGATGCAGACATTGAGATCACCGATAACATTGTATTCTCTAAAAAAACTATCAACATCAATATTCCAGGTATTACAATTTAGATATACTGTTACAATACAAATTTTAATGCCAAGCCTATTTTCAATCATTTGAAATTGAACAAAGTAATACACAAGTTAGTTTCTATAAGATTTATAATATCATAATTAAGACTATTCTTCTCAAATTCAGGTTCCAAAAATTTACTTTGTAATATTGTAAGATAAAATGGAAAAATTACTTATTTTATTTTTGCAGACGGCACTGTTTTACTATTGTTTTCTTGCACTCATAAGTTTTGCAGATTCACGCGCAGGTGGTGGTTGCGGCGGCTGGAGGTCGATGCGATGGTGCTGCTTGTCGGTTATTACTCGGGACTAGCTTTGCTCCCTCGCGCAGTAAACATATTCCGAAGAACGTTCACCAAACATCGTGATGATAAAGCTATAGATTTGACAACAAGACCTCTCTCACACTTGTAAATAAAACTGGTTATTGATTTGCATTTTGTCTTGCTTTAATACATATAATATATCTGTAATACTTAAGGTCTTTTTTTTTAAATGCAACCTTATTTGCACGGCACTAGGGAAGAATTTTTTGTTGGCACAGTGGATTTGAGAATTAGTAGGTTTTTACTATCTCATTTTAACCCACGGGCGACATCCAGTTAAAATTTGAGGAATAGAAAAGAATGCTGCCTAGCGTGGAGATCGAACCCTCATTCCTCTGTCTTCTTTGATGATAATTTTAACTTGTGGGTTGATTTGCAGCAGTTCTTCGATCTGGTGAAGTGTCGATTATGCATCTCTTAATGCCGTTCATAGGTAAATCCCGTATACAAAATTGGATTTTTAAAATTATAAAAATTCCTACCTTCGATTCGAGTTGCACAAAATGATTATTAGGAGCAAGAGCATAAGTTCGACTTACTAAGATGATCTCGGCAGTTGAGTCAAACCCGTTAGGTTATCCAGCTTAGAGAATAGATAGTGGCCGACTATATAAATTCGTCAAATCGACACATTTAGTCGTGCATGAGAACAATGAGGTGTGGAAGTTAGTAGTAGGCAAGAAAGATAGGTTAGGGATTATGAAACAATCTCACGATATTCCATTAGCGCGACGCATGGGGGTTAGGAAAACGTTCGCTAGAGTAGGAGCTAGATATTATTGGCCGAAAATGAGAACGGATATAACAAACTATGTTAGAAAGTGTAGTATTTGCCAACATGTGAAACCAATTAATGATAAACCAGCGGGTCTTATGACAGAAAGGGTTGGAGTTTGTTCTCCGTGGGAGATGATTAGTGGGGACTTAGTAGAGGCATTACCCAAGTACAATAGGGGATTTTTGTATATTCGAACGGTTGTAGATTATCTTACAAAGTTTCCACTGTCACGGCAAATGCAGTTTGAAAGGAGTTGGAGGACAATGTGTTTTTGTTATTTGGAGTGCCAAAATTTGTCATTTGTGACAAACAGTCCTCATTTAGGAGTAGGGAACTTAGTAGTATTTGCGAGGTATATTCTTTCAATATTAGGTTTACCCCACACTACCATTCTCAGGCTAAATCCGCGAAAGATAAATCAAATTATAAAAACCACTTTGAGAGCTTACGGTTCTGAGAATCACCGAGTTTGGGTTTCAAAATTAGCTAAGGTAGCTTGTGCCAACATGATGTATTGGGAGTTTCACCTTACTATAGCCGCGTTTTATAATGCACGAAGACCTATATAGATCAGAGCTTTGCATGCATTACAACAACACTAGAAGATCTTGATATTTATCCGGTTCAATTTTCCTGACCCAGAATTTAATTACATATCTCACCACCAGGGTTAGAATTATAACTTGTACAACTTGGTACATCAGTTTTTAATTGTGAACCACGGTGTTGCCAAATTACCAAACAACTACTTATAATTTATTCATTAAGTCTGCTTGTACACCACTAGTGCAATTTTTATGTGGTTTCCCATTGGTAAAAATATCAATTTTGCTAATTTAAATCCTTTCATTGCGTAAACTTAAATTTGTTTTTTATATTGAATCAATTCTGCAGATCAGTTTTTCGGTGGATCAACCTCTCTTTTTACTAACACCACTGAGCACTAGTACAATTTAATGCATTTACTTTGACAACTAGTAGTTTAATATACACGAATACAATCCAATAACATATCGAAAACAAAATCAATTCAAATGCCATTCCATCAGATTCTATATTTAGCAATGGAAATGGAAAGTAAAACGTTTGTTCAAGTAAAACAGAATCATCCCTCCGCACTCCTTATTCTCTACTCAAACAATAAGGAAAAGCACAAAGAAGAAATAGCGCTAACTTAGTAATTTTATTTACCCCCACCACCATCATTCGAAAGCTACTATTACGCGGTGCAACCCCATTCAAACACCCAGTAAAACACTTATGCGAATAATATTGCCCACATCATTGTATATATAGTCTATAGTTCTATCATGAAGCGGAACGTCCGAAGTGCCTTCTGGGAACCGCGCTGAAAGGTACGAACTTGCAGATTGTGCAGACTCTCAGAGAGTGAGAATTTGAAGGATTGACAAATAAAAAATAAGGTAAGATAAATAGCTAATGAGGGAGAAGAATGCATAAAGCTAAAGCAGGATAAAAGAGAATATACTTTTTGCACTTTTCTTTCCTTACATTTATTATTAGCTTGATAAAATACCTATGTAGGAAGAATATCCAAATTTCAATTTGTACGTATCCCGTTGGAAATACTTTTGATTTAGGTACTATATTTCGGCTTGTTTTGGTTTATTTTGCCGTCGGTTGTGTGTAAGAAAAAATGATGAATGAAATAATTTGATTTCGTACAAATTCAATTCGGTATTATTTTAAAATTTTGTGTCATAAAGTGTTTTTATGAAGTTGAAGTTAATTAGTGATATTCGGTGAAAGAATAGTGAAGTGTCTAGGTAGGTAGGTATATAAGAAGATTTTTTCAGGTCAAAATATCTAGGTATGTAGCTACCTAACTGCAGTGAGTAAAAATGCATTCTTATAATAATAAAATGCACCACCACTGGATCGTACAAACTTGATATTGTTGCTAACAACTTTAATGTAGGTAAGAATTGAACCTGTTAGAAAGTAGTTATATTTTAGGTATCAATTGAATATGCAATTTGAATATGGAAAATTTTTTAACATTTTTGGAAAGCATTTCCATTTAAAAAAATTATTTTTATCGGTTTTTTTTTTTTTTATAATCTACACGCGCTCAAGAGATTATGAATACCCTTTAAATGTTTCAACACAGCGCGGGCGTGAGGTTAAGGAAAAGAAAGAATGATAGGAAAGATGTGTGGCGCGATATTCGGAGACTGTAGGTGGTTGTTGTCTCAGATTTTATCTCCAAGGATGGCGGCTGCGGGGAAATTTCCGTGTCTTATTTATCGATGTCCTTATAATTCGCATTAATTTTTTTTTGTATTCTTTGTCATATTTTATCGGTATACTAGTTTTACTCAATCACATGTTGTTAGTTCTATGCCTAAACAGCATGTAATGAGTAAACCAGCAACTACGGCAGGGATCGAACCTGTGACCATGAGGTTGCCAGGCGAACACACAACTATCGCGCCACGGCCACAAAAATGATATAGTCTAAAATATTAAAAATGGTTCTATACCTACATACCTACATATTTGAAGTCTTGAAGTGCACATATTACATTATATATCAAGCCTTGAAATTAAATTAAAATGTAATGTAAATAAATCCGAAAGGAGTACCTACATATACAACATGTTTTATGCATTTACAAACATTTAAAATTATAAACAAAAAAAAATGTTTCTATTATATATTAATAACAAACATTTAATAGCAAACCATTTATCTCTTTTTCCAGTACGACAATTATATTTCACGTGCACCTACTGCAACCAGGATTACATTAAATCAATCATCAGCTCTTGGTTTGAGTAAACAACCGAAATCGAGTAAAAACTCTATATATGTGTTTTCAAAGTTGGCATATTATTTTATTAAATTAAAAATATAGTCAACAATATATAGTCCAGAACGTGGGGTTTTTTTGAATGCAAAAGGTGGGGTAGTAGCGATTTTTTAGTATGTTGTTAGGCTTGGGGCCTTAATGAAAAATCCAAGTTCTCGACCTCTAGGCGGATGCGCTCGAGCCGCCATCTTGAATTTTAGGTACACAAATTTGTTTTTTTGATAATAACTCAAAAACGGGGGCTTTTACGACAAACTATGTTTCTTATTATATAATCATTATAGTTATTTTTACATAATTATGACAAAAAAACTAAAAGGCACTTGAATATTATCAT
The DNA here is from genome assembly GCA_910595825.1 of Philhelius pedissequus. Taxonomy (NCBI): domain Eukaryota; kingdom Metazoa; phylum Arthropoda; class Insecta; order Diptera; family Syrphidae; genus Philhelius; species Philhelius pedissequus. The sequence goes on along the minus strand of OU343160.1, from coordinate 248,921,572 downwards.
TAAACAGTATTTTCCTTTTCGTAAACAAAATTAAAGGCGAAAAGCAAAGCGCATATATGTTTTTAAATTTAAGAATAGTAAATTATTATTTTAGAGCGTTACAAAAATTAATTTCTACTACATTTTGGTACGTTTCTATGGTCCGGGTTGGTTGTCGGTGTCATGGTCGCAGTTGTCTGTGTCTTGTATGTATCCTGAAAAATGTCGTCGTCCTAGTCCTCGGTTTCAATGCGGATTTCTGGCATGTTTGCGCAAAATTCTCCGTTCCAGGAGCCACTACAGCCGAACATTTTAATCCAGTCTTTCGGCAGCTGCATGCCCCACAACACCCCTTTTTGATAAGGAATCGGGAACTGGTTTTTATGCCATTGGTATACGCCCGTAAGTGCCATGCTTCCAACCCCAGTCTTCATGATTTTTCTTTATGCCTCTCCATTTCTGTACTTGGTGGTACATCCTAAAGGCGTGGAATTGCGCCGCGTCTTTTGAAGGTGGCAAGGAGGCAAGATTTAATTTGCTTCTCAGCGTAAATTTGGGGTAGCGTTGGAAACGAATCGCTTCCAAACTCTCTTTATCCATGTTGCTGCCATATAAAGCTACAAGAAAGCGTATTCCTGCATCGCCATAGCTTCTTGTTGGTGGGAAATTTCAATTATTTCATGAAACGCTCTGTTCTGTTTTTCCCTGGTTGAATAGGGATAAAGTAGTGTCACAGTTAAACAAGCTGAACATGATGCCGATGTGCTAATTGTCAACACTGCAATTGAATTATGCAGTGAAGCAATTGGCTGCTGTTTTTGTTGTCGAGAAAGACGTTGACCTTTTGGTACTTCGGACAGCCTTAGCCCAGCCGACAGTTCTATCTACTTCCGTAAACCTGGAAGATAAAAAACTGCTTAGAGGATCTATTCAGCAAGTACCCTCAAATACGAAGAAGCTGCCAAGCACATTTTGTTCTTGCATGCTTTCAGTAGTTGACACTAAGTCATCCCTATTCAATCTGGGAAAAACCAAAATTTTTACTCTGATAGGAAAGAACAGAAGAGGAGATTGCCGAGGCCGGATTCTTGTAGATTTTACAAACATGTCGAGGTAAGTGTCGGAAAAGCCACTCAAGCACTCATGATATAAATGCAAGAGACATGCACATGAACAATGTGAACCTGCCAACAGCTGAAATGGAAGTCATTATCAACTTAACTCCATTGTATGCTGTAGTAAAAAACTCAGTCAAAAGCACCATTTTGAGATTCGCAAAAGGGGGAACAGGGCCGGGAGAATAATAGGATCTAGGGAAAGAGCCTTAATTCTAAGCTATACAGGAACAAACCTCTTGGACAATCCTAGAGATGGTATGATGGTATGATCAAAAAATATAATTTCGAGAAAAACTTCAGAACGGAGTTAAGTTACAAAAAAGAATATGTAGGTGAAAACTTTAACTACACAGTCAAGGCAAATGCCATTAAGTGGTACACTGATGGATCGAGAACAACTGAGTGGACTGGTTCAGGAGTTTTTGGACCTAGAACCAAACTCTCCATTCTGAAGGACAATCCACTAGCATTTTTCAGGCGGAGGTTAACGCAATAGAAAAAATGCGCAGAGCGTAATCTCGAAAGAAACTACAGGAACCAATAAATTGCAATCATGTCAGATGGTTACCCTGCACTAAAGGCACTAAGCTATTACTCCGTCAGCTCAAGACTGGTATGGGAATGTGTGAGCAGACTGAATGAGCTGGGCAAGCATAACAAAGTCTCACTTCATTGGGTACCTGAGCATATACGAATCCAGGGCAACGAAGAAGCAGACTGTCTAGCAAAAATAGGAGCAACGTCACCTTTAATGGAACCAGAGCATTATTGCGGCATAGAAGAAACGTGATCAAAAACAAGATCAGATCCCAAGAGAAGGCCAAAAGATCAAATATTTGGAATAAGCTCCGGTTAAAACAGACTAAACTACTACCTGGGAAGTACAACCAATAACGGTTCCTAAATCCTGAGTTGTGTGCCTCATTCACCAGAGATACAAATTTCTTGGACATCATCTATAATAGAGCAAAGTTATTACCATCTATTGAAATGCCATCTATTGAAATACCACAAATACTAAAATTCCTCAAAGGAATTAACTTAGAGGACGTACAGTAAAATGAGAAATAGCATCCAGTCCTGTAGGGGGCACAATGCATCAATACCCCAAAATCAGTCATTAATTCATTGAAAGCGAGGACGAGGGCGACGACATTTTTTTAGGATACATACAAGACACAGACAACTATGACCAGGACATCGAAAATAGTAGAAATTAAGTTTTGTAACGCTCTAAAATCATAATTTACTATTCTTAAATTTAAAAACATATATGCGCTTTACTTTGCGCCTTTAACTTTGTTTACGAAAAGTATAATACTGTTTAATGATAATATTCAAGTGCCTTTTAGTTTTTTTCTCATAATTATTTAAAAACACAATGATTATATAATAAGAATAATAAAATAAAACTCAACGGAAATGAAGTTGCCGCATTTTTGTCCCAAATAGTACAACTTCACGGAGCTGTAACTCCTAACATATGTGTGTTACAGAAAATGTTTTATACAAAAATGTAGGAAATTTTATCCTCCTTAACTTTGTGACAACATCGTTTGTTGTAAAAGCCACAGTTTTTGAGTTATTATCAAAAAACCATATTTTTGTACCCTAAATCAAAAATGGCGGCTCGAGCGCATCCACCTCGAGGTCCAAAACTTGGATTTTTCATTAAGGTCCCAAGCCTAACAAAATATTAAATCGCTACTACCCCACCTTTTGCATTCAAACACCCGTTTTTGAGACCCACGTACTATACTAATACCTATGTATGTGCAATAAATAAAAAATTAAACAAAAATAATATAAAAATAATAATTTTTGATCAATAAGTTCTTTGTTAAAATAAACAAATATGTTTTGACTTTAAAAAATATTAGGAAGATTGCCTATGAATATTTTTTTTTTCAAAATGCAAAAAAAAGTTGTTTCCTATCGGTGAAGAAAGTAGAAAATAAGTCAATCGAAAATTCTAAAATCGTAAAAAAATGATTCTATGGTTCTTTTTTGTGTGCATCTACTTTCTTCTCTGCGAAAATAAAACAAAAAAAGTTATCATCTGTTTATTACGTTACTTTAAAAATTATAACATTTTATGTTTCATTTTTGTCTGACCAAAATGTAGAACATACATACATAAGTACAACAATTCCATAGAGCCGATTTCATGATAAGTACCTAAGCTCTTTTATATCGGTTGTATATTTTGCAAAATATGTTAACGGATCCGGATGACGGTTTCTTCTTTGAAGAATACAAAATGTAAATAAGTATGTACCTACTACCTTATTGAATTTTTATTTTAAATCGACATTACGGTATACGCTCGATATAGTGAAGTAATAAAAACCAGGCATGTGATTAAGCCTACTAAGACCCAAAATGTAAAGTAGTTGGTTGGTTTTATTTTTTTTTTTACTTTTCAATTTTGCCTTGTTTTTAAAATAAAATGCCATATTTGGCCTGATGGGTTTTCTCTCCATTCTTCCTTTCCGTCCTACTCGATAGGAAATGGATTCTTTTTAATAAATTTGAACGAATTTCTAAGCAAGAAAGGGTGGAGTTCTGTTCGCATTGCTCATCCTTGTTCCCACATTTCATTTCTTTTCTTTTATGCAACTGTTTCCGTCGCCTTAATGAGAGAGTATGGCAGCCATTGCCCATCAGCCATCGCTACACTCTCTCAGTACTCTAAAAAAAAAAACAATTTGGTAAATTACGAATACAAGTGGATGCTTGGTCCACAACGAAATCTATCACAGCCGGAATGTATGTGCTCTAGTCGAAATTACGGATTAGATGCACAAGTGACCTATATTATAGACGAGCAAACAAAAATCAGACAGGTGGTCTGAAATGTTTCCGACAACAAACGAAAAGTACGGAGGGCATTTGGTTCCCCGATAGATGTCACTCTTTAGAGATTGATAGGTTTATATTCTATTAAAAAATGAAACGCTATCTCATATCCCCAATTCCTTTTTTTACAAAAGCCCAAGAGTTTGTTTTGTTCAAAATAAGCAGTAGGAAAATAACTAACAAGCTGAACTTCGAAAATGTTTGGTATGTGGTATTTGCTTCTCCTTTCCTCTTGCCCTTTACCTTCTTAGTAATTTGGAGGGGAAAAATGTTCTTTCGAATTTTGGATTTCCGGTGCTTTCAATTATCTTTTCGACTCTCTTTTTAAAATTATAGAAAATAGGGGGAAATGGCTGGATGTGTTCATCGTGTTCGCCGATCCTGGCAGCGAATTCATGATGACGACGCATGGCCTGGGTAATGTGTGTGACTTCTTACTGGAGATCTTAGCAGTGAAACAGAGGGAGAATTTTGAGAGATCTTAGAAAGAAACAGAAATTTAAAGAATTTAATTTTGATTTGTTTTTGTTTTTTTGTGAAATAAAAATCAAGTAAAATTTGGAAAAGTGGACAGAAAGTTAAGGAGAAAATCGATACTGACGAAGGAAAAAGTAGGAGTCTTACTTAGAAAACCAAAAGAAGGGAAGTTGACAGTTTTGTTCCAGAAAAAAAAATAACTAGAATTTTTATTTTTTGTATTCCTCTGGGGTTTTTATAATTTATTCACCTTTTAATTGGGTATTTTTCTAAAGTTTATATCGTTCGAGTTATCCTGAAATTGAAGGACTCGGGACCCCGTTAATTCATTTCTTTGTACGTTTGGAACAAACGGATATCGTTTCATTTTGCGGAGTTATTATATATATACATATACTTATATAAAAAAAAGTTCTTGCTATCCTTAGTTGAAAAGATTTTGGGTTTTTATCATATACCTAAAGGTTTCCTTAACAATAAAATTTAAATTTAAAATTCCAATTCGAAAAAATAAAATTATTTTCTCTTAAAACATTCCACCGTTCGCCGGTTTCGCTCCGAAGCTTAGTAATTTAATTACTTCACAAAAAAATTGCTGGCGCCTTTTTATTTTTTTCAGCTTACGCCTCTGTGGCAATAAAAAGCAATAAATTCGGCAAATTAAATTCAATTGGTGAACCCACCTCTTAATTGAACTAGCTGTGGTGATAGCATTGTAAGTGCTATCTGTTGCACTTGTTCCAATTCGAACTTAGTTTCGTTTTCATTTTCTCTTTTATTTGGCATCCGTCTTGCAAACAAAACCATTCGCCGTGTTTCTAATCGTGTGCAAGGTGGTTGTGCAAATCGTCGTGTTTTATATATTATTTGAAATCGTTTTGTTAATAATAAATTAAAGTTCGATTCGCGTATTAAAAGTTTAACAATAAAAAGTCATTTTTGTAAATCACAGACTCATTAACCGCCGTTCATTAAGTATTTCTCAAACATATTAAAAACGTTAACTTCCTCACTGAATATTTATTAACAAATATATTTTTTATTAACATAAATATAAGATATAAAAAATGGTTTTATCTACTTACCAAAAGTAACATAACCAATATTGTCACCGACTTTAGCATCAGAGTTTGCCAGCTCTAGAGGCGGTTCTCGATGAGAAAATAACACTTGCGGCGCTGTATGCGATGCTCTGCGACCTTCTCTTAATTCTTGCATAAAAACTTTACCTATAACTACATCATCCTCATCACGGAATATAGTACTAAAAACAACTGTGACCCGATCAGGCTTTGTCTCAACATATCTTTGTAAAAATAATTTTAGGCCATCATCAAAATAAAAAAAAAAACATTTATAACTTACAATGTTTCATCAGTGCGATAATTTATGACTGCTTGTTTTTGACCTTCTTCACCTGCTTCCTGAAAATCAAAATATTTCTCAAAAACCGATGCAAAACAGTTCCTTTTTAAAAGTCCAATTTTATGAGCAATAGCCTCCCAGTCTGCTGGTATGTTATCTAAATTAATAAGTACTGAGACGTTGTAACCTAATCAAAATCATAATTATTAGTTTTGCAGGTTGCTAAAATTGTACTATAGTAAAATAATTTTTCAACTACCTTCTTCAATTTCTGTGAGTAAACCTCCATATTCTCTTTTCAAAAGTTCATCAGCTCCGTGTTCTTGCAATTGCTTGTAGAATTTTAGTGCTATGCTTATCTACAAAATTAATCTGTTATTAAACACAGTTGTTTAAATTTCTAATACTTAATAACTTACTCTAACTTTCGTCTTATCACCATTCACATTTGATATGTGAAATAACACTCCATCAAAGTCTGCTATTGTGACATCAATCGACTCGGCTTTTGAGCTAAATTGAATTAATAAAAAACAATACATGAAGGCGTTTTTTTTAATAAACAGTTATAAACGGTGATTTTTTAAGAGCTTGGTTTTTGAAAATTCAAAAAAAAACACAGAAACTTGTAAAAAGTGAAGGAAATTTTTATTTGGATCGATAAATCAATTTCTGCCATTTACTTTTTAAAAATAATTTCACTTAAATGTTGCCCGCGGCTACGCTTCAGGTGGTCCATTCTGAAGGTCCAATTTTGGCAAACTTTTTCACACATTTCGGCCGGAATCTCACCAATGACGCGTTCAATGTTGGCTTCCAAGGCAGCAATCGTGTTTGGCTTGTCCCCATAGACAATAGACTTAACATAGCCCCACAAAAAATAGTCTAACGGGGTCAAATCACATGATCTTGGTGGCCAATTGACTGCGCCAAAACGTGAGATCAACTGTTCACCAAATTCGCCTCTCAATTGATGCATGGTTTCGCGTGCAGTGTGGCATGTGGCACCGTCCTGTTGGAACCACATGTCGACGGAGTTCAATTCTTGCATTTTCGGCAAAAAAAAATCTGTTATCATCGAACGGTACCTTTCTCCATTGACCGTAACCCTGCGACCTTCATCGTCCTTGAAGAAGTACGGCCCAATGATGCCGCCTGCCCATAAACCGCACCAAACAGTGGATTTTTCGGGATGCATTGGTAGCTGCTGAATTGCCTCTGCCTGCTCTTCACTCCAAATACGGCAATTCTGCTTATTCACGTATCCATTTAGCCAAAAATGAGCCTCGTCGCTGAAACGGACGTAGCTTGCGAAACACATTTTTTCACAGAGCACGAATTTTGATAATAAATTTCAATAATTTGCAAACGTTGTTCAGGCGTAAGTCTATTCATGATGAAATGGCAAACAATACTGAATCGAAATGTCAAATGTTCGTGGAATTTGTCATGTGTGATCTGTCAAAAATATAAACGTCAAAAACCAAGTAGCAAAAAAATCACCCGTTATATACTACTGAAATTATTCAGCCAGGCCCAATTCCAGTTAAACTCCTTTCTAACCTTAACTCTTGCAAAGGCACAGATTATTCCAAGGGTCACTTCAACTAAGTGTTAGAAATGATTTTTCTTTTGGAATGGGTCAATCGACTCTATCCTTAGTCTTAAAGGAAATGCTTAGTGTAATAAAAACACGCATATGTATGTCCAAAATTATACAATTTTCTTCCGACGAAAGTGAAATGGGTATACGTTAATGTATTTCTTTGAAAAAATTGGATTTCCAGGAGTTATTGGGTGTATTGTGGCACCTACATCAGAATTTCCAAAAAAAGAAATACAACATTCTTATTACAACCGGCGATATCCCTATTTTATCCACGAAATTCACTAGAGCTTCTATTTGTTTTTTATTTTTGAAAATTTATTCGTCCTGCATTAAAAATAAATAAGTAATTAAAATGATTTTTTTATAAACAAACATTATTTTAATTAAAAACACTCACATTTTTTTCCCGATACAATCTGAGCGATCGGATTTTCGATAGTTGTCGAACGCAATCGACAACCACAATACCGATTTTGTAAACACTATGCAATATTACAAGAGCTCTAGTATTAAGTAAGAATAAATACATATATAACTTTATAAAGTGACACAACTTTCAAATCTAAAACCGCATACAATTAAATGAAATTTAAAACTACGATTAATTAACAACCATATATGTATACACATATTTATATACAATTGAATTATAAGCCGTACTTTTTTCTTTTCTCCTTAAGAGTCAGAAGCCCAGACAGCTAGTGCTCATTTCTTTTTAACATGTAAATTTTAATTAAATGATAATAAATTATAATAATAATTATAATTTAGGGGTTATAGGTATTTCTCAATTTTTTTATTAGCAGAATGCTATAGTACCAGCGATATGGTAATATAGGGCACGTTTTGCTAAGGCGTTTTAGATAAAATAGTTTTTTTGTTTCTACCATCTTAAATATCTCGAAAAAGACTCTAACGATTTTAATAAAAAAAAAAGTGTGTGCACTATCTTACGTATACTTTAAATTTTGGTCAACTCTTTTTTTTTAATATTTTGTTAATAACGGTACCTGCCATACAACCATTTTTTGATTTTGAAATTTCTCATAAACGGCTCGACGGATTTCGATCAAAACTTTTACACAGGATGTTCTTTGAATTCTACATAATACTGCATTTTAAAATTTTATTTCTGGATTTTTGAAAACGGGTGGACGATTTTTTCTGAAATTCTGTTTCTAAATTTATATTATTAAATATTTAAAATTTTCATACAATTTTTTTTAGAAAAATATTTTTGTGTATACAAAATTAGTGAAAAATGACTTTAAAAATATGTATATTTAGCTGCTTGTATTAAGAATCTTTTGCATACAATGTGATCGAACATTAGGGCAAGTAAGTGCGATCCAGTCGTACATTTTATTTTAAGGTAACAATTAAAAAGGATAAGATTTGTTTCTTTTGTAAAGGTAAAGGACTCTTTAAGCAAGATTGAAAAATATAAGGACTGGAAATCGAACGCAAGTTAACCAAAGTCACATGTTGCGTATAAATTGGAAAATCAAACCGGATTTTTATGTATGGTAGGAAATAATCAAGAAGGTTGAATAATTGATACTGCAACAAGTCACACTGCATGTGATAAAAGTTTTTTTTTCGGAACTCGATACCAATCATCACGAGAATATCAGTGTCAAATGGCAACCAGGTATATCAGAGAAGTAAAAGTGGAATTCTCAAATTTATAAATCAAAAGAACGAAGAATTTTCAGCAAAGTTAACTGACGTCCTGTATGTTCTAGTTAATGTTCCAAATAATGTAATAAGGACTTGATAAGATCGGACCGAGGAGGAAAGTACACTGGTAAGTGGATCAAAAGCAAATATAAAACATTTTCACGTCTTTGGTTCAGTATGCTTTGATCATATTCCTACTGAAAAGAGAAGCAAGTTGGATCGGACTGCGAATATAATGATTTTTGTTGGATATGATGTGCATTCCAAAGCTTAATGTTGTTATGATCCATCTTCTAAGCAAGTTATAGTGAGCCGGGATGTTCAATTTGCAGACTTCGGTCGTGTGAAGAAATGAGACCTCCAACAAATTAATAACTTCCAGGGAGCAAAACCCAGAGAAGCTTCAGTTCCAGTGGATATTGATTTGCTACCAAACAGATCATATCAGGAAGTAAATCCAACAATTTTTTAGGAACCTATGGAACAAATGGATGTTTTAGATTGCGAAAATGAAAATGTAATTCAAGAAGAAAGAAGCAGAGACAATTAGTTTCTTTGAAGCGATCGGAAAGAACAAATAAAGGAGTTCAACCGGTAAGGTTGATCGAAATCTTGAGTGTGATGCAAGCAGAAGCTGAACCTAAGAATTTAAGGGAAGTAATGGCGAGTCATTACAAATTAGAATGGTTGTCTGCTATGAAAGAAGAAATGGAGTCTCTGTGCAGCAAACAACCTTAATGATCTTATTATATTTTGCTGCAAAAAACAATTTGATTGTAACGGGTTATTCATTTTGCGGCTTCAAAAGTAAACGCAAATAAAACACATATAAAATATTTTTTTTATATTTCTTTTTTATTATACAGTTTGAACGTTGACATTATGTGTGAAACACTACATCATTTAAATGACCACCACGCGAATTGTTGCAAGCATCGATTCTTTTGAGGTAATTTTCGACCACTTTTTGACACATATTGGGAGGTATCTCAGCCATAACTTGACGAATATTGGTTTTCAAGTGCTCAAGAGTTAAAAGTGTATCTGCATAAACACGGTCTTTCGCGTAGCCCCACAAGTGTCAAATCGCATGATCTTGGTGGCCAATTGATATCGCCACGGCGAGAAATTACACGGCCCGGAAATGTCTCTTGCAATAAAGCCATATTCGTTCGAGTTGTGTAGAATGTGGCACCGTCTTGTTGAAACCACATATTCTCCAAGTCGTATTCTTCAATAGCAGGCAAAAAATAAGTCGGTTATCATATGACCATAACGCTGCGAATTGACGGTGGCATCGTCGTTTTTGAAGAAGCAAGGTCCAATCACACCTCCAAAGAGCGCCCCAAACAATGACTTTTTGTGGATGTAATAAACTCTCTTCAATTAATTGATGATTCTCAGAACCCCAAATGCGACAATTTTGTTTATTAACATACCCACCGAGTGAGAAATGTGCTTCGTCGCTGAAGAAAATTTTGTTCGAAAAATCGCCGTCTACCGCCTGTTGTTCAAGCACCCATTCGACGTATCTACGACGTTGTGAATGGTCAGCTGGCTTCAGTTGTTGTGTGGCCGGACTTTATATGTAAGTATGTGTAGATTCAAGTGCAAAATACGTCATGTGCCGTAAGACAGTCCTAATTCCTGAGAACGACGAGGAATCGACACATTCGTGTCTTCGGCAACACTTTGACTTACAGCAGCGATATTTTCAGTGGTACGAGCGAAACAATGATGCACAGGCCTTACAATATCTGTAACCAATCCAGTCTCTTCAAATTTCTTCACAATTTTGCCAATTGCTTGCGTAGTTGGACGATTATGTAAACCATAATCTCCTCTTAAAGCACGATATGTGGCTGTGCAGAATCACAATTTTTGTAGTAGGTTTTAACAATTTGTATGCGTTGTGCGATAGCTAAGCGATCCATTTTCGTAAATGTCAGACTTTCAACTGAAAAAAAAATTAGTTTAACAACGTTGGACAGATGTCCAATTATAGCCCTATACTTTTGAAACCGCGAAGTGGATAACCCTTTACTATATTTCGGTTTGTTTTGGTTTATTTTGCCGTCGGTTGTGTGTAAAAAAAATGATGAATGAAATTATTTGATTTCGTACGAACGAAATTCGGTATTTTTTTTAATTTTTGTGTGATAGTCTTTTTGTGAAGTTGAAGTTAATTAGCGATATTGGGTGAAAAAATTGTGAAGTGTCTTTATACCTATATAGTAGGTACCTATAGGTAGTTATGTACATACAAAAAATTTTTCAGATCAAAATACCTAGGTATGTAGGGTAGGTACCTGCAGTGAGTAAAAAATGCATTCTTTTTTTTTTTTTTTTTTTTAAATTCATTTTTATTTCATATTAACTTATAACTATCTTAAAGCTAGACAAAAATGTTTAAAACTAGCCTAATTATCAATTACTTACAACGAATTTACTGGCCTTTACGGGCGCTCTAAATTAAACAATAACTCTTAGAACTAATGTCTTTCGACCTAAAAACTATTTTAATTAAATCTAATTTTTTTTTTATTTTATTTTATATTTCAAGAAACTTTGACAAAAAAAACTTGGTATCTTATCACTTTTTTTTTTTTTAATTTTTTCTTTTAATTTTTTTTAATTTTTTTTTTTACTTATAAACTAAACCTAAATCTATATTAAAAATAATTAAAACTAAATAAAACTAACTTATACTAACTAAAAATAACTTAAACTACTTAAAATACCTAATAATACTTAAAACTACTTAAAAACTAGAACAGCCACAGCAGCATTTTTTTTGTTTTAAAAAAATTTTTTTTTGTTTATTTTGTATATGCATGCAGACACACACCAACATGCAATCCACCCATACATGTACATACGCACATACATATACGTACGCACATACATGTACAGACACGCAGATACATGCATGTATGCCCCCGCATACATACATATTTTTAATTTTTTTTTTGGTGCCACCCTGACTGTTCCCTATACCTAATTGCCCTAAATCTATGTAAGTCGGCCAAGATATACTATCTTCATCGACTTTAAATATCAAGATGCTGTTCAGAGAGCCACCAGAACTGGTTCTCCTGTTTCCCCCTATCCCTCCGGTCCCGATCGGACACAGTCCTACTGAACAGTAGGCGCTCTTCTCCACCTTGAGCGATGACGTCTCGACCATACAGGAGTCGCCTATCCACAGTTTTCCGGCTGACGTGGTAGATGACCGGAACCGCCCCTCCATCCTGTATCAGCCCTCGACTGTCTAAATAGAGGAATGCCTCGGGAGGGATGTAACCACTTAACCGCGCACTCTCAAAATATTCGTTATTGGGGTAATAAGCCCCAAAAATTAAGCTGTTAGTTGAGGACATCGCTCTTGCAACGTGACCCCGAATCAGCTTACACAAAAAATTATCTATTCTGATTATGTTGGCTCCGTTGTATAGAACCTGGTTGGAATAATATCTTGTGTACTCCGACTCTGGTGTTCTGTGTAATCCAAGGCAACGTCTAAGACATTGCCTCTCAAACACCCGAATCTTTTCCATTTGAGATGGGGCAACGTTGAACCACACCGGGCATCCGTAGGCAATCATCGGCCTGATGAGGACCATGTAGCAAATCACCTTCACCCTGCTGTCAAGACGGCTGCTATCAGTCGTTGTGTCAAGGCAAAGGCTCCCCTAGCCCTGGCCAAAGCAGCACCTATATGTCTGTCGAAATACAGGTACTGATCCAACCAGATGCCAAGGTACTTTACTACACTTTTACTCGCCAGTGGATGTCCATGTGGCCCTACGATCACCAGCTTGCGCCAGTTCTTTCTCGTATTCCTTAAGGCGCTAGACAACGGAGTCCTAAACAAAATAGTTTCTGATTTCTGGAAGTTGATTTTCAACTTCCAGTCATCACAATATCGCTAAATCTTGTCGAAGTCACTCTGCAAGAGACTTTTGATGACCTCAACTATATTAGCTGTTCTGTATGCAATTAGATCATCGGCGTACGCAATTGCCTGAGTTAGACTACCTATCAGATCGCTGGTGTAAATGCTGAATAGAATCGGCGAGTTAACCGCTCCCTGCTGAAGACCATTATTAATATTAAAAATTGCGGTAGAAGTTACATTGCCACTCTTGACAACAAACTTTCTACCATTTAGCATGCCATAAAGCATATACAATAGAGCTTTACTTATACCTAGTCTGGTTAGCTTTAGATAGAGACCTTCTAACCGTACGGTGTCGAAGGTCTTCTCCAAATCAACCAGACAGGTACCCGTACACTGCTTTTTAGTTTTGTTCCATTGGATATCAGAAACTAGTTTAGACGCGGCATGAATTGTGTCACGTCCCGCCTTAAAACCGAACTGATTATCCGGGATGATATTTTTGTCCTCCGCCCACTTGAACAGGGCTCTATTAATAACCTTTTCAAATACTCTGCTGATACTCGGAAGAAGACTTATCGACCGGAGATTCGCCGGATTGGAGTTGTCCTTTCCCTTTTTTGGGAGAGGGTGCACCACAGCTGTCTTCCACCGCACTGGATAATATGCATTATTCAGCTCGTTGTTAAACAGTGTGGTATAAATGTCAACTGCTTCTTGAGGCAAATGTCGTAGTACAACGTTAGATATACCATCGACTCCTGCAGACTTCTTTTTCTTTAATGAATCGAAGATGAGCTGGAGCTCATTCTTCGAAATTAACAGGGGACTGGGCACATTTCGGTCGGCGATTATGGCGTTTGCCAAATCTGCATCATTAAACCCGGTAAAACCAAGGTTCTCAGATCGCCATTCGCTTATATCGTTTCGGAGCCATAAGTGATGAAGCAGAGCTCTGTTCTCCAGGTCATGATTCGGGCGAATGCTAGCATTCACCTTGTACACTTGCTGGAAAGCAGCCCGCACAGCCTCCACCTTCTCCTGCGGATCTTCGATTATGAAGAGGTCATCGTCCAAGACGGCGTCATCTGGGTCTATGCCTGCTGTCAGAAGTACGTCTCTGTTTTTTGTCGTCCTCTGGAACTTAAGGCACGGAAGGTCGTTTTGATCTTTTCTTCTAAATATCTTATTAATTTGTGGGAACATACTCGGGTCGGTAGCGTTCACGGCCCGAATTTTGTTGTCCCAAAACAAATTAATGGATAACCTATAATTTTCTTTGATCAATTGGTTGATGTTTTTGATGGACGACTTCAGTGTCCTTATCTCCAGATCTCGTGTGTCAGTAAACCTTCTGTACAAGCGTTTTAGTCTTGTCAGTAAGCCACTTTTTTGTCTGTGTAGTGCATCAATTGTCGCGTTAGGGTACATGTCAGTTGCGTTACGTTCTTTGTATTTAGGTATTGTCCTGTTCATTGTTCGTTGAATTGTTTCGTCCATTTGTTCTAAGTATCTGTCAATTTCAGTATTTGTCATGTTCCTGTCATTTGGTGGGGATATACCATTTGATCGTAATTCGCTCAATAAAACGTTCGAGAAGCGTGGCCAGTGCACCTTACTGTAATTGTAAGTATGCACCGGTACATACTCCTCCAACTCCATAAGCGCGTTCGGAAGTTGTATTACGGCGGCGAGTCCGCAGTGGTCACTGTCGTACTCGATCGAACTTAAGCAATTTGTAGGCCGATGGCCCACAGTATCAGTAATTGTTAGTCTTGCGTCTTTCAACAATAGATCTAGATAGGCACCGCTTCTTGGTAACGATGGCCTATCTGTAGTGAGAAGTTCAATGCGATACTCCAGGTTGTATCGACCCATCCAATTATACAGATGGTTACCACGAGGATTTGGTATTTGATTTCCCCAATCTATATGTTTGGCATTCAAATCACCAGCCAATATGTAGTAGTTTTCTTCCGAGCATGCATGCCTCTAACGTCCGAAATTTACGCACATCACTATTATATATTACCTTATGACTAATGCCTTTACGTATAAAGATTGCGACGCCCCCTCCTTGAGTGGAGTTGGGTCGGTCTCTCTTTACGATATTGTAATTGTTGTTAGTCAATTTATGTTTCTGGTTAAGCTTAGTTTCGCTAGCCATAAACACATCTGGACTTATGTCTTTAAGCAATTGGAATAAATTCGCTCTACGCTAGGATCTTAAAGGGCCTCTATGCATCCTTATAATAATAAAATGCACCACTACTGGATCGTACAAACTTGATATTGTTGCTAACAGCTTTAATGCAGGTACGAATTGAACATGTTAGAAAGTAGGTATATTCTAGGTATCAATTGAATATGTAATTTGGATATGCAAAATTATTAAACATTTTTGGAAGCATTTCCATTTAAAAAATTATTTTGATCAGTTCATTCAAAAATGATATGAAGTCTAAAATATGAAAAATGGTTCCATACCTACATACCTCCATATTTGAAATCTTGAAGTGCACATATTACATTATATATCAAGCCTTGAAATTAAATTAATATGTAATGTAAATAAATCCTAAAGGAGTACCTACATATACAACATATTTTATGCGTTTACAAACATTTAAAATTATAAATTAAAAAAAATGTTTCTATTATATATTAATAACAAACATTTAATAAATAAACCATTTATCTCTTTTTCCAGTAGGACAATTATATTTCACGTGCACCTACTGCGACCAGGATAACATTGAATCAATCCTCAGCTCTTGGTTTGAGCAAACACCCGAAATCGAGTGAAGCCTCTATATATGGATCTGTGTTTTCAAAGTTGGCATATTATTTTATAAAATTCAAAATATTGTAAAAAATATACCTATTGTACATCCAAATAAATAAAAAATTAAACAAAAGTAATGTAAAAATAATATTATTTTGATCAATAAAAGCACTAAGTCCTTTGTTAAAATAAACAAATCTGTTTTGACTTTAAAAACTATTAGGAAGATTGCCTATAAATATTTTTTTTAAATGCAAAAAAAAGTTGTTTCCTATCGGAAAAGAAAGTAGAAAATAAAATAATAAAGAATTACGAAAATTGTAAAAAAAAGATTCTATGGTTCTCTTTTGTATGCATCTACTTTCTTGTCTGCGAAAATAAAACAAAAAAAAGTTATCATCTGTTTATTACGTTACTTTAAAAATTATAACATTTTATGTTTCATTTTTGTCTGACCACAATGTAGAACATACATACATAAGTACAACAATGCCATAGAGCCGATTTCATGATAAGTACCTAAGCTCTTTTATATCGGTTGTATATTTTGCAAAATATGTTAACGGATCCGGATAACGGTTTCTTCTTGGAGAATATAAAATGTAAATAAGTACTTCCCTACTACCTTATTGAATTCTTATTTTAAAATGACATTACAGTAGACGCTCGATATAGTGAAGTAATAAAAACCAGGCATGTTCATTATTTCGAGAGAGAACTTTCTTAGTTATTCAAAGCTATATTTAATAAAAACTATATACATTGTGTAGTGTGAAGTACACACAACTTTTATTCTTAAGTATAAGCAATCTTGCAAACATTAATTTAAATATATAGGCAGAGTGAGACTTGAAAAAAAGCATTCACGTGAATAACAAAAAAAAACATAAAATAAGGCTCTACAACTCATAAAAACAACAACAAACAAATTGATGGAAATTAATCTTAACTATGGGGTATCAAGGTAGGAATAAAGTTTTGTACTAGCATAACACAAAATTAAAATGAGTAAAAATAATTCGTCACTTTCCTTTGTGTCTTTCGTAATTTTAAATTGTTTTGTACAGCATTTTCTTGTAATTTTTTTAAAATTAAAAAGTCAGAATAATCTACATTATTATGTACCGCCCATTCAATTGCCTTATCAATATAAATAACAGCATCCTTTGATGAAATAGGAGACATGAACAAACGCATTTAAAGAGTTTATGGTTAAAACGACATGAAACTAAACGGTAAAACCCTATCGACAATCTATAGACGCATTGCAGATGGAAAATTCGGAGAAAAAAATCAGTGTTCACTATATCGAGATTTTTCTTCTTCACTATTTAGAGTATCCTGTATAAAATTGTGTGTGTTCACTATATTGGATAGTTCACTCGAACCAGATTCACTATATCGAGTGTCTACTGTATTTATTATTATTTATTGACATTATTTTAATTGACAAAATGACATAATGTAACAACAACTAATCAAAACGTTCGAGTTATCCATGCAAATGGTGTTGTTCTGAATGCACATAATTTTCAACTTTTCAATCGATTTTATAAAAAAAATAAGAACATGCGTCAGATCAACAATTTCAATTCAATTGTGTTTAAAACCAAATTAATATTATCATATATCAATGCGTAAGAACTTAGAGTTTGCCTGCGTAAGTTAACATTGTCGTCATTATGAATAACCAACGGAGAATTCTACTGAAAGCTAACGTATTTCATTAAACTAATTTTCACACATTTATTAAAAAAATCGAGTTGGATTTTCGACCAATGACTGAGGGAATAGTTCAGTAGAATATTCACTCAATGTGTCAAAATCAATCAATTAAAAAACGTTCGTTTTTTTTCTAACAATCGATTGGATTTTCATAACGATTAACTAAACAAAAATTTGTAAGTATGTGCCTACCAAGTTTGAAGTGAAGCAAATCGCTTGAGCTTCTATCATTGTAATGCTGAGTTTGACGAAAATCTTAATTAAATTTTTTTTTATAACTTTACCCAATTGTACCTAAATACATACATACCAAATGTATCGGAAGTAATTTTTTTTTTTTTTTTTATGTTTAATTTTCGAATAAATTCTAATTTAATATTTATTTGGTTTGTTTTTATTTTAAATTATGTTCTAGCATAAGTCATTTTTTTTCGAAAATGATCCACTTTTTTTTTTAAATAGATCAGATCATTAATGAAGGGAAAATGTAATTTTTGGTAATTTGTTTTCTTTGAAAAAAAAAATGGTTATTTTTGGTAGAAACAATTTTTTGGCTTTCGATTTTCTGGAAAACGGTTCATTTGATTGTTTTAAAATTTTTTAAAACATTCAACCTTAAATGAAAATAGATTAAACACGAAAATATGGTTTCTCGTTCCCATTTTAACGTTTCATTGTAACAAGTCATTAAAGTCCTTGATGCTTGTCGAATGGCTAAGTTCATTCCTTGCTATGTTCATGTTTTCACAAATGAACTAAACGTTCAAAGCTTTTAAAACAAATAGCCAACCGACGAAAGCCTGGGGTAGCGCAAACTCGCTGGTATCATCATTCGCGGATTATAAACGCCGTTTTAAATTGTAGATTAAATATAATTCTAACTTTTATTACAATATTAGACAACGCTAGTGAATGGGGCACTGACTCGTTTTATATTGCCGAGAGCTTGTTAATTATATTAGAGGCAATACATTTTTGTTTTTTTTTCTTAACACTCTTTCTGAAATTTTTGCTAAGACTGACTTTCTTTTCAATTAGTTCAAAATAAGCAAACGGATTTTGATTTTTCAAAGAGAAATCGAATGTTGTTTGAGTCTTGGCATAGCTCTGACTTTCTTAATAAATTTGAATCCATTTTGGAAAGCATAAGCGATTGCTTCAACAATTTATTATTCTATTTAAATCTGCAGAGGCTAAGTAGACTACCTACCTACTAACAGCGTCAAGGTTTAGCTACATTAAAGTTGTTAGCTACGAGAGCAAGTTCGTACGTCGTAAACAACCGTCTTCGATGGTATAGCGAAGGACTAAGTTTATAAATGTCAAATATCAGAAATTCTGTTTTATTATTAGCATTTTGCACACACTATGGAATAAGTCCTAAGCCTTTATTAATTTATGTATATACATTCCTTATTCATTCCTGTTGTTTTTAATACTGCATTTTAATAATGTTTTTTTAAGTTTTTCTTATTTTAAAGTTTTAAAGCCTAACTATACCTACTTAACAACATTTGTTTTACTCATTGCATATTTATGTATACGTTCACTCTCAGTATACAGAGGTTCGATTTTAGTCGCCTCTTACGACAGACATGCCTTACCTCGGGTATATTCTTTTTTGTTCCCCTACCCGAAGGGGTTATAGACATACATGATGCACATTATTTTCAACAGCAGGAAAATTGTTTTTTTTTTTTTCTATATAACTTCAAGTTCCTTATTTACAAAAACTAAATTGAGAATGCGATTAAGCATATTAGGGATATCATTCAATTGCGTTAAATTAAAATGACTATATAAATCAACGACTGAACTTTCTGTCAGTTGTAATATTAAATGGGACTAAGCAATTTTCTTCATCGTCAAGCATCCAAACTATATGCCCAATGTTACGAATGCGAATCCCCCTAGGCAAAAGCTCAGAGTTAAAATCAAATTCACATATTCCAACGGAGTAATATTTTAGAAGTTTTGACCAAGTTGGTGTTTATGTGGACTTTGGAGAATTTTTAAAAAATGATTCTCATCGGCTTTATTGGTCTTTATAAGGATTAAATGAAAGCAATTTTCATTTTATTTTCCCAACGTTTCGACGGTGGTTGTCGTCTTCTCTTATATCTCTTTTTAATTTATAAAATTAAAAAGAGATATAATAACCGTGTTTTTTGTCAAATTTATCCACCGTAAGTTTATCCGCCGTAGCATTTTACATACAGTTCACTACGGTGGATAAAATGCTAAAGTAGAAGATACGGTGGATGGCTGGTTAACGTTTATTCGAGTCTCGACTTTTATTTTGTTAGTATTGTTGGTACGATGGATAACTGGATTGAATCTCGATGGATGTGTTCATGGAGTGTTATAATTATTAATTTCAATTCAATTCAATTCTTTTTTTATTTTTCAAATCATAAAATACAATTTTAGATATAAGAAATAATTACAAAGCAATGCAATATGCCGTCTGCCGTAAAAAAAATTACTTATACAATAAAAAATTTTAAAATATAATAAGAGAGTTTGATTTAACAAAGTTGTGCTCATTTAAAGTCAATTATAGGTTATTTTTATACACATATATTTAATTTGGGATTAATAAGTAAAGAAACTGTGACTTTTAGTTTAGTCAAAACAAAGATAAATTAATTTTGGTTAAATATTTTAGATATATTTAAGGCTTAGAACCGTTTTGTATATAAAAAGTTAGAAAAAATAATTAATCTGGACTTTTAGTTTAGTCAAAACAAAAACATATAAAGAAGTGAAAAAGGGCTTTTAGTTTAGCTAAAACGAAAATAATCTGCGACATGCGGTTTTTAAAATACCTATTCAAATAGTAGTGTTGGCTTTATTCTTCAAAACATGTTCAAATACTCATCTCGATTTTTTTTTGCGTGCGAAACATATCCTACAAGAGACTTCCAACCACGGCCACCATTCAAAATATTTATACATTCTTCTAAAGAAAGGAAATTTGCGGAAAAATGAAGTCTACGGATCTCTTGTAAAATTGGACAAAACGCTATAAAATGTAAGATATTTTCATTCGTACTAAGGTTGCAAAGAGAACAGATAGGATTTAAGTCAGATCTATATGGTCTACAATTCAGATCCACCATTTCAGTTCTGGCTTTGAAAATTAAGCTCATTTCTGAAACTGAAAACTCGTTTCTAAAATAGTTATCCTCGCCTAGAGTAAAACTTAATTGCTTATAAACACTCCTTGACGCTGAATGAGAACCACGTTCTTTACATTTCTGGAAAAGTGTCTCATCTATACAAGCTATGCAGTCGTATAAAGACAATTTCAATTCTTCATTATTATCAGTTCGTAATGAGATCGGAAAGTCGTGTGTAACAGCTAGATCGTACCAATTTTTTACTGGACTATAAACTTTATTAAAACAAATATTAAGGATCCGTTTTTGGAGGTTTTGGTCTGATCTATTCATTACCTTTACAATGTAATCCGCATTTGCCTTTAAGTTTTTCAGAAATATTTGAGGTAAGCCAGACTCCACATGGATGGTATAATTTGGGGTGTTCTTAGGTAACCGGAAGATTCGTTTAAAAAAATATCTTTGAACATTTTCTAGTTCTTCTAGCTGTTCATACCCATATACTTCGCTTCCATAGCAGAGGCAGCTATTCACTGTACCATTGAATACTTTGAATTTTGAAACTGAGTCTACAAGAATATTGCTAAAAAAAATTAGACCACATGCTGTGTAAAGCAACTTTAGCAGCTTTTATTTTTTCTTTAGCATGAGCGTGCGTATTTAAGTTATATGTTAGTACATATCCCAGATATTTAAATTTATCCACGACTTCTATAATATCGTTCCCTAGAGTCCAGTTTCGGCCATAACCTATAGATCAGTTGTGTGATCTGAAGATCATAATTTTCGACTTTGAGCTGTTGATTTTGAGATCCCAACTATCACAGTATTGTTTTAGCTTATTTATTTGAAGTTGTAAAGTAAGGGGGCTATCTGACAGGATAACAAGATCGTCTGCATAAAGAAGAACCTTAACAGTTACATCACCTATTACAATACCTCCTGGTATGTGATTTTCAACATCATTTATAAATAGAGAGAATAACAAAGGACTTAAAACACAGCCTTGGGGAACACCAGTTTGACATTTGAAGTCTCTCGATTTCCTAGGGCCGTTCTGAACAAAAGCATTAGAGTTCTCAAGCATCTTCTCATAGAATTTTATGAACTTTGTTGATAAACCTATTACTGAAAGCTTGTAGATCAATGACTTTCTATTGACTGTGTCGAATGCAGCCTTTAAATCGACAAAAAAAGCATACAAACATTTCTTTTTATCAATAAATCGCCTAATCACTGTGTTTAACACAAAAAATTGATCTATAGTCGAAAGGTTTACGCGAAAGCCAGCTTGGCAGGAACTGATTATAGTGTTTTCCTCAACCCAATTTGTAAGCCTTAAGTAAAGTAATTGTGAGAATAATTTTCTCAATGAGTTTAACACAGCAATACCCCTATAGTTTTCCGGCTGATCCCGATCGCCTTTCTTAAAGATAGCTGATATTTTGGAACACCTAAAATTTTCAGGAACTATCACCTCATTGTATAACCTATTGAAGAAACTTAAGATGTATTCCAAAAACTCTGGAGTAGCATATTTATAGAATTCAGCTGGAATACCATCAGGGCCAGATGCTTTGTTATTTTTCATTTTCATTAGAGATGATTTTAATTCCATCATTGTAAATGAGGAATCTAATTCTGGTATGGTAACATTTGGGATGGCAAAACTAATCATGCTAAAATTTGGATTGGGCAACAGAAGTTTTTCAAAATAAGCCACGAGAACATTAACATCAATCGAAAGTGTATTATTATTATTCTGACCATTTAAAAAGCGAACAGAATTCCAAAAAGATTTTGAATCTTTACAGAAACTCAGTTTCGAAGCTACGTTTTGTAGGTATCTATTCTTTTTTTGAGTACAGATTCGTTTGTATTCTTGGTTTGCTTGTAAATACAAATATTTGGTGCCAGGGTTATTTGTTTTTCGGAAAAGTTTAAAAATGCAAAAGATTTTTTCTAGCCTTTTTGCAGTCATTATCGTACCATTTAGAATAAAAAGTATTCCTAACACTATTTGGATTGTTGAAATTTGAGGATTGTCTAATCGTTGTAAGTATCGAAGTAGATATTTCTTCTAAATTGGTCGCTTCTATGAATGGTAAGCTTGTTACATGTTGATTAAGCTTTCTAATATAATTGATTAAGTTTTTATCACTCCATTTCAATCTGAGAGTGTTTTCTGTCGACTGTAAGCTTATAAAGTTAGTATCTAAACCGGAAGTTACGAGAATAGGGAGGTTTGCGAGAAATTTTCTGGAAGAATTTCAAAGTTTCGTGTTATGCTTAACCAATCGCCTTTGATAAGACATAAATCTATCACAGAGCAACCTTGGGCAGAAATAAATGTAAAGTTACCGTTTGAGTCGTTAGAACTTATTCCATTTAATAGAAGAAATCCAGTCTTCAATCATTTCCACTAGATATTTACCATTCTGATTGAGACAAGTATCTAAAGATTTTCTTTCAATTGAAAAATTGCCGTTATTTAAATTAATTGGGTTCTGGTAGTCACTTATACGACCATTTAAATCGCCAATTATCATCAAATTTTCATAATTGTTACTATTAAGAAAATTGTATAGCTCATTATATTTCGTATTCCAAGCATTATAATTCAAGTACACCGGAAGTATTTGAAAATGTTTTTTTTGATGAATAATCTCTATAAGAGTTATATAATTTTCAAAGTTTTTAAAATTTATACTAATATTTTTATAAGTGTTTTTAATACCAAACATAAGACCACCAAAAGTTTCCAAAAGAATAAAAATGTCATATTTAATTATAAGATTAGAAAATTCGGGCATAATTAATTTGTTTTTAAAACCTGTAATGTTATAACAAAAAATATTAAATTTTAAATTATTTGTGTAAGAATTAATATCTTGGCAGACGGCGATGTAATCCTATCTTAGGCTAGGGCCTGCACCTTCATTATATACGTGACCACCCACAGATGGCGCTGGTGTCACATAATTCCTGGTTTTGTTGGAGTTGACGTCTATGTTGTTTACATCAAAGGAACATGCTGAATCATCACCAAAGTTTGTTTTGATGTAATCAAGCTCTTGTTTTGAGGATATTTGCATACCTCGAAAGCTGTCATACGCAAAAGTGAAATTGCCAATTTGTAGTTTAGCACCTTTAACAAAGATTTTGGTGTTCGGATTTTTTGTGCTTAATTTATTTTTTATGTCAAATAGTTGCTTTCTCTTGGTGCGGTAAATTAGTGATTGCTCACGATGTATGTATGTACATCCCGGTATTCTTGAGCTTAGGAGCAGCGTCCATAATTTTTGTGACGGTGTCGGCGCTTTCGAATTTAAGAACCATTGTTGTTTTTTTTGTTTGCCGGTTTGTGTATTCCTGTGTTTTGTGTAGTGATAAATCTGTATTTTCGTTGAGATTAAGAAGGCTTAGACAAGTTTGTGTTGCAAAGCTAAGCTTGTTTTCCATCTTATCTGAAGTAAAATGCATGACGACAGAATTTTCATTTGATTTCTTAGATACAGCCTCGAGTTGTTTCTCTAAAGTGACACAATAACTTTCAAGTGTAGAGATTCGCTCTGCAAGCTGAGTGTTTTGCAAACGGAGTAGCTGCATGTTTTCTCTTGAAAACATATATTACATTTTACTCTTATTTTTGTACATGATGTGTATAATAAAATCTAAATTAAATTAAATTCATTATTGAAACATTTTGTAAATTTTATTCTAGATACTCTATAAGATTCATATCTTAATGTGTCATTGTTAACCTTATATTTTGTTGAAATAAATTGAAATTGAAACGAGATATCTTCTTTCGTTGCAATGTTTTTGAGATGAGGATTTAAACATTGGTCAACGATTGATTTAATGTCATCCGCATTCAGAGCCATTTCTGTTTGAGTTATTGTTTTTTTGTTGTTCGGTGTACTTATTGGGGATACTTCCGTTGATTTTCTTTTTGGTGGCATGTAGCGGGCCAGGTGAAAAATATCGGCGTTCTCAATTGAATTTTTAATTTAAAATTTTCCTACCTTAAATTTTTGTTTCGCTTATTTTTTTTAACCAAAGTTTGTGGCGTTTTGACTTTTTAAATAATTAATAAGTGTTTTAAACTTTTATTTTTAATTTCTTTTAATAATTTTAAAAATCAACTAGAGCACTTGCGAAAACCGTGTACTTCACTTACTCTCTCACTCACTCAGAACTGATAATTATTAATTTCATTCGCAAGCCAAATCGATCTTTTTGATTCTTTTTTTTATAGTTGGCCAGTTTATATTTCTAAAATCTTTGATAACTCCATTTTTTAATAAATTATAAGCTGTTCTTCTGAAAAGTTTCCCACTTTTAGTATTAAAATATGTATTCTTTGGTCTAAAATTCCACCTATATCTGCAATTTTGCATACCCCTAATGTCACTTAATCAATTTTAACAAATTTCGATTTCCATTTAAAAAAAAAAATCAATATTCTTTGAATGAATTCCGTTTTACCTTTATTTTTGACTAACTAAGACCAATATTCGTTTGTGTTCAATTTTTATTGATTGCTATAAATAAACGGAGTTTGGTGAAAAAAATCATCTTTTTATTTAGATCTACAAAAAAGCAATTTGAGAACACAAACCGCATTGTGTGTAACTGCGCTATAGAGGAACTGCTCGACACTGCGCCGCAAAATATTTATTCGTATAAAATTCTATGAGCTATAAGGATAGGCGCGCACATATATGCAACTTTTAGTTTTGCAACACTTTGTTTGTTAAAGTGAATACCGTGGGCTTATATGAGAGTGCGCGCACATGCAAAAACTATTCAGCCCGCGATTCGAGCAACTTAAAAGTTTGTGATTTGGCACAAATCGAACGATCACCCCAAATGAGTTCATGCAGTTTGTATCACACCGAACTATAATGTAACTGCGCGCACATTAAATCAAAATATTGTCTGTGTGGTTTGTTCGTTTCGGAAAATTGCATGTGCGCGCCTAGCCTAAGCACACTAAGCGGCAACTGAACTTTACGAAGTGTGCATTTTCTTCAATGTTTAATGGACGTTTGGCAATGAACAGTATTGGCTTCGCTACATGGACTTCGACTGGGCGTACATTTTTGTGATCCCATTGTTTTTTTTTTTTGGACATGTGCATGGAAATGGCAAACCAAATGTTAACTATTTGTTCCTTACTCCGCGTATGTTTAGTGTAGTCTGATGAGTGAATATTGAATTGAAAGCAAAACATACTCAGAAAATGAATTTGTAAATTGACTTGAAAAATAAAACTCCTAGCTATCGATCTACTCAGAAAATAAATAAAAGCATGAAATATAAAGGGGAAATGTAAGGCTGTGAGCAATTTAAACTACGTTGTAGTGTGCGTTAAGAACCAAGAAACATTAAAAGGAAACATGCAAATCTCCGGCAATTTTGTATCTTCGTGTGAAAGTCTTAGACGATTTTTACAGCAATACAAAAATTGCCCTGTGTAAAAAGCGACTTGACTATAGTATATGAACAAACCCACTCGCTTATCATTTCCTTTCTATTAGTGCAAAATGAATGTTCGAATTTAAAATTGCAAATGCAGAAAAAATGAAAACAAGAAATAGAAAATGGAACTATTGGTAAGTTTTCTACTTTCTATTTTATGTGAATGAAAGCTAATTATTGTACATAATTTTGATATTTTCTTAATTTTACTTTGCGCAAGACTCTTTCATTACTTGTGACTGCTGTGCAGGGGTACTATTTTTACAAAAATAAAAAAGGTACGGTCCATGCTACGGTCGATTCGTTTTTTTTTTTTTTTTTGGGAAATAGTTACGGTACAACGGATAGAATCCCAATAAAACACAGCTATTGTTTGTACATATTGATTCAAGTAAACGAACAAAATATCACTTATATAAGTTAAATTTTATAATTTTTACTATTACTAAACAATAATTTGTTTAAAACAGATTTAGATCACTTCTCATTTGAAGATTAGTCTACGTTTTATGATATTTACTGTCAGAAACTAAGGAACAGTAAACGGCTGATATATTTTGTGTGTTGTTTGCGCTTCATATTATTCTTGTTGTTAATTATATGCAGTGTCTCTAGTTTGTAACGTTTAGATGTATGTTTTTCTGTTCTCAGAACTTTTTAGGCGAATATCTGACTTGTGGTTCGCCATTCTTTGCCGAAGGAGTTGTTTGGTGGTGCCGATGATGTAGCAAAGATTGCAGGATTCATCCGTTTTCCCCTGGTAATTTATTTTATAAACTACGTCTGAACGGCGATTTTTGTCGAGTTTCGTCTTCAGGTTGGTGACAAATACATCAACTTATTTACAACTTCTGCCGGAAAGCTGTTGTCTAAGAGTATTTGCGTAACATTTTCTTCGTTAGCAGAGTGGAATTTTCGGTCACTCAACGCAAAGACTTTGTTTATTAAGTTCAACGCAGTGTTCATACGTATGTGCTTGGCTTGATTAGATCGGAAATTGACTTGAATTGATCTTTTTGGTACCAGTCGAAAGAAAGTCGGTCATTTTCGCGATAAACCTTCACGTCGAAGAAATCTATCGATCTGTTCTTTCTCTCTCTACGGTGAATTGTATTTTTTCATTAAACTGGTTAAAGTGGCCTTGCTCAAGAGAATTCTATTTCTACAGCTATCGCCGCCATGTTTGAGTCAATTTGAATAAATTTATGTGGAATAGATCTATGGACAAGAAGACATACTCCTTGAAAGTGTTAGAAGTCAAATTATGGAAGCAAGATGAATATTGCTTTGGACAAAAAGGTTGAAAGTTGTGTGATGTGGGTTTCTTGTAGAGATATGACATATGGTTTTAAGTCATTTATAAGCAGTTGTAATTCTTGATAATTGTTTATAAATCTGTTAAGGTTACATTAGAAAACCTTAATTAATGCTTTTGCCGATTCGGGATCGAGCCATCCGAGTTCCGAGAGCACGGAATGCTCGGTGCCGAATCGACGGGGCTATTAGTAGAAGAATTTTGTTTATTGCTCCATGCCATGGTCATCAGATTCTAGTGGTTTGATGAAGTATGCGATTTTATTAATTAAAGAATGGGTGAGGTTTGAAAAAGGTGATTGTGGTGGTTTGAAAGTGTGGTTTGTTTTAATAAGTTCGTATTTAGAATATTGTTAGGAATATTTGAATTATTTTTGGGGGAGTAAAGAGGGTAAGAATCAGATGTCGTTGCGATTAATGTAGTCTCAGCAGCAGGGTTTGTGACGGGTGCAATTGATGTAGGTGGTAAAGATATATTGTTGGTAGTTGTAACTGTGTTTGTGGGTGGGATTGGGGTAGTGGATAATGGTGTTGTTTTTTTATGTTTGGGAAGAGTTTTTGAGTTCTTGTTTGAGTTAAAAGTTGGAGTGTTTTTCGGAAAATTTGTGAAATGTAAATGTGAATTAATTAATTCATTCGATTGGATTTGCATAGAATTAACCTGAGAAGTCTCCGGTGTTTTTTCAGCATTAACTACTGTGAAAATATTAGTGGCAAAAAACTGGAAGGGTTTTGCTCCCTATAAATTTGTTTGGCTTCGGCCATACTACATTTACGAATGGTTTTTATTTTTAGTGTTTCCTTAGCTTTTTGATATTGTTTACATGGCTTGGAAAAGGCAGGGTGATTTTGACAGCAGTTGGCACAGGATATTCGAGTGCATTCTTCATGTGAGTGAGGCTTAATGTTGCAATTAACACATGAAGGCTCGTTGATGCATCTTTTTGCTGTGTGCCCTAAAAGTTGACATTTCTGGCAACGCATTGGGTTCGGGAGTATTTCCTTACCTGAACGTTATACCATCCAATGTTTAGAGTAGCAGGTGGCCGGAACATGTTGAATGTGAACAAGATTAAGCCGGTATGAAGTTGACTTTCGGTTACAGTTTTCCTAAATTTAAAAACTTCTGTCACGCCTTGTGACTGCATTTCGCTCAATATTTCATTTTTGGGGACATTACTTATGTATGCAGCATATACAGTGCCTTCGTAGGCATTAAGTTGACTATGTAACAACACATCAATTGGGCATAAATTAGATAGTGTTTTTTTAGAAAGAAAAATATCGGCAATTTTCTTCGATCGGACAAGAACGAGAAGACTGCCGTCCCTGAGTTCGGTTATTTGATCGTAGTACGAACTTATACCAGCGATTGCTTTTTTAAGCAAGAAAACGCTAAAGGAAATACGAGGTTTATTGGCATCGGCCGATGAAATAACTATGAACGTATGGTCCTCGGAAATGGATTTAGTTCGGATATGGAAAGATGGGAAAGACTATTTCTTTTTCTTCTTTTAATTTTAAAGTCGGGTGGGGGATCACAGTCTAGGTCTAGAAAATGATTGCCTAAAGGCGCACGTGACCCCAAGAGGCCATGGCAATGTAATTTAATTTGTAACACTGGTTATTGGCTTTATGGTATACACACACTTATTATGCAGATAAGAAAATGAACGGCAAAAAATAGATGTGTTTGTAACGGGACTGCACAAAAGAGAAGTCAGAACACTGTTGGTTGAACGATGTAACCTGTGCGAGTGTTAGTCGATGACTGTATTTTGTATTATTATTTATTTTGATTTATTAAATCACAATCATAACACCAACAAAAGTTCTAGTTGAGTTTTCTGACAAACAGGCGATTTGATCATGACAGCCAAATGGAATAGATAACCCGTTTTTGGTACGTTTTGGACATAAAGCCCTGCATAACTATAATTTATGGGAAAATGTTTTATAAATAGGAATTTATGGAAGGGCTAAATAAGACCTTATTCACTGTATAACTATTCATCTGTTTACAGCATTCTATTAAATAAGACTGATAATATAAAAATAATAACCATATTATAAATACGAAAAATAATTATAATAATACAAAAAATTAAAAGGTCCTCCTCCCACGCCGGTTGGGAGGGGTTAGTGGGCAGGCATAATAATAATTATCAATTTCGATTTATTTTACGCTTGATTTAGAATCTTTCATTCTTTATTAGTCTATTACTGTAAATATATTTATACCTGTTCATACAAAATTAATCAGAAGAAAACAATATTAATGCGTTCCTTTTTTGGTTTTCTCTTATGAGAATCAATTCTGGATTTTAATTAGGATCCGAAACCAGAACCACTAATAGACCAACATTATTAAAATGTCTAAATCATTAGGTTGGTTTCTTGTGAAATTTCAATGTATTATTGAATTTAAACTACTTTTCTTGTAAAAAATAACATAAAAAGAATCAAGTTAGGTATTATTGATACAAACAAATATGTGTATTGAAATCAAGTGATTTAAAGATTCGTTTTAGCCGATGTAATTTTTTTTTATTTAATTTTTACAAATACAGTGAAACATACAATTCAGAATCAATCAAAATTGTGCCCGGGTGTTTTATTGGGGAACATGTTCTGTACAACCAATTGAAAAAGGCATTCGTTTCCTACGTGTGAAAGTAAAAGAGGTTTTTAAAAAAATTAACAGAATACGTAAAAAATATCCTGAAACTAGTTTTCCTGTGTGAAAGTGACAGGTACAAAATAAATGACGTTATGTAATGGCGATTTCGTTTCAAAAAATGGGATTCGCACTTTTTTCTTTTTCAGAAAAAAAAATTGGGTTTAATTTGAAACGAAATTGAAATTGACGGCGGATTCTGTTGATCGATGTTTTTATTGAAACAAAATCGGCATGAACTTATTATAGTGGTTTTCATGATACGATGCAACAGAAAGGTTTAAAATTTTATTTTTTGTTGTAAATCGTGAGCGCATTATAGTAAAAATTTCAAAATCAATTTGACTCTGACCTGACTCTCTGGCTGATTAAATCCACAAACATTTCTGACAGAAAATAACAGCTGTTATAAATTAAAACTGTTGTACAGCTTGACGATAACTGTTTTTTTTCAAATGGGGTCAACGTTTGCGTAAAAATACTAGAGTTGTACCGAATAGTGATTTTGCCGGAAACCGTATACCGAATATTCGGCCCGCAGCTAGGCCCGATAGCCGAATTTTCGGCGACGGGATATCTGCCCAAATTAAAAGTATAATAGTTTAGTTTAATTTGTATTGCTAAAAATATTACAATAAAATTTTTCCTTCTCATCCACGATATTCTTATTTTTTAT
This sequence comes from Philhelius pedissequus, assembly GCA_910595825.1. NCBI lineage: Eukaryota > Metazoa > Arthropoda > Insecta > Diptera > Syrphidae > Philhelius > Philhelius pedissequus. The sequence goes on along the minus strand of OU343160.1, from coordinate 248,890,801 downwards.
ACGGCAAATATAAATCGCAATTGTTGTCCTCCTCACAAACATGAGAATAAAATATTTTTGCAGTCTATTTTATTAAATTGCTTAGAAGGATTTCGAGTTAATAATAGAGATAAGTTAATAGAACGTAAAAAAAAACTTGAAGTTCAATGATGAATATTTTAGTTCTATTGATGTCACAGCTCTATTTCCCTGTGTTCCACTCCGAAACGCGTCGCATAAAACAGAAACTCTGCTTATCTTTAAAATCTTTCTTAACAATAAAAATATATACATTTTGGCTTTTTGTCTCCAAGTTGCGTTTTCACAAATAAATGTAAAAACAAATATTTTACTTTATTTAAATATTATTTTAATTTTGATTTATTAAAAAAACTTAATAAACACTCCGAAACGCTTCGCATAAAACATTTTTAAAAATAAAATAAAGTTGTGATAAGTATTAAGTTTTTTAATAAATCAAAATTAAAATAATATTTAAATAATATAAAATATTTGTTTTTATTTAATTATCTCATTGTAATATTGCACATTTATTTATAAAAATATCCCTACTTTTAAAGAACACATGCTAATTGAGATGACAGAAATTGGTATGAATAAAAACATATTCATATTTAATGGCGAATTTTAAAGGCAAAATGAAGGAACAGCAATGTAAAATAATCTTTTACCTTTCATTCAAGATTTTTTTCTCTGGCGTTTTGAAAAAAAAAATTAAAAAACAATGCTTTTCCTCCTGTATGGTTGCGATACGTTGATGATGTATTTGCTGTGTCTACACCACAAAAATATCCAAAAACATTTAATTTGATAAATTCGCAGTACTAATCAATACAATTCACGGTAGAAATTGAAAAAGATAGAAAACTATATTTTCTTGATTTTTTGCAATATTAATTAAATTTAACATATACGGAAAACCTACTCCAACGAAAAGATACATAACGAGTGATTCATTTTATTGATTTTCGCACAAATATGCGGCCATGAATTCAATGATCCACAGAATGATAAGTACCCCGGTAAAAGAAGATGATTACAAGACAGGGTTTGATGACATTATTAACTGTGCACAGCTTGATGGTTTAAATAAACAAATAATACAAAATACAAGAAAAAATAAAATAAAACAACAATTCAAAGATCAAATTATTACTTTGTTTAATGAACAGCTGACATCAAAACCTTTCACCAGTTAGCTGGATAAAAATGATTTATTACCCTACTCTCACAAACAAAATATCCAATGTTCTTAGGTGCAACAAAATAAAATTAGCCTACAAGTCTAATCGTACAATTGAAAATCTATTTGAAAGCACAAAATAGAAAACAGACCAACTTGAAAAATCAGGAATCTACAAGCTAAATTGTAGTGGATGTAATTCAGTATATATAGGTCAAATCTCTCGTTCTCTCAAGAAAAGATTTAGAGACCATCAACTGGTTATACAAACTAAAACTCAAAAAACGGCTTTTAGTAAACATATACACCAAGAAAATAATGCAATGGGTAGGGGAAGAAGAAACCAAAAGCAACAAGGAGTGATGACAAACAGCATGTCCGTATTAAGAGATGTAAAGATACAGACAATTAAACATATGGGAATCAATCTATATTAACAAATATAAAAATTGTGGAATTGAAATTTGTTTTTGTTTATTATATTTTTAAAAATTTCAATTTATATAAAAAAATTGTATAACAGTCTAATTTTCTGATGATGGCTATATAGCCGAAACGCGTCATTAAAATAAATAAAAAGTTTATCTTTTGCTTCTCACATATGTTTTATTACATTTTCCTACCCAGGTTTATTCCCACGTCGCACCATCTCAGAATGCTTATATTTTAGTAAGAAAACGGAGGTTAAAAGAAAAAGAATATCAACTCAAACACGTCCAAGCATTAGAAGAAAAACGATATTAAAGTAATCTGAATAAATCTGTTCTCTCGTAACTGCAATGGTCTCTCATTTCATATATGTAGGTACTGGATGGATGAAAACTGAGATTGGTAGTTGAGAAGAGAAGTTTATTATACTTTCTGGATGTTTAGCAATTGTTAATAAGTACTATTTTTGATCACAAATAAAATAATTGTTTGTTTTTATTGTTGGCAGCATTGTATTAGTGCGAAGCTCTTTTCTGAATCAGAATCGTAAACAAAAACAAGCATAATCCTTTATCGCCCTTTAATGCAGAAAAACTAATTTTCATTTACCATAAGTTGGCTTTATTAAGCTTCCAATATTAAATTGCTAGATAGTCCACCTATTTATGTTAACTAAAATCAATCAGATCATAAAACTTAATACTTTATTATTTTTTTCCTGAAAAAACGACTGTCCAATATTCGGCCGGATATAAAAAGATTATTCGGCTCCGGTCAGATATTATATACGAAGCTGGATAGGCCGGATACCGAATACTTACCGGATAGCCGTCACATCTCTATGAATAACCATTTATATATCGTGATCCGTGCCTTTTCCTCACTTTAATAAACATTCCAATTTTAACAAACAAAAATACGATAATGGACAATGTAAATATATCTTCATTTTTAACGAATTATCAAACAGATTGGACCATAGCTGGCCGATTTCTAAGGGAAAGGCGTTTAACCATTTCACTAAAGGATAGGTATTATGTACAATTTATACCATCAATATTTTTTCAATAAAAAAAAGGAAACTGAAGACCGCAATTAAAAATAAAAAAAAATGTATAAGACTAGCCACACCTATGTATGTATATATGAAATTTCAATAAAACGAAAAATACAAAAATGGTTTGTCATCGAAGACTCGTTACGCATATAATCACCAAAAATGGCAAGACGATTATTAATAATACTTTGTGATTAACTCAAACTCTTGTTATCTGCTTTAGCTTAGGTTTCTTATTTTCACAAAAAGGACAGGAGCTTTATTAAAGCATTCAAAAAAATATTGGGTTGGTTGAATATTAATTTACTTTGTCCAAAAGGATTTAAAAAGTGCATGTGAACTGATCAGCTTGAAACAAACTAAGAGCAATTTGAAAATAATTTAAATTAAATCGAAACACCATTAAAACTAATAAAATTTATTTATTTTAATAATAAAAAGCAATTTATTGAATGACTGACCCCTTCTTTGAAATTTAACTTAATACACCATCGAGATATTCTCCCCAACACTTTACAGCAAATAATGACATACAAACGTTCAGAAATTAGTTAAAGTTGCTTGAGTGAAAATTTTTGCAGTTTGTTACAAAAATCTTTTTTAATTTTGAATTGACACAAATCGAATTGAATTTAACATTGACATACTATGTCAATGGAATTTAAGGTCAAAATTCATTCAAAGACGGGGCGCCAGCGTGTGAGGTTAGGTATTGAATTTTTCATTTACTCACCCAGCAAGTGCATTCCGGAATTTTACTATTAGAGTTTCTTCGACAATTCGATTATTGATTTCTAGCAAGATCATGATTGTTCAGTTTTGTTTCGTTGTATTAAAATAATAGTTTGAAGTTTCTATTGCAATTTTTGGTTTTGAAAATTAAAGTTAAAATGAAAACTTTCTTTTGCGTGGTCGAGTGCCGGGCGATTACGATTATCTTCGCACTTGGTATGTGTTGAAGAAATCCGTTTGTTTGGAGGCGATTGGTTTCGTTTTAGTGCGACGTACGACTGTCAAATATGACTGGTGGTCACAGATAAGTCTTCCTTGTTCTATGCTGGGCGTGGTGGATTATTGACTCCAGGCCGACGTGTAAGAGCGCAAAATAATGTGCAAATTCCAGCACTGAATTCTGTTTTTAGTTAATTGACTTTTAATAAACAAAAAGTAAAAAAACAATATCAATTGACTAGGATAAACTTATTTTTATACAATAATAGTATTAAAATGCACCGCAGCGACTTAAGCAGTGTTCATAGCACTTTGAAAAAAGTGAAGTTAGATGAGGTTTACCACCGGCGAAACTCGAAACCTTAAAGCCAGATATACACTGTTCAAATGCATGATATGCATGATATCCACGTTCATGTTTATTAGTGAAAGATTGGGTGTATGATTGAAGTAAAATCAAATCTTTTTGATTTTTCATCAATCAAGCGTACTACATTGAAATAGTGTATTTGCAAGATTGATGATTGATCATGCATTATTTGGCTGATTTGCGTATAGTAGATTGAAGCAATTAGAAAATAGGAAGTGGTGAAGTAAAACAAATGGAAAAAAAAATATTTTGGAATTTAACGATTTAAATATTAAAATAGGATACACAAATTGTATGATAAATGGACAAAAACAAATTACTCAGACAAAATTAAAAAAAAATCTATTTTATATAGAAGAACGTCGCACCAAACTTTAGATGTAAAAATAAAAGATTGAATTTACTAATACACTTAGACATGGATGTCATGCATTTGATCAGTGAATATCCCGCATAAGGGCATAGAGAAAATAATTAAATAGAGGCGCGACTCGTACCCCCCTTGCCTTAAACACCCGCAAATTTTTTTTTAGGTGAGTAAGAGAAAACTCTTAATTTACTCATTTTTTCCTATCCGTGAATACATGTGAGTGGTGGATTAAAAAACACTATTGCTCAAACTGACAGATCATTTTTTTTGTTTTTGGTTTGTCAAAAGTCTGTCTGACATTTCTAATTACCAAAACATAAATAATAGTTCTTTTTCACATTTGGTAAGTTTTTTTTCATATTTATTTAATTATTCTTTATTTCAATAAAAGAAATATATATAACTATAAAAAAAAATTGTTTTTTATGTTTGTTTGATAAAGATTTGTCCACAATGACGGAGATCCGATGGAAAGCGTACATCCAAAGGTATATCTTAGATTGGAAACTCAGAAACCAAACCCAATTGTTTCTTGTTTTCTATAATTGTTTTGTTGTTTTTTTTTAGATTCTGAGTGAAGACGTACTTAGTTCATCTGGGAGTGATACCACCAACCACTCCACTTTACACAAAAACCAATCCATCAACAAAAAGTGAAAATCGGAAACAATTTCCCCAGCAAAATGACAGAGTAAGTAAACCTTTATTTTGCAAGTGCAAATTCATATCTAATCGATGTTTTTCTTATAAACTTTCAGAGATCTCGATAAACTGAAAGAAGGAATCGCTGACAAAGTAGCCATATTATCTTTTTGGAAGAAATATATCGTCAGTGGCAATCTCATGAACGAGATCGATTTGCACATGTTGACCGAAACACCTCGGTCTGTATCTTCTAAACAGATTGTTGGTCTGTCTGTGGATCAGTATTCAGTCAAGCAGAAATAAGGTACGTTAAATACAAAAAAAACTAATTTCATGTATTTTTAAGTATTTGTTTTTCTTTTAATTTTGTAGGATAAGCAGCGCCTGCCATTCATCTCAAAATCAGGACGAACAACAAGGTCAGACCACACAAACAATGAAGCCCAACAGGAAGTCATTATTGCCAGATAATATAATTAAATGCATTGGGCTCAATATTTTAAAGTGTTCTCCTTATGTATATATATATGTATATAGCTTAAGAATTGTGATTCAATTAATTTTTTTCGATTACATTTTCTTTATGGGTGTTCAAAAAAATTCTTTTATTTTTAAGGGAAATGTGTAATGTTGTGTCCCAATGACACATAGGTAAGTACTATAACCCTATGCTGAGGTAAATTAACACTCAGAACAGTTACAATCATCGAGATCAAGCAAGTACTTTGGAAATGACAGCTTGTCCAAAGTAGCAAATCCAAGAAATTTCTACTGATATCAAGAAAAATCTTGAAATCAGTACTTACGCCAAGCTCTAATTTCCAAACTACTTGCTTGATTTCGATGATTGTAACGGTTCTGAGTGTAAATTAACCTTAGCTTCTAAATCCCTGCAATCATTTTAAATTCAAAAAATTATTTCGAAAAATTGCTATCTAAAAGTAGTTTCTTCGTGTTTTAAAAAAAATGAAAAATTACAAAATTACTTTCAGATGCAAATTTTTTGAAATATTTGCTCGAATTGAAAACGGTTTCAAGAATTTACAAGCTAAAATAAATTAAAACTCACAACAGTTAAAATCATCGAGATCAAGCAAGTACTTTGGAAATGACAGCTTGTCCAAAGTAGCAAATCCAAGAAATTTCTACTGATATCAAGAAAAATCTTGAAATCAGTACTTACGCCAAGCTCTAATTTCCAAACTACTTGCTTGATTTCGATGATTGTAACGGTTCTGAGTGTAAATTAACCTTAGCTTCTAAATGCTTGTAATTATTTTATAATCAAACAATTATTTAGAAAAATTGCTATCTAAAAGTAGTTTTTTCGTGTTTTTAAAGTTAGACCGTTTTTTTAAAGGTGAAGTTGAACAAACATTCCCGAAAATAAAAAAAAGAATCATATACATGTATATATATATATAAATATTGTATTAATGACAACACAAAATAATTAAAATTATTATTATTATTCATTACAAATAAGTTTGCTGCTCACAAAGATATATAGAACATTAGGAAGAATAGAATAAGATCACATTTTTGCCAGGAACACATGAATGTTAATTATTATGATCCTTTTTTATTTCAATATTGGATGATGTGGATGATGTGGTGTCTTCTGTTGAAGATTATGTAGCAGTTTGTGAGGCAGAATCATCTGCAACAGTTGTCGCCTGTCGTCGGTGTTGGTGTGTGTATCGTAATCGGTCTCATTGACTGCAGCAGATATTTCTCCATTGAACTGAATCAAACACAAGGCACAATTGGATTCACACGCAGCAAATTTCCAACAAAAACTATCTGTAAAATAAAAATTTAAAAATCTGTAAATATTTAGAGAATTTGAAATCCGATTTTATGATTAATAATAATAATGGATGCTATGATAGATTTTTCAGGATTCGTAGTAAATTTGCGATTGCGATGGATTCTGTGATAGGGCCGATTTATTAGTTTTAAATTTCGAGTTTTCTTTAATGTAACTAAACTTTGACGGTGTTTGTATGTAGGTCCAATTATCATTAGGTAAGTTTAAAGCCGATGTAGGTAAGTTCTTAGTATAATGAATAGAATTATTGTATGTTTCAGGAAATAGTTACTAGGTACCTACCTAAAAATGTATATTTAAATCTATGTTATGGATTTTAATTCTGTAAATTGGGATGGTAAAATGTACCTACATTACATACATATGTATGTATATGGACCCTAGGTATGTAAATATGTAGGTACATAATAATGTATAATGAAAGTGTTGGATGGTTATGTATCTATATGCATATAAAACTTTATATGATAGTTTTAATATACATAATATTCATTTGATTTTTAAAGATATATATTTATATAAATGTCAGAGAGTCCCACCTAGTACATAATGTATGTAGGTTGGTACCTATTCAGTGACCTAGATATCAGAAACTACTAAATCGACTTGCGTTTTGTACGTAATTTATTATTTTTGAAGTGGAAATTAAAAGAATAGTCAAATTTATAAATTTAAAGTTTAAAGTTTATAAATTTAATTTGCTCTCCAAATTAATAACTTCAAGTTTCTATTTTTCATTTTTATTTATTAGTTTTAAACTAAATTTGAATATTTTTAAATGTAGCTAAACATTGACGCTATTAGTAGTTAGGTCCAAATATGTAGGTAAGTTTTTAGTATAATGGATTGAATGGATGATTCAAGGAATAGTTACTTAGGTACCTACATACCTACAAATTTATATTTAAATCTAGATTATAGATTTTAATTACGGAAATTAGGATGACAGTTGTGTACCTACACTTCATACAGATATGAATATGTAGGCATGTAAACGTGTATACATACAATGTACATTGAAAGTGTAGGTTGGTGATAAGTAGGCAGAGATATATGCTTATAATTTTATATGATAGGTGTAATATACATAATATTCATTTGATTTTTAATGATATATAGGTATATAAATGTATGAGAGCCCAAATAGTATATACTGTAAGTAGGTAGGTATTCAGTGACGTAGATAGCAAAAACATGTGTATGTATGTAATTAAGTCATTATTATGCGTAAAAATGAAATATAATTAGGTAGAAGAAATGGATATACATATTTATATCGACCGATATACTTGCTCTTGTGTTCGATCACATTGTTAGTAGAAAAGGTTTAATATTACGAAATGTTATATTAACAAAAGATTATGTCTCGCACTATTCTTACATCCGGTGGGAGTTGCTTTGAAGCACGGAATATGCTAGACAATCCATGCATATATTTCTTTTACTGGCAATGCTTTCTCTTTGGAGAATTCGATTGCCATGAAGATGAAGGAACTGTTGGGAGTTAGAAGTTAAATATAACATTTTATTTTTGTGTAAAGTTTCAACTAACTTACCTACAGCTATATGGCTGTTTATTGTGGGTATGGCACATTGGAAAATTTTGCTTTGGTGGAGTGGGAGTTTTTCCAGTTCCTGCAGCGCATGGACAAATGTCTCCATTGCAATGGCCATATAGACTTGTGAAGCCACAACTTCCAGAGCGTTCATAACAGCTTCGGGGGTTTTCCGTCTTCCCAAGTAAAGCAAGCCCAGTATCGATGAAGGTGGAACGATTCGATCCAGCGTAAAGAAATTCTTAGTCACATAATTGTACCAAAACGCATGGAGCAATTGTTGTTCAATTTAATCAGAAAGCAATGAATGAGCTGTTGCTGTACAGTCATTTGTTGCCATTCTCGCTCAAAAGCTTGTCCAGTACAAATCCGGCGTTGGCGAAGCCATTTACAAAACTTGCAGCCAGATTCTGCATTCCTGAGTCCACTTGAATCAATGGGAAATTATTTCTTAATTAAATTTTTTATGTGTACAACAATTCCCAGAACATATTTCAATCGAAACGAAGAACTAAAACTTGAAAAGAAAAACAGATAACATTCATCGAATTGTGTAAGACATTATAATAAGAGCAGAATTATAAACAAATATTTACGTACTGATTACTAGAATAATTTAATATATATTATGTATGGTCGTTAATGTTTCATAAGTTAAATAAATATGTATATATATAAAATACTTTGAAGTGTATCTTTGGAACGGGTTATCCTAAAAACTTGGTTGATACCTTTTTGTAATCTACTCTTGATACTCTCAAAATCAGCATCAAAAGTTTTTATGTAGAAGCCTTATTGCAAAAAATCACTCTTGAAATACGCATATTTAGAATGATGTATGCGTATTCCTGGAGCAATTTTTTTTAATACAATTTCTTTACAAAAAATGTTGATGCTTTCTTTGAAAGTATGGAGTGCTGATTCTAAAAAGATATCGCTCACCTTTATTGGACAACCCGTTGCAAAGATATAGTTCAAAATCTATTCGTATTCTATATTAAATAATATGTGTCTAAGAATCACATGAATCTTATGTATGCAGATTGCACCTAAATTATAAAGTTATATGCATATAGCTACCTACCCACCTACATCCTTCATTTTCATTATTATATGCACATGTTTACATACTTAGCTTCCATAAATATATATATATATATATATATGTATATTTTACTATCCTAACTTACATAATTCAAATCCATAACAAAGATTTAAATATACATTTGTAGATTGGTATTTACCTAAGTAACTATTCTTTTAATCATCTATCCGACAATTCATTATACTAAGAATTAAAGTAATCTTAACTACATCGGCCTAAACAGCTTTAATGTCTAGATACATTAAGGTTGTTAGCTACAACAGCAAGTTCGTGCTATCCAGTCTTGCATTTTATTTAATAATGACGGAGAAAAAGCAAGAGTTTTTTTTTTTATTCTATACTATACTATACTATGAGACTTACCTTCTCCTTCCATTCCTTGATCATATCGGTACTATCAGCTGGCATTTGATCTGTATAAACCATACACATGTATCCGGATTCGCGCAAGCATCTCTCAACTTCCAGTACTTCATCTGCCGAATTGCACAAGACTGCACAACGCTCCAACTGATATGCGCACTTATCCAAATATTTCATACTTGCAATTTAATGGAAACTTTAGCCTTGGCATAGACTGCAGCTTCTAAATAGTCTGCAATGCACAACAAAGGCTGATTAGAAATCTTTACAAAATTAATAAATCGCCGAGTCCATATCTTGGAAGTGACCACCAGTTGAAATGGAATCTTTTCATTTTGAAGAACTGGAGAGATAAGCTTGAAGAGGGTTTCATCAAACTCGGGATTCTCACTCATTATGCTGCCCAAACCATCGATAACTAAAGTTTTACTTGGCGTATGTTGAACAAGTTTTCCTTCTGTAATTACAAGCACACCACACCCATTAAGCAGTTCAATTTTAACATCTTCGTTGTTTCGAAGTCCATATGCTGGGACAATACTAATTTTTGGTGTTGTGCTAGCCAAAATGCGTCGACAATGACGAGAAATACTCTCAACCTGAACGGACGATGGTGCGATTATAATAACTTATCGATTCTAGACGGAAACTCAACATGGAGGCAAATAACACCAGGTTTTACCAGTTCTATTCGAGTTGATCACACAAAAGCAATTGCCACGAACTAAATGCGACCAAGCGTACGCTTGGATGCGATACATTTTAGTCAATCGCATGTGCTCCATTTCTTGGTGGATTTCTGCTGTAAACAAGGCATTCTTCATGCGTTCAATTGGTTTAACATTGTTTTTACTGTGAGCCAATACAAGATGCTTAAAGAAATTTGTTTTCAAAGTAGCTTTACCAATGACTTCGGGAAGATTAAGATTGGTTTGGTATGATGGAGGAAGAGGATTAGTTAAATTACGAAAGTAAGTTTTTTTGTTAATATTTTCGTAGAACGTATGGACGGATCGGAATTTTCACTAGTAACTGCTGTGGAACACGGAGATTGTAAAAGTGATGAATTTAACGATTGGACAGTTTCATTTTTAATATATTTTATAAGTAAATTACAGGACAAAATACAAAATAAATAAAATAAAACTCGCGCACTTCCAATATTTGTTTTGAAATGAATCTTTTTTTTTTATTGTTTTGTCATCTGTCAAAATACTCACCTCACATTGAGTAAACTGGTCTTTTCTTATGGTGGAATTTTGGCACGTTCGCATTAATATGCTATGGTTTGCTTCTACTTTTTGATTGGATTTTCTTCATTTTGAACATAAAATTAATAAATATTGCTTAATTTGTAAGCCAGAATCAACAAAAAGCTTTTATTAGTATGTTTTATGTTTGATTAAGGCCTTTAAACATACAATTTAACTAAAAAGCAATTCATTTTTCAATTTTTGAATTTAACGGATTTCCATTTTAAATATATTAGGTCACCATATCTACCAAAATTGGGATTGCGCACTCCTCCGTTTCGATAAGCCTGTGTTGGTGTCTGCTCCATTTAAAATGCACGGGCAACTAACACATGCTTGTCGAAACGGAGGAAATCCTCTTAATTTAGCTTGTAGGGTGAAAGAGAATAAACCCCCGAAGTCGTGCCTCTATATTAGTTTCTCTATGCATAAGGGTGTGATACCATATCATGCATTAATAGCATGCATAAAATAAAACATGATTACGACACTTCCCTTTTTAACTTATCTCACGCGAGATTAAAAAATCTGAGAGCAAAAGAAATTGTTTTGTTAGTCCGATGTGGATGAATGGATTTTTCGTGCGCGAATAATATAAACATACAATTTGTTTAAATAATTGAATATTGTTGAATTAAATTTACTTTAATTGAATTTAAAATAATTCCGAACAAGCCAAGAATAAAAGAAAGTCGGAGTGCTATATGGATATCGAAGATTTAACTTAAATTAAGCAAAACAACAATTTGTGAAGATTATTGTGCATTAAATAAATGGAAAATGTTTTAATTGTGTTTTAATTTTGTTGTATTTTTGTTTTTTGCATTTGGATAAGTCTACAATTGTTCTCTTAAGTGTTCTTATTCTAAAACACATCCTCGCGAGGAAAAAAAAGTTTTTTTTTATTTTCACATCGCAGTCGATGTTTTTGGCCAACTCATGTAGATTGTTTGGTAGCCTGGACAAATTACTAAGTCTTATTTGTTGAAGGATTTGAAGATTTTGTCCAAGTTCGTCAAGTAAATATATTTGCCCAACTAGGTTATAGTGGCTGTTAGCTGTTAAAGATAACAAACTAACACACTTAGTCCAAGAAGAAAGGACCATTGTGGTAAATACTTTGCCCAACTAACAATTTAGCTTGCAGTAGGTACGATTTTGCTAATTTCGGAGGCTAACAGCTTGTATATAGCCATCTTATGCAAGCTATAACAAGATACCTTGTATATAGCCATCTTATACACGCTAATAGCTTGTATATAGCCATCTTATGCAAGCTATAACAAGGTAGCTTGTATATAGCCATCTTATACAAGCTATAGCGCGTGCATTTGTAGGTAGCTTGTATATAGCCAACTTATAAAAGCTATATCTTGTATATATCCATCTTATGCAAACTAGAGTACGTGCACTTGTATGGATTGTATGTTTTATATTGTTGTAAGTTAATTTTTACATCATGGAAATTCCACCATTAGCTTTGAATAAGTATTTTATATTAATGTTCAAATCAACTTAACTTCATTGTTAAGAAAAATAATTTCCAAATGAGCACAAAATCTAAAAATGTCGATCAAAAACCGAAATCACTTGAAATACAGAAATCCGATAATTTACTTCAGCAATTTAACAACCGCAAAAGTTAAAGCATGGTGGAATTGTAGATAGCTTGTATACATACTCTCCAGAGTTAAGCTCCCAAAATCTGAAAAAAACAATCTTGTAAGCCCCTTTTAAGTCCCATTACTATCCTTAGAGTTAATTTCTTGTTACGAAACTTAAGTTATTCTCATAACGTTTTTTTATGAGAACTCACTGCTCTACAATTTTCAAATAGTTTAAATCTTATACTTAAAACAAATTTGCCTCCTTTAACAGGATTCCAAGAACTTAGAGTCTTATAAAAATCTTGCTATGAAATTTAAACGCCCCATAACAGTATAAGCTATTTTAAAATTCTATAACAAACCTTATAGAATTTAAGGTATACAACATTTTGTTACAGGATTCTAATAGGATTTGTAGTTTTCCAGTTGCCACATGGAATCACAAAGTTACTCGTCACACGCCAAGTCAGGGACGTAGTCCAGATTATTAAATGGATGTGAAATGTTTTAATTTTCCGAAGTGTTTATTGTTCTAAAGGTTTTTTCAAATATTTGAAAATGCAATTGTTTCGCGACCAAAAATTATGTCACATGTCAAATAGCGAAGCACCCAACATTTGTTTTTAAAGGGCTGTGGATTTTAGTAGAAGATTGATCGTCGCGGTCGACTAAAACTTGTCCTCAAAAAAGAAACATTTTTATAATTTTGTAAAACAAATTTACAAAAAAATTTATGATTATAGTATCGCTATTGGGCTCGATATTTTGAATAATAATTGAATATTTCACACTTGCAATGGCAGACAACTGTATTAAATTGGCATTTGCTGTGATAAAAACAAATTCAGGTTTTACTTTTGTAGCTGAGGCCTTCCCTTACTACGTCCGTGATTAATAGTTCACTTGCTTAAATAATCCCATAATATAATGAATATTCCCATAAGTAGACTTAACATAAACTTAGTAAAGGAGAGTGTGTAAAAGTAGAGGAAACCATCTCTTATAATGATCTTATTGTAATTTTAAAGGATTCTCTCATCTCAACAGCTGCAATATTTAAGTACGCAGAAAATATTCTCTGAGTATTTTGAGGGTTACCACACATACAAAATGTGGATAAGTTAAAATTAATTCTAAAAATTATTTATCTTAAAAACTTTTTTTTAAACAATTTATCATGTGTATTACAAATTTTACAAATATAAATGGCAAAACAATAGCATTAACTGTAAAAGATTCCTTCTGATCTCGATACAAAATATTTAACAATCGAAATGGTTATTACTTTAACTTTTCGATGTTTCTCTATTGAAACCTTTTGTGAGATAAAAAATGTTACTTGGGTATTTTCGTCTTGCGACATAACAATATCTACCAACAATTATACTTTGTCATTTGTGTAAATGCAGCATTAAGGCTCTTAGGGTGTCATATGGATTGCTTTTCAGATTTAATTTGACTCACAAGTTAATTTTTATGCATTTAGGATGGCATATCATCCACTATAATTTCAAAAATTAATTGATTCCCAAAAGTATCCAAGGTAACCCTATTCTTGATAAAAAGTAAAAATTAAATAATTTATATATGCATTATTTTGAAGGCGCTTTGTTTTTTTCGAGGTAAAATCTAAGAATTAGTAGATACAATTTTAACCGCATTCATTTTTAGCTCTCATATACGAACAAACAATCAAATAAAATATTGTATCGCCATTATAAAATAATGAATAGTTGACTTACAAAATAAATACTATCACAAATGCATATCAAGCCTATCAGTTTTTAGCCTTGACATATACACTTTCAAAGAGTTTGCTACTTTCAAAAAAAAACATTAATGAGAAAGATATAATTTTGTTAAGGTTTATTGTCTTTTCTCTTCTCATTTTCTGTATTCTCTTTTAGCAACTCGCATTGCAAGAAACGCTTTCTCACAACAAGATTTAGCAGAGCTATATTAGAGTCATATAAGATGCCTTTTTTCATTATTCTATATCTGTCATCCCATAAGAAGAATACAACTTCAAACGTTTTTCATGCTATTTTGGTCACTTTTTTCTGATATGCAAATAAAATAACTTTACTTCATATTTTTACCCTACGTTTCGTTGGAGTTTCTTAACTTCTTCAGGGGTTGTTTATTTAAACCTAAAAAATAAATTATGTTTATAAATTTTATATTTCTTTTTCACAATTTTTGTTTCCCACTCACATGAAATTTTAAAATTTTACATTGATAGGTTTAAAATTTTGTATTAATTTTACAATAAAATATAAATGAATTAATTACAAGACAATATCAACAACTTATTTATACCAACAATGAAAAACGACTTAAATATTAATTATCACAGTATTGTAGTTTTATCACGTATGTATGCTTTCTCTTAATGTCAGAGCGTAGCTTACGATCGTCATGTCTCTATCTTCTTGTGTGTTCATGGTTATTTCTAGGTTTTGTTGAATATGTAGGCCCAGTGTGTATCTCTTGTTTTGTTTTTTCTCTTTATCTATAATTGTTATGTTGTCAAAGTCCGCTGAGTGTCCCATCTCTAGTATGTGTTGTGATAAGCCGGTTGCTTCTCTTTTATTTCTGATGTCAGCTTTATGCTCCGTTAATCTTGTTTCCAGTAATCTCTTAGTTGTTCCAATATAGATAAAATTGCACGTATCCCCTTCCTTTCCACCGCAACAAATTTTATAAACTATGTCATGTTGTTAATTTTTTTCTATTTTAGTTCTTATGTTTGTGAACAAATGTCTTATGGCCTTTTCGATTGGCCATCCGGAACACGTTCTCCCAATAAAACACCTGGACAAAATTTGGCTGATTCTGAATTGTATGTATCACTGTATTTGTGAAAATTAAATCAAAAAAAATCACATCGACTAAAAAGAATTTCCAAAACACTTGATTTCAATTAGATACACATTTGCTTGTAATAATTATACCTTGCTTCGTTTTACCTTATCTTACCTGAAAAGTAGTTTAAATTCAATAAGCACATCGAAATTACACAACAAAACAACCCGATGATTTTGACATTTTAATTATGTGAGTGTATTAGTGAATCTGTTTTCGATTCTGAAATGAAATCCAGAATCGTTTTCTGTTCTGATTAGAGTAACAGCTGTCATTTTGTGGGGGTCAGAACAGTTTTGGACGGCCAATCGAAAAGGCCGTTATTGTAGTATTTGGCTTGTGAGCAAATATGACATTCTCTTTTTTTATTATTTTGCGTAATGGCCTTTTCGATTGGCCGTCCGGAACACGTTCCCCCAATAAAACAGCCGTAAACCATTTGACTGATTCTGAATTATATGTATCACTGTATTTGTGAAAATTAAATTAAAAGAAAATCACATCGGCTAAAAAGAATTTCCAAAACACTTGATCTCTTGTATCAATAATAATTATAACTTGCTTCTTTTTATGTTATTTTACCAGAAAATGAGTTTAAATTCAATAAACACAACGAAATTACATAACAAATCAAGCCGATTATTTTGACATTTTAACTGTATAGAGTAACATCTGTCATTTTGTGGGGTTCAGAACAGTTCTGGACGGCCAATCGAAAAGGCCATAAGTTTCTGTTGTCTGTCAAATTGGGAATATATTTAATGCTATAGTACATTACAGGATTGCCAGCTTTTGATTCTTGTAGACGGTTTTAATTATTGTTAAATTTTTGAATATTTTGGTTAATTAAATTATTAATTAGGAATTTTGGAAAATTGTTCATGAGTAATATTGTTTTAATTATTTTCAGGATTTCTTTCTCAAATTCTTTATCACTTATGTTCATTATTTTGTTTATGAAATTGTTTGTAGTGTTGAGTTTTTGTTGTAGAGTTGCGTAGAGAAATAATTAATCATTCTACCAGATGATGCAGGTTTGGAATACCAGTTGAATTTTAATTTATCGCTTGTTCTGTATAGTCTTATATATAAAAACGGAAGACTTTTAGTTTGTTCAGTTTCTGTTGTGAATTTGAGTTTTGTGTGGGGAAAATCCAACGAAACGTAGGGTAAAAATATGAAGTAAAGTTATTTTATTTGCATATCAGAAAAAAGTGACCAAAAAGCCTGAAAAACGTTTGAATATCAAATAATACAAATAATTGGTCGAGTTAATAAATTAAATCAAAATTTTCGGAGGGCATGCCGAGTCAACACAGTTTACTTAAATCAACAACAACAATGAAATAATTTTTCGACCACATAAAAATGAAATACGACATCAACACAGGCATAACATTAAAACATTACAGCAACCAAACAGAAAAGGTAATGAAACAAAAAGAGCGACTTAAGTTTCTCCTCCCTTGCAGAAATTATGGTATTATGCCAAAACATATTACAAATACTACTTCAAAAATGAAAAATAGTTTTACATCAACTACCATGCTCAAAACAGCAAACCCAATAGAACATAATATTCATAGAAAATTACTGAATTTAGAAATAAAGCAAACTAACATCAATATCTTCAGTTTTTTTATGATTACATACTTGATTTTTAAAGCCATTTTTCGTATCATTTGATGACTTTGAATGCCCAACAACAACTTGAGTCTGCTATCACCAAGTTTTTTCTCAATTATTTTTCGCTGGAATTATAGCTATTTCACGACCTGCCAAGGTCGACCACCAGATTCCTTTGCTCTAGTGGTGCTGGTCTACTTTTTCATTTTAATTGAAAAACTTCTTGTGCCTTCATCGTGTATTGAACCATGACCAGCCGCTTAGTAGCCAACGCACTTCGCATCACGCCACCGAGCCCACATGATCAGATCCAACCTAATGCAGGTTTTCTCTGTTTATTAATTACAAGAAGTTTTTCAATTAAAATGAAAATGTAGACCAGCACCACTAGAGCAAAGGAATCTGATGCATTTGTAGGTAGCGTGTATATAGCCATCCTATACAAGCAATATCTTGTATATAGCCATCTTATGCAAGCTAAAGAATGTGTATTTGCAGAAAACTTGTATATTGTAAATTAATTTTTATTTCATGGAAATTCCACCATTAGTTTTGAGTAAGTATTTGATATCACATTTTTACTTGCGATTATAGGTACTGTAAGGCAAGTTATGTATTGGTAAATATAAAAAAAAATCTAACAATCAAACATGACATTATGAACACCTAAAAGTGAGTCCCGCAATTCCGTCTG
The DNA here is from genome assembly GCA_910595825.1 of Philhelius pedissequus. Taxonomy (NCBI): domain Eukaryota; kingdom Metazoa; phylum Arthropoda; class Insecta; order Diptera; family Syrphidae; genus Philhelius; species Philhelius pedissequus. Next base: position 248,872,896 of record OU343160.1, on the reverse strand, counting down.
TCTGTCTGTTCTCGAGCCGGCAGCCTAACCGATTCGATGGACTTACTTCAAACTCAGTACATATTGTTTTTCGGTAATATGCCCACACTTTTTTTTCACTTTTTTCTAAGGCGACAACTAACAGTATAGCTCCCATACATTTCTTTTTTGGCCAAAAAATCAGTTTATTAATGAAGGGAAAGGTTCCGTTTGATAATTTTTTTTGGAAAAAAAATGTTATTTTTGGTACATCTAGTAGAAATATTTATTTTGGTTGTCTATTTTATGGGAAACGGTTAATTTTATTTTTTTTTGAAATTGTTTATGCAGAAGCTAATATAAAGCTTAAACACTATTGTGAGCCAAAATTTTTCAAAAAAAATTTTTTTTGGAAATTAATTTTTTTTTTGAAAACTCAACATTTCAAAAACGGCTGAATAGATTTTTTCGAAACTTCGTATTTGGAAGTTTTTGGCATTATTCTGAATAGTTAAACAATTATTTTCCTAAAATAAAAAACAACGGTACCTCCCATACACGGGGGTGGCCGTGGGGCGATAGTTGTGTGCTCGCCTGCAAACCTCGTGGTTGCAGGTTCGATTCATGCCGTTGTCTACGTCTTCTTATATGCCATTAAAAAACAATTCTAAAAATTGTCATAAAATAAGTTGCTGCTCTGCTCATTACATGCTGTTTAGGCATATCACTAACAACATGTGATTGAGTAAACTAGCATACCCATAAAAAAAAAATATGACAACGAAATAAAATTTAAAAAAAATAATGCGAATTATAAGGGACATAAATAAATAAGACACGGTAATTCTCTCCGCAGTAGCTCAGCCGCCATCCCTGGAGACAAATCTGAGACAACAACCATCTCTAGTCTCAGAACATCACGCCACACATCTTTCCTATCCTTCTTTCTCTTCTTCCAATGGATGCCCGCGCTGTGTTAAGAAAAATATATAAAGGGTATTCATAATCCCTTTAGCGCGTGCAAAGTTAAAAAAAAAAAAAACCGATAAGAAAATATTTATTTCTCAAAAAAAATGTGTGTCTTCTTAAATAAGTACAGTCCACTTTTAAGTATAAAAATATTTTTCCCATAGAACCACTTTACATATATTAGACTTTCTTACTATTGGATGGCCGACTAAAATAATTTTTTTATGCAAACCCTCCCTAAAAGTGTAAATAAAACTGCACACCCAAATTTTCCAAAAAAAACTTTTTCGAATTTTAAAAAATAAATCATTTTTTTTTGAAAATTCGTTTTTTCGAAAACCAGTCACAAAATTTTTTTTTGAAATATTAATTTTATATGTATATTAATATAGCCTTCAAAATGGCGTCCCAATTTTTTTTTCTAAAACTGTTTTTAAAATTTTATACATACAAAATTAGATTAAAAACATCCAACGATTTTTGACATTTTTTTTATATATTCTTATTTATCCAGGAATCCAAATGGCATCTTTGTTTTCCCTCAAACTATAACAACTAAGCATTCAAAAAATATTTTATTATGAGTATCATCCATTTATTTCTACCTAATTATATTTAATTTTAGGCATTTTTGCGCGCGTCACCGAATACATACATACATTATGTACTATGTAGGCCCTAATACATTTATATAATATACTATTTTCTGAAAGAAATATTCATTCTAATATTATCAGAAAGTACTACCTAATCTAACGAAGTGTTCGGCGTTCGAATCCTATTGACACACAATTTTTTTTATGACAATGGAGTTAATGCAATATGAATATTAACATAAAATACTTTTTATTCGAAATTGTAAATGCAATGAAAGTATAATGCAGAATAATAAAAGCTATAAAATAAAGAGCTTTTGCGATTTAAATAATTTTAAGATATTTATGTTGTATGTACCTAAATCTGGGGAAAATTATTTGTAAAACTTGGTTTTTACACACTGTACACATACCTACCATATTTAATTAAATAAACATGACTATAAAATATACAGATTCGAATATTATTTTTTTTAAGAAATCCAAAGAATGGAATTTTACGAATCGCCACCGCACAATGACATTCATTGGGCGATCGCAAAATAATTTTTTTTTTTGTAAATTCATTTTTATTTCATATTCACTTATAACTTAAAGCTAGCCAAAAATGTTTAAAACTAGCCTACTTATCAATAACTTACAACTAATTTACTGGCCCTTTACGGGCGCTCTAAACTAAACAATAACTCTTAGAACTGATGTCTTTCGACTTAAAAACTATATTCATTAAATCTAATTATTTTATATTTTTTTTAAACCAAGAAAATTTTTTTTACAAATAACTCAGTATCAGTATTTTTTTTTTTTTTTTTACTTAAAAACTAACTAAAGATAAACTAAAAGTAATTTAAACTAGATATAACTAACTTATGCTAACTAAAAATAACTTAAACTACTTAAAATACCTAATAATACCCAAAAGCACTTAAGACTACTTAAAAACTAGAACAGCCACAGAATGCTTTATTTCGTTTTTAAATTTTTTTTGTTTATTTTTTATATGCATGCAGACACACAACAACATGCAACCCACCTATACATGTACATACGTACATACATATACGCACTTACCTACATGTACAGTTACGCAGGTACATGCACATATGCCTCCGCATACATAAATATATTTTTTTTTTTTGGTGCCACCCCGACTGTTCCCTACACCTAATTACCCTAAATGTATGTAAGTCGGCCAAGCCATACCATCTTAATCGACTTTAAATATCACGATGCTGTTCAGAGAGCCACCAGAACTGGTTCTCCTATTTCGCCCTATCCCTTCGGTCCCGATCGGACACAGTTCAACTAAACCGAAAGCGCTCCTCTCCACCTTGAGCGATGACGTTTCGACTATACAGGAGTCGCCTATCTACAGTTTTACGACTGACGTGGTAGATAAGCGGAACTGCCATTCTATACTTTATCAGCCCTCGACTGTCTAAATAGAGGAATGCCTCGGGAGGGATGTAACCACTTAACTGCGCACGCTCAAAATATTCGTTATTGGGGTAATAAGCCCCAAAAATTAAGCTGTTAGTTGAGGACATCGCTCTTGCAACGTGACCCCGAATCAGCTTAAACAAAAAATTATCTATTCTGTTTATGTTGGCTCCGTTGTATAGAACCTGGTTGAATTAATATCTTGTGCACTCCGACTCTGGTGTTCTGTGTAATCCAAGGCAACGTCTAAGACATTGCCTCTCAAACACCCGAATCTTTTCCATTTGGGGGGCAACGTTGAACCACACCGGGCATCCGTAGTCAATCATCGGTCTAATGAGGGCCATGTAGCAAATCACCTTCACCCCGCTTTCAAGACGGCTGCTATAAAACAGTCGTTTTGTCAAGGCAAAGTCTCACCTAGCCCTGGCCAAAGCAGCACCTATATGTCTGTCGAAATACAGGTACTGATCCAAATGCCGATGTACTTTACTACACTTTTACTCGCCAGTGGATGTCCATGTAGCCCTACGATCACCAGCTTGCGCCAGTTCTTTCTAGTATCCCTTGAGGCGCTAGACAACGGAGTCCTAAACAAAATAGTTTCTGATTTGTGGAAGTTGATTTTCAACTTCCAGTCATCACAATATCGCTGAATCTTGTCGAAGTAACTCTGCAAAAGATTTTTAATGACCTCAATTGTATTAGCTGTTCTGTACGCAATTAGATCGTCGGCGTACGCAATTGCCTGAGTTAGACTACCTATCAGATCGCTGGTGTAAATGTTGAATAGAATCGGCGAGTTAACCGCTCCCTGCTGAAGACCATTATTAATATTTAAAATTGCGGTAGAAGTAACATTGCCACTCTTGACAACAAACTTTCTACCATTTAGCATGTCATAAAGCATATACAATATAGGTTTACTTATACCTAGTCTGGTTAGCTTTAGATACAGACCTTTTAACCATACGGTGTCGAAGGCCTTCTCCAAATCAACCAGACAGGCACCCGTACACTGCTTTTTAGTTTTGTTCCATTGGATATCAAAAACATGTTTAGACGCGGCATGAATTGTGTAATGTCACGCCTTAAAACCGAACTGATTATCCGGTATATAATTTTTGTCCTCCGCCCACTTGAACAGGGCTCTATTAATAACCTTTTCAAATACTTTGCTGACACTTGGAAGAAGAATTATCGACCGGAGATTCCCCGGATTGGAGTTGTCCTTTCCCTTTTTTGGGAGAGGGTGTACCACAGCTGTCTTCCACCGCACTGGATAATATGCATTATTCAGCGCGTTGTTAAACAGTGTGGTATAAATGTCAACTGCTTCCTGAGGCAAATGTCGTAGTACAACGTTGGATATACCATCGACTCCTGCTGACTTCTTTTTCTTTAATGAATCGAAGATGAGCTGGAGCACATTCTTCGAAATTAACAGGCGACTGGGCCCATTTCGGTCGTCGATTATGGCGTTTGCCAAATCTTCATCATTAAACCCGGTAAAACCAAGGTTCTCAGATCGCCAATCGCTTATATCGTTTCGGAGCCATAAGTGATGAAGCAAAGCTTTGTTCTCCAGGTCATGATTCGGGCGAATGCTTGCATTCACCTTGTGCACTTGCTGGAAAGCAGCCCCCACTTTCTCCAGCGGATCTTCAATTATATAGAGGTCATCGTCCAATACGGCATCCTCTGGGTCTATGCCTGCTGCCAGGAGTACGTCTCTGTTCTCTGTCGTCCTCTGGAGCTTAAGACACGGAAGATCGTTTTGGTCCTTTCTTCTAAAAATCTTATTAATTTTTGGGAACATACTTGGGTCGCTAGAGTTAACGGCACGAATTTTATTGTCCCAGAACAAATTAATGGCCAACCTATAATTTTCTTTGATCAATTGGTTGATGTTTTTTGATGGACGACTTCAGTGTCCTAATCTGCAGATCTCGTGTATCAGTAAGCCTTCTGTACAAGCGTTTTAGTCTTGTCAGTAGTCCAATTTTTTGTCTGTGAAGTGCGTCAATTGTCGCGTTACGGTACATGTCAGTTGCGTTACGTTCTTTGTATTTCGGTATTGTTCTGTTCATTGTTCGTAGAATCGTTTCGTCAATTTGTTCTAAGTATCTGTCGATTTCAGTAATTGTTAGGTTCATGTCATTTGGTGGGGCTATACCATTTGAACATAATTCACTCAATAAGGCATTGGAGAAGCGTGGCCAGCGCACCTTACTGTAATTGTAAGTATGCACAGGCACATACTCCTCCAACTCCATAAGCTCGTTCGGAAGTTCTATAACGGCGGCGAATCTGCAGTGGTCACTGTCGTACTCGATCGTTCGTAAACAATTTCTTGGTCGTTGACCCACAGTGTCAGTAATTGTTAGTCTTGCATCTTTCAGCAATAGATAGGCACCGCTTCTTGGAAACGATGGCCTCTCTGTGGGTAGAAGATCGAGGCGATACTCAAGGTTGTATCGACCCATCCAATTATACAAATGGTTACTTCGAGGATTTTGTATTTGATTTCCCCAATCTATGTGTTTGGCGTTTAAGTCACCGGCTAATATGTAAAAGTTTTCTTCCGAGCTCAATCTTAAGCATTCAAAAAGCTTTTCAAGCTCTGTTGCAAACTGTGTGGCCTGAGGTGTTTCCGGTGCATAGGCAGCGATCACATACATTCGCTTCCCCTGTTGGAGATGAATGCATATGATGCATGCCTCTAACGTCCGAAATTCGCTAGCCATAAACACATCTGGACTTATGTCTTCAAGCAATTGGAATAAATTCGCTCTACGTTCGGTCCTAATCAGTGAATTTAAATTCACAGCTAGGATCTTAAAAGGCCTCTGCGGCAGCGCGCCCTTAACCTCTAAGTTGCATTAAGCTCGGCAAAACAGAGTAGAGATAATCCACCCTAGTCGCCTGCTCCCTGATCTGGTCTTGGAGGCCAGTCAACTGGCCCTGGATGGCCAGCAGAATGCCCATAATATCCACTTGTGCCGCCGGCGCCTTAGGCATGGGGGGCTGTTGGGCGACCTTTGGTATAGGCTGTACCGTGCTTCCCCTTCCTGACGCCATTTGGGCGTAAGAAATTTGTGGGTTGACGGGCGTTGTTGTAGGAGGGCGCACTGATGGACGCTTTTCTACCACTGTTTGCGTTGTTGCTTTATTGTTCTTTATAAGCTGAAACGTCGGGCATCCCCGATAATTAGTACACACTTAAGCTGGGTCCTATTTTGGACCCGTTCCCTTCTTAACTTGCATTCATCTGCCTTGTGGTTCTTTCCAAACTTAACGCAGCGTGACTGCATTTCGCAGTTTGTTGCGGCGTGGCCAAACCTTTGGCAGCGCATGCATTAAAGCATATCGCCGCGCCTTTTTAATTGGTCCCAAGTTTCAACCTGGTAGTTGAGGACGGAGATACTCCTCAAACTATCCAGTTTGCTGCTGGGTGAGAGTTGAACAAGGAAGAATGAAAGACTCCGCTTCTCCCGCCTAGTTCTAACTGTAGCGAAAAGCTTAACCCCGATAAGCTCGAGATCGTCATTCGCGTTTTGGCGGAGTTCACTTAAGAGCACCTGTGGTTACGTGCAGGAATCTATGCCCTTCAAAAGGACCGTTTGAAACTTTTCGGTCTTAGGGGTGAAACTAAAGAATTCAGTAGTGGTTTCTTTTAGCAACACTTTAATTTTTTTGTGCTGCTCCAGTGTGAAGCAATGGAAAGCATGTCTATCATTATTTAATCTTTTTATAGTAAAGTTTTGACCTATGGCCACCTTACACAGATTTATGGTATCCTGTAACTCCATTTTATAAGTATTTATGGGTGGCACCTTTTCTTTTTTCGTAATCGGCGGCTGTGGCTGCTGCTGCTGAGCCCGACTTTTCTGCTGCTGGTGATTCTGCTGCTTTTGATTCTTCTGCTGCTGCTTTTGTTGCGGTTGTTTCTGGGCTTGTGTCTGCTTCCGTTGCTGTTGTTTTTGCCGTTGTTGTTTTGGCTGCTGATGTGGCTGTTGTTTTTGTAATTGTTCTTTTTGCTGTTGTTGTTCTTGTTCCTCGCATTCTTTTAGTTGTTTCGCTCGACGCGCTTCTAGCTTGGCCTTAAGTTGGCTTTTCAAACTTTGGATCTCAGCCTCCATTGTTTCAATTTAAGCGATCATTCTTTGTTCCTCGTCCTCCTCAGATGACGCCTCTGATGTGGAGAGGTTTACGAAGGTAGTACTATCGCCCGTCGTGAAGTGCCCTTCTCCTTCCTCAGACATATATTCAATACCCTCTTCGGGTGAAGTGTCTAGCTGGGTTTGTCTTGCTGCCTCTGACGTCTCGTCTATATCCGACGTTTTCACCCCAGCTGGCAGCTTTGCTGAGGTGGCCGTGGATCTCCTCTTCACCAAATTTGGTGCGCACTTGATCCTCTTTCTGCGCTTCTGGTTAGCATCGGATGATGTTGCCGTTGTTGTTATTGCTGTTGATGTTGCTGCTGCAGAATCACTGCTTCTAAGTGGAACATCTTTCGATGTTCCCTCAGCCGATGCCATCGTTGGCCTCATTGTCCCTAGGACACCTTTCGATGTCCCGGTGCTTAAACTCCTCCTCCTTTGCTCGTTTTCCCAACCAATAATATTTTCCACTTCACGGTTGTGAAAAAAAGCGTGCAAAGTTCTGATGCCCGGCTGGAAATCGAACTGGCGACCCTCGAATTCTCGGTCGGCCACTCTACCTTTGTGCTACTGCACCACTTAAGAAATCTTGATTTAATGTAATACTTAAACGCACACACGAAATTTAATTTGGTAAAACTGGGAGCCGAAAACGTGTTAACACCTCCACAGTACGAGATCGACTGATCGCAAAATAATTATTATAACGTGAAAGCACGCGATGTATCAACTCATCAAAATTTGCACATTCCACTCGTATATCATTAGGTGGCGTAGTGGCAGAGTAGTCGGACGGCGATCGAAAGCTCCTGAGTTCAAATACCGCAAAAATCATGTAAGTAAATTGAATTTTTTAAAATTAAATTAAATTCTATACATTTCAGATAAGCAGGAAAAGTTCCTAAGTCTCAAATGTCGATCAAAATGCAGATATTAATAGAATTAAATATAAAAGCAACCATTTTTTTAAAATATTTTCAGTGGTCTTACATGCTAATCGTTTCCATATAGCTTGCAGAAGCAGACCTTATGCGATCTCGTACTGTGGAGGTGTTAACACGTTTTCGACTTCCCAGTTTTGTTGCAAATTAAATTTCGTGTGTGAGTTTAAGCTTAACTTTAAATCAAAATTTCTCAAGTTGTGCAGTAGCACAGTGGTAGAGCGGCCGTCAAGTTAATATTAAATAAAAATGAATTTACAAAAAAAAAAAGAGTGTCCGACCGCGAATCCAAGGGTCGCCAGTTCGATTCCCAGCCAGGCATCAGAACTTTGCAAGCTTTTTTCCACAACCGTCAAGTGGGAAACTTTATTGGTTGGGAAAACGAGCAAAAGAGCAGGAGTTTAAGCAACGGGGCATCGAAAGTTGTCTTAGGGCCAATGAGGCCAGCGATGGCATCAGCTGAGGGAACATCGAAATATGTTACACTTACAAGCAGTGATTCTGTAGCAACGACATCTACAGCAATTACAACAACGGCAACATCATCCGACGTAAATCCGAATAAGATTTTTAGATGAAACGATCAAAACGATCTTCCGTGTCTTAAGCTCCAGAGGACGACAGAGAACAGAGACGTACTTCTGACAGCAGGCATAGACCCAGAGGATGCCGTATTGGACGATGACCTCTATATAATCGAAGATCCACACGAAAAGTGGAGGCTGTAGGGGCTGCTTTTCAGCAAGTGTACAAGGTAAATGCTAGCACTCGCTCGAATCATGACCTGGAGAACAGAGCTCTGATTCATCACTTATGGCTCCGGAACGATATAAACGAATGGCGATCTGAGAACCTTGGTTTTACAGGGTTTAATTATGAAGATTTGGCAAACGCCATAATCGCCGACCGAAAAGGGCCCAGTCCCCTGTTGATTTCGAAGAATGAGCTCCAGCTCATCTTCGATTCATTAAAAAAAAGAATTCAGCAGGAGTAGATGGTATATCCAACATTTTACTACGACATTTGCCTCAAGAAGCAGTTGACATTTATACCACACTGTTTAACAACGCGCTGAATAATGCATATTATCCAGTGCGGTGGAAGACAGCTGTGGTACACCCTCTCCCAAAAAAGGGAAAGGACAACTCCAATCCGGGGAATCTCCGGTCGATAAGTCTTCTTCCAAGTATCAGCAAAGTATTTGAAAAGGTTATTAATAGAGCCCTGTTCAAGTGGGCGGAAGACAAAAATATTATACCGGATAATCAGTTCGGTTTTAAGGCGTGACATTACACAATTCATGCCGCGTCTAAACTTGTTTCTGATATCCAATGGAACAAAACTAAAAAGCAGTGTACGGGTGCCTGTCTGGTTGATTTGGAGAAGGCCTTCAACACCGTATGGTTAGAAGGTCTCTATCTAAAGCTAACCAGACTAGGTATAAGTAAACCTCTATTGTATATGATTTATGACATGCTAAATGGTAGAAAGTTTGTTGTCAAGAGTGGCAATTTAACTTCTACCGCAATTTTTAATATTAATAATTGTCTTCAGCAGGGAGCGGTTAACTCGCCGATTCTGTTCAGCATTTACACCAGCGACCTGATAGGTAGTCTAAATCAGGCAATTGCGTACGCCGACGATCTAATTGCGTACAGAACAGCTAATACAGTTGAGGTCATCAAAAATTCTTTTGCAGAATGACTTCGACAAGATTCAGCGATATTGTGATGACTGGAAGTTGAAAATTAACGTCCAGAAATCAGAAACTATTTTGTTTAGGACTCCGTTGTCTAGCGCCTCAAGGGATACGAGAGAGAACTGGCGTAAGCTGGTGATCGTAGGGCCACATGGACATCCACTGGCGAGTAAAAGTGTAGTAAAGGACCTTGGCATCTGGTTGGATCAGTACCTGTATTTCGCCAGACATATAGGTGCTGCCTTGGCCAGGGCTAGGGGAGCCTTTTCCTTGACAAAACGACTGTTTTATAGCAGCCGTCTTGACAACAGGGTGAAGGTGATTTGTTACATGGCCCCAAACAGGCCGAAGATTGCTTACGGATACCCGGTGTGGTTCAACGTTGGCCCATCTCAAATAGAAAAGATTCGGGTGTTTGAGAGGCAATGTCTTAGACGTTGATTTTGAGAGTGCGCTGTTAAGTGGCTACATCCCTCCCGAGGCATTCCTCTTTTTAGACAGTCGAGGGCTGATACAGGATGGAATGGCGGTTGCGCTCATCTACCACGTCAGCCGGAAAACTGTAGATTTGCGACTCCTGTATGGTCGAGACGTCATCGCTCAAGGTGGAGAAGAGCGCCTTCGGTTCAGTAGGCCTGTGTCCGATCGGGACCGAAGGGATAGGGCGAAATAAGAGAACCAGTTCTGGTGGCTCTCTGAACAGCAGTTTAATAGCTAAAGTCGATAAGAATGTATGTCTTGGCCGACTTACATATATTTAAGGAAATTAAGGTATAAGGAACAGTCGGGGTGTCACCAAAAAAATTATAAAACATGTATGTATGCGGAGGCATAGGTGCATGCATATGCGCGGCTGTATATGTATGTGCGTGCGTATATGTATGTACGTATATACATGTATGTGTATCTGCATTCTGCATACGTATACAAAATATAAACAAAAAAAAATTTAAAACGAAAAATGCTTCTGTGGCTGTTCTAGTTTTTAAGTGGTTTTGGGTATTTTTAGGTATTTTAAGTAGTTTAAGTTATTTTTAGTTAGTATAAGTTGTATCTAGTTTTAATTATTTTTAGTCTGGCTTTAGGCAGTTTTTAGGTAAAAATTTAAAATTATCTGATACTAAGTCTTTGTAGTTTTCTTGGTTAAATAAAAATAAAATAATTAGATTTAATTAAAATAGTTTTTAGGTCGAAAGACATTAGTATTAAGAGATATAGTTTAGTTTAAAGCACCCATAAAGGCCAGTAAATTGGATGTAAGTTATTGATAATTAGACTAGTTTTAAACATTTTTGTCTAGCTTTAAGATAGTTCTAAGTTAAGCTTAAATAAGAATAATTAAAAAAAGCAGACCTTATGCAACATATTTGTTTCAATATAGCCTGCAGATGCAGGCTATACACAAGCTATTTGTTTCCATGACGGATTTTCATATGCAACTAATAGCTTGCAGAATGTGCGCCAAAATTTCTTGCATAAGGCCTTCTGTGGTCAATATATGAGCTAGAAAATAGCTTGTATATAGCCTACTACAAGCTAAAATGTTAGTTGGGTGGTGATGGCCTTAACAAACTGCCTTCACTTAGGTGGTCCACCTATGAATACGTTGCGACATTTCCTTCGGCTGCAATTTAGTTTCTTAGTTTAGTTTTAGTTTTTCTAGCCCCTTGCTCTCAAAAATGGCCAAATCTTGATCATCTTTGTAACCATCAGTATTATCCTCTTCTGGTTCCCAAAAGACATTTCAGATTATTTTTTTGTATAAGTGAAATAAAGTGCATTATTAAAAATAACCCTAAGTACTTTTGGAAATATATACGCTCTAAAAGGAAAACTTCAAATTTTCCAAAATCCATGCAATATAAAAATAAGTCCTCTTCCTGTGATATAGATATACGTAATTTATTTGCTGATTTTTTCCAACAAACATATACCTCGTGCAATTCTAAATACTGTGATAATTTAATGCGAAATCGATTTAACTGTGATATACCTATGTTAAGGCTGTCTGAAGTGGAAGTATTGCAATATATTGACGGCTCAAAAAGTACGTATTCGTTCGGTCGTGAAAATATTCCGTCTATATTTGTTAAAACTTGTAAGTCTTGCATTTGTGCTGTGATTACACACATATTTAACTGTTCCTTATATGCAGGCGTTTTTTCTGAACTGTGGAAGTCTTCGTTTATTTTACCTGTTCATAAGTGTGGAAATAAAAACAATGTTGAGAATTATAGAGGTATTGCAAAACTTTCATGCATACCAAAGTTATTTGAAAATATAGTTTCGAAACATATTAAATTTTTCTGTAAATCATTAATCGTTCCTGAACAACATGGGTTTTGTCTACAAAAGTCTACAACAACGAATCTTCTCGAATTCACAAACTAAAATAATATAAAAATACAAAATAAACTACAAACTGATGTTTTTTACGCTGATCTAACTAAAGCATTTGATAGGGTCAGTCATTCTATACTTTTTCTTAATTTGGAAAGGTATGGATTTCCAGTGAGGATAATTGATTGTATAAAATCGTATTAAAAAACCGTATTCAATATGTTAACTTTAAAAGTGCCTATCTTAAATTATTAATGTGCTGTCCGGAATTCCTCAAGGTAGTCATATTGATCCACTTCTATTCGTCCTGTTTATTAATGACATTGGTATGAATATTCTCTACTCAAAAATACTAATCTTCGAAGATGACTTCAAAATGTCTCGGATTAATAAAGGGGTTTTCTAAAGAATTAAATGACCCTTATACATCGAAAATCCTTTTCTACGGCCTCGTCCGTCCCATCTTGGAGTATTGTAGCTGCGTATGGTGTCCTATGTATGATGTTTCAATAAAAGTTGAAAGTGTTCAAAAACAGTTTTTGTTATTCGTCCTTCGTCAACTTCCATGGGATCCAAATCAACGTCTTCCGTCTTATGAAAATCGTTTGAATCTATTAAAACTATCGACGCTGAAGAAAAGAAGGGAAGTGAAGTTTCAATTACTATCTGGATCAATTTGTTCCTCTCACATCCTCAGTATGCTGAATATAAATTCTCAATCCAGAATAAATCGTAACTCTGATTTTTTTTATACTTCTTTTGCAAGATCTAATTATGGTTTAAATCAACATTTTAATGTCATGTGCATTGATTTTAATTGTTTTTTATGATTGTATAGATTTAAACTTGTCAAAGAACAGTCTTAAAAAAAATTGTTAGCTTCCTTATTATTATTATAATATAATCTTTCCATTTCTGAAATACTTCTTTTAAAATGTTGATATTTTCTTATTCTTAAATGTATGTTTTTGCTTATCTATTCATTATTTTATACCTACATTTATGATTCAACTTAAGCATAATGTTAGTTTGTAGTTGAGAGAAATAAATAAATAAATAAAAAAAATTATATCTGCAAACCGGCCAATGACGCTTCCAAATCTGGGGTAGGTATCGTCCAAGCATTCATTTGCTGCGTCCGAAATAACACCCTCGTTGTGTCCTAAAATGTGGGACCTTAATCTATAGAGAAATTCTTCTCTATCAGGATGGTAATGGAGGCCTGAATGAACAGATTCTAGCTGTTTTTGCATAAATGCATCCTTTCTTTTACAAAGATGAATCTAAATTTTCAGCAGTTCAGGATCTTTTGGGAAACTGTTGTATAACACGCCAGCCTCACCTTAAATGAAAACAAAAAATACATATAAACAATTTGGTATTAATTTTAGTATTTGAGAGAACACATACCACTTGATGTAACATAAAAGCATGTTGGTTTTTTTGACGCTTCTGAAACTGTTCGTTCTATTAATTTCGTAGGTCGTACTGGTGCCGCATGATCTGCCTCATCCTGTCCATTGTGATTTATAGGTGATTTCAGTAAAAGACCTTCTTTTACTTCGTCAATTTTTTTGTCTAAGATATCCAATTTTGTAGATGGAACTTCTTTACGTCTTAAGTCAGATATTAATCTATCACCTGCAAATTAAAAACATTCAATTTAATGATTTTGAATGACTCACAACAAAAGTGCTTAAAAATCAAGCCTGTAGTCATACAAAAAATGAACATCAAATTAGCTTGTAATGACTATGGATGATTATAAACATAGGTATTATACTAACCAACATGCTTATAGATTTCTACGAGTGTTTGATTTGCGACGTCTCGCGCAGTTGATGTTGGATCACCGAGAAGTGTCACAATTGGTTGAATGTATGACTTTAATGATAATTGAGATGTTTCATATCTAAAATGTTAAAAAAATAACAATATTTTATAATAAATAAAAATGTTACAACAGAAAAGTTAAAGCACTCATACTCATTTAATGTATTAACGAAAGTTTGGAGAATCTCTTGGCGAACTTTGGAATTTTTGTGTTTAAAACACGGCACTAGCTTATCGATTAATTGTTGCGGACTGAGAACTTTGAATTCCATTAAATTGTGCAGCAGTAATTGTGCCTTCTTGCGGACTGTATCTTTGCTGTCACCTAAACGGTCAATAACATGTGGAAGAACTGTTGGTTTGTATGCATTAAAATCCGGATCCAAGCATTTGATTAGTTCTGTAAAGGCTTCTAGAGACTTTTGTGCCACAGTACACATAATAAAGGTAATATTTATATTCCGATTTTGACGTCACAGCAAACGTGACAGACTGACAAACTGACAGACTGAGAGACTGACAGACTGATAGACTGACATACAGACAGACAGAATTTTTAGACCATCTTTTTTCGTCTTCGCTATCGTCGTAATGTCATGTTTGATTGTTATCTCAAAATTTTTTTTTCGACGAATGCATAACTTGCCTTATATAGTACCTATACTCGCAAGTAAAAATCTGACAGCAAACAAATTGTTTTGTTAGTCCCATGTTGATCCATGGATTTTTCCTGCGCGAATAATATAAACATACAATTTGTATAAATTATTGAATATTGTTGAATTATATTTACTTTAATTGCATTTAAATAAATTTTAAAAATTTTAAAAAAATCAAGATTTAACTTAAATTAGTCAAAACAACAATTTGTGAAGATTATTGTCCATTAAATAAGTGGAAAATATTTTAATAACGTTTTAATTTTGTGTGTATTTTCGTGTTTTGTATTTGGATAATTCTACAATTGTTCTGTTAAATACTCTTATTATAAAATACATCCTCGCGCGGAAAAAAAAACTTGTTCATTTCCACATCGCAGTCAATGTCTTTGGCCAATTCAAGTAGATTTGTTTGGTAGCCTAGACAAATTACTAAGTCTTCTCCGATGAAGGATTTGAAGATATTGCCCAAGTTCGTCAAGTCATTCAACATTCCTGGTGATGGCTTTACCAAGCCGCCTTCACTTATGTGGTCCACCCATGAATACGATGTGACATTTTCTTCGGCTGGAATTTTGTTTTTAATTTATGGCATATGTGCCATCGGTAGATATTATCCTCTTCTGGTTCCCAAACAATGCTTTGAAGTATAGTACCTAAAAATACATTTCAGATTATTTGTTTGTATAAGCAAAAGCAATGTCTGCGAGCTGGTCAATGGCGCTTCCAAATCTGGGATATCGTCAAGGCTTACATTTGCTGCGTCCGAAATAAGACCCTCGTTGTGTCTTAAAATGTGGGACCTTAATCTGAAGCGGAATTCTTCTTTATCAGGATGATCATGGAGGCCTTCCTTGCCACGTAACACACAAAATGCGTTTTCTAGTACGTCCTGGTTCAATCTGTACGACAACACATACTTGAATCCAAATCGGCTTACCAAGTCTTTGAATAAAACCTGTATTGCCGTATTAGATTGAATAATTCTTAAGAAATTAGATGTGTGTTTATTTTCAACAATTAAATAATGATAAATAAATTCAACCTTCCTGAAATGGAAGAAAGGTAGTTTTCCCAATTACTTTCATGCTTGACATCAGCTCCGACATTTCATCAAGGATTTTGTTTAGGGTGTCGAGAGCAAAACCATATGTCTAAATCTTTGCACTCTTCAAATGTCAAAGCTCTTTGCAAATTTCGACAAGATGCACCTAAGCCGACATTTTTGGAACATTCACCAATATTGTTTAAAAATGAGAAAATATTATTATATTCCTTAAGCTGCTCAAATCTTTCCGTAATGGATCTAATCGCTTGGTCTAATATTTTATAATAAAAATCTACCATACATTTTTGTTCTGGCTCTAAAATTGTGTCAGGGCATTCATCAATGTAAAACGTCTTCCTCTTCCTAGAGCGCATACTTGTTATTTGAGGAAACTGTGATGGTATTTCTAGACTTAGAGCTATGGCTTCAACTGATAGCTCGTAGTTAGTGAATTATTCTTCTGATCGCATTTCCACTAAGCTTCCAGAACTACAACGCTGTTAGATAAATTAACGGACGGACTTTGTAAATACTTACTAGTTATATTATTTTTTTCTAAAATATCAAAACAGATTAATATACAATATATAAACTTGAAATCTAAAATTTTACTTCCTATTGACTCTGCAGTGTTTCTATTCTCAACATTTCCACTCTCAGATATTTCAATGAGAGCTTCATATATATCTGCTAAGCTATTTTTTAATAGTTCAAGGCATGTAGTCTACTTTTAAGGTCAAACCAGGGACATTTTTTTTATATGTGTCCCAACGCATTGTTGAACCTGATACAAAGTTGTAAAGACATTGGACAATGTCAAAAAATTAACCACTTCCAATGAACAGCGAGCTGAATCATTAACAACTAAATTCAACGAATGCGAGCAGCAGCGAACGAAAAATACTCTTGGTTCAATACTCTTAATTCCGTTTTGAACTCCAGCATCTTTTCCTTCCATATTTGAACCATTATCATAACCTTGTCCTCTGCAATTGCTAAGAGATATGTCATGCAATTTAAGTTCACCTAAAATTAAGTTGGTCAACCCTTCGCCAGTTTTGTCTTGCCCTTTCAAAAATCCTAAAAAGTGTTCCTCAGTATTCAATTCATTGTGTTTTTTTATGAACAAATCTTATTAATATAGAAACCTGTTCAATTCTATCAGGTGTTGAGTCAACAATAACTGAAAAATACTTCGCCTCTTCTACCATTGAAATAATTTTATTTTTAACCGTAAGGGAAATCACCTATAATTTCATTTTGATTATTTTTACTTAAATATTTATTTTGCGTTGCTTCGCTTGTGATTCGTCTTAAGTGCTCTCCTAACACTGAATCAAATGATGCAACTTCTTCAACAAGCTGCTAGAAGTTCCCATTATTCAATTCATACAATTGATCAGAAGATCCACGAGTTTCAACAAAATTTAACTAAAACAAACAGTCTGTGAATAACTGCTCTCCAATGCTTAGTTTCAGCACTCATTAAAGTTTCTAATTGTGAATTTATTGTTTGATTCAATTTTAATTTTTTTTATAATCTGTCCAGGATTTGAAGCTTTGCATGCGAAAAAAAACTATACTCGTGACTTTTTAAAAATGAAGATAAATGAGACCAATTAGAATATCCTGTGCTTGATCACACTTGAGAATTTGTATTAATTGCAAACAAGTAGCAACAAAAGCAATATGCAGCATATTAGTACTTTGAATAAATCAACCAAGGCCGTGCAACAATTGTACCATTAGCTATAATGAACATTGGTAACTTAATTGCGTGAATCTTCTACCGTTTTATTTGGGAAAACTGAAATCACGAAAACTTGAAAAGGACCCTTACTTACGATTCTTTGAATTTGTTCACCGTTCAAGTTAGACCAATTGCTTGGAAAAGGTCTCTGAGTTTGCTAAAACATCTGTCTCTCGGCTAATCACTACCTCTTCCACAGCAATCGGTTCTAAATCATTGTTAGAAGGATTTAAAATTTGCACATGAAGGATGGCTTTAATTTACCGCTTCACTATTGTCATTACCAATACTTTTCCATCTACTCAGAAAGTAAATAAAAGCATTAAATATAAAGGGGAAATGTAATGGGAGTGAACAATTTAAACTACGCTGTAGTTTGCGTTCAAAACCAAGAAACATTTAAAGGAAACAAGAAAATCTCCGTCAATTTTGTTTCCTCGTGTGAAAGGCATAGAAGATTTTTAAAGCTATACAAAAATTGCCCTGTGTAAAAAGGGAGTTGACCATAGTCTATGAACAAACCCATTCACTTATCATTTCCTTTATATTGGTGCAAAATGAATGTTCGAATTTAAAATTGCAAATGCAGAAAAAATGAAAACAAGAAATAGTTTTGTAACATATATTAAATATTGGTACGTTTTTCTACTTTCTATTTTATATGAATAAAAGCTAATTATTGTTCATAATTTCGATATTTTCTTAATTTTACTTTGCAAAAGACTCTTTCATTACTTTTGACTGCTGTACAGGGGTACCATTTTTACAAAAATAAAAAAGCTGCGGTCAATGCTACGGTCGATGCGTTTTTTTGGGAATTACTTACGGTACAATGGATAGATTCCCAATAAAACACATCTATTGAATAAAAGGGAGAAAACCAAATGAGGTGTATTTTTTTGACATCATATTTGTAATTTAATATTTTATATGATGATAATGCAGAAAGGAATATAAATACAATGAACTTATGAATGGATTTTATTTTTCGTTTTGCCTTAATGTCAAGTGATTTCGTTTCTTCAATCGCTTATTGATTGTCGTTACGTGCAATGATACATACGTATTATAAGTTTTGTACTGAATTGTTGGGGTAGTTTGGATGTGTACCTACATACAATTGCTTGCATTTTAGTTATTTTATGATTTGGATTTGGTGAAAAAAAGAAATTATTCTAACAAATTTTAAGTACATAGGTATCATTTTATTTAGCTTTTTATAGTAGACGTCTTCTGATATATGGTAGGTACTTCACCAAAAGCGGCTCAGTCGCGCTTAAAGCAATCGTAGGTAGGTAAATTAACATTTATAATGTATAAGACAAATGTACTTACATACATACCTAACTATTTTTACTTACGATTATAGGTAGGTTGTAGGCAAGTTATGCATTCGTAAAAAACAAAAAAAAATTTCTTAAAATCAAACATGACATTACGATCATAGAGAAGCCTATGAAAGTGATCGACAAAAAATGTATGTCTGTCCGTCTGTATGTATAACGAGCTGCAGCCTAAACGGCTTAAGCGATTACCTTCAAATTTGGTACGTTGGATTTGTTTGGCATTCCTCAGAGGGGAAATTGTACCTTTATTTTTAGGCCTAAAAATAAAATGTCAATGCCATACAACCGTTAAGGAAAAGCTTATTTTTCTCGAAAACGGCTCCAACGATTCCGATAAAAATGTTTAAGAAATTTTTTGTTAGCTATCATTTAGTAGGAACCAAGTTTACGGGAGAAGTCTATTATATATTTTCTTTCATATAACGGTTTTTTAATTTTTTGGGTTTTACGGTAACGGTATACATTGGATTTCTCTCAAATTTTATATCTGAGAAGATCTAGGTAGCCAAACAAATTCTGCATATCAAAATTTTGAATAAGTTTTTTTTCTAATTAAAATTAATTTTTGAATGAGTTTTATTTTTTATTTAATTAGGTTGCATGTGGGTGATGTATGTCCTAGAAACTAGGGCATGTATCATGTTATAGCTATTATCTACTATAGGTGCTTTGCTGTTATGTTGAATTATTTTATGTTTTTTTAAATATATTTAACGTTGTTAAGTATAGGTAGGTATTAAAACTTTAAAATAAGAAAACCTTAAAAAAAACATATTATTAAAATGCAGTATTTTAAAATAAACAGGAATGAATAAGGAAGTTATACACCTAAATTAAAAAAGGCTTATGACTTATTCCATATGATGTGTGCAAAATGCTAATACGAGTAATACAACAGAATTTCTGATATTTCACATTTACAAACTTAGTCCTTCGCTAAACCATCGAAGAACGTGGCTTAGTGAAGTAATAAGAATTGACATTAAGATACAAATGTACATGGACAGGTTAAAATCAAATGCACGACTGGTTCATACGAACTTGCTCTTGTAGCTAACAACTTTAATGTAGCTAAACATTGACGCTGTTAGTAGGTAGGTACAGCCTATGCAGGGTCAAATAGAATAATAAATTGTTGAATGGTACCTACCTACAAATGTATATTTAAATGGATTTATTTTTAATTATTTGGAAGGTAATAGCTATATTTTATGTACATAGATACATAGATGGAACCTAGGTATGTAAATATGTACATATAATAGTGAAAGTAAACTTTTTGGCGGATGCAAATACAATATCAAAATTTGCGGGAATGTATCAACGATATATTTCGTTTTCTAAATGGCTATGAAGTGCTAAAACGTTAAGTTGACGAAGAGAAGAAGTTGTATACAAAACTTTAAGTTTATTTTTTAAATCTGTAAAATCAAAAAGCCCAGGGCAAAAATGTATTAAAGGAATATTTTTAATTTTAATTGGAAACTTCGAAATTATAATATTTTGATTTATTAAGTAAATCTAAAAAAACAAATTCGTGAAAGTTTTATATCTTGTATTTATTTGGGATATAATATTGTCTTTTATTTCTACAAAACGACGTTTATAACGTGATTTGGAATCAATTTCGAGCAATCCTTGTTTTTGTGGTGTTTCCGTGCAATCGCTTATGCTTTCCTAAGTGGATTTAAATTAAGTCAGAGCAATGCCAAGACTCAAAACTTTCGATTTCTCTTTTAGCAAATTCAACATCCGTTTGCTAATTTTGAACCAATTGTAAAGAAAGTCAGTCTTAGCAAAAATTTCAAAAAGCCTATTAAGAAAAAAAAACAAAAATCTAGTATAATTAACAAGCTCTTGGCAATAGAAAGCGTGTCAGTATCCCATATGGTTGTCTAATATTCATTCTAATAAAAGTTAGAATTATATCTAATCCAAAATTTAAAATGGCGTTTATTATCCGCGAATGATAATACCAGAGAGTTTCCCATAATCTAGGCTTTCGTCGGTTGGATATTTGTTTTAAAAGTTTTGAACATTTAGTTGATTTGTTAAACAAAAAAAAGGGACAATAGTATTAATGCTGCCAAGAAAAACTTTTAATTCCGATATATTTTTAAGTTATCGGGATAAAACTAAATTTAAAACGTGAGATAGCCATTGGACAAGCATCAAGGACTTTCTTTTTAATAACATCCACTTCCCCAGACATATCTGCAGCACCATCGTAATATTCGCCAATTAGTTTGTCCTTGCAGGAGAATATATCAGGTACATATATTAAACAATATGCTTTGTCAGCTCATCTGTGTGGCGAGACTCACTAACGTCAAAAAAAGCAAGAAATCTTTCTTCAAATTCGGCCTCCTAAAGGTACTGTAGAACAGCACTCCAACACTTAGAGAGTTGGAAAAAAGAGGTCAAGGAAACAAAACATTTTATTTAAATTACAACTCCATGTCAATCAACTATATACTCGTATATAGATATATAAGTATACTTTTGTTACAATGAAACGTCGTTAAAATAGGAAACGATAAACCATATTTTCGTGTTTAATCTATTTTCATGGAAAATTGAATGTTTTGAAATAAACCGTTTTCCTGTTTTCAAAAAAAACGTTTTCCAGAAAATCGAAAAAGAAAAATGTTTTTATTAGAGGTACCAAAAAAACCATTTTTTTTTCAAAGACAAAAGATTACCTTTAATTAATGAACTGATTAAAAAAAGGTGGATTATTTTCGAAAAAAATTGACTTATGCTGTTATGAGCAGACTCCATAGATATTAGATCATAATTTAAAATAAGAACAAAACAAATAAATAAATATTAAATTAGAATTTATTCGCGAATAAAGCATAAACATAATAAAAGAAAAATCTTTATTTTTGAATGCGATTCATTTGGTGTATATACTTAGGCACAATTGGGTAAAGTAATAAAAAAAATCTATATATTAAAATTTTCATCAAACTCAGCATTCCAATGATAGAAGCTGAAGCGATTTTCTTCAAACTTGGTAGACACATACTTACATAGTTTTGTTTTGTTCATCATTATGAAGATCCAATCGATTGTTAGAAGAAAAGCGAACGTTTTTTAATTGATTGATTTTGCCAGATAGAGTGAATATTGTACTGAACTATTCTCTTAGTTATTGGTCAAAAATCCAACTCGATTTTTTTAATAAATGTGTGAAAATTAGTAATAGAAATACGTTAGCTTTCAGTGGAATTCTCCGTTGGTTATTCATAATGACGACAATATTAACTTACGCAGGCAAAAGTTCTAGTGCATACAAAATAGAACCATAGAATTATTTTTTTACGATATTCGAAATTCGCGAATATTTTATTTTCTACTTTCTTTATCGATATTAAACAATTTTTTTTTTGCATTTTTTGAAAAAAGTTAAAAATATTCATAGGCAATATTCCGAATAGTTTTTAAAGTCAAATCCAATCCTGGTACAAGTGAAATATAATTGTCCTACGGGAAAAAGAGATAAATGGTTTGCTATTAAATGTTTGTTATTAATATACCTATAATGGAAACATTTTGTTATTTTAATTTTAAATGTTTGTAAATGCATGAAATATTTGTATATGTTGGGATTCCTTTCGGATTTATATACATTACATTTCAATTTAATTTAAAGGCTTGATATATAATGTTATATGTGCACTTCAAATTTCAAATATGTAGGTATAGAACCATTTTTCATATTTTATACTTTTCATTTTTGAATGATCCGATCAAAATAATTTTTTTTTAAATGGAAATGCTTCCAAAAATGTTTAATAATTTTGCATATTCAAATTGCACATTCAATTGATAATTAGAATACCTACTTTCTAACAGCTTCAATTCTTACCTACACTAAAGTTGTTAGCAACAATATCAAGCTTGTACGATCCAGTAGTAGCGCATTTTGTTATTATAAGAATACATTTTTACTCACCTAGGTATTTTGATCTGAAAAAAATATTTGTATGTACCTACCTACCTATAGCTAGGTAACTACTATATAGGTATAAAGACACTTCACAATTTTTTTACCGAACATCACTTATTAACTTCAACTTCACAAAAACACCGAATTGCATTTGTACGAAATCAAATTAAATCTTTTTGTTTACACCGACGGCAAAATATATTTCACACACGTACCTACAATGTCCAAAGAAAACTTATACAAAATCTTGGTTAAAAAAACCAAAACAAAGCGAAATATACCTAGGTAGTACCTAAACCAAAAGTAGGTCGAACGAGATACTTCAAATTGAAATTGGGATATTCTTCCTACATAAGTATTTTCTCCAGTTTATAATAAGTGTAAAAGAAAAATGCAAAAAATATATTTTCTTTTATCCTGCTTTAGTTTTTTGCATCCTTCTCCCTCATTAGCTATTTGTCTAACCTTATTTTTTATTTGTCAATCCTTCAAATTCTCGCTCTCTGAGAGTCTGCCCAATCTGCAGAGTTGTGCCTTTCAGCGATTCACCTGAGGGCGCCTGGGACTTTCCGCTTCATGATAGTACTATGGAATATACATATATACAATGATTATTTCCTTTTCAACCCCATAGAGAAACTAACATAGAGGCACGACTTCGGGGGTTTATTCTCTTTCACCCTACAAGCTAAATTGAGAGGATTTCCTCCGTTTCGACAAGCATGTGTTAGTTGCCCGTGCATTTTAAATGGAGCAGACACCAACACAGGCTTATCGAAACGGAGTAGTGCGCATTCCCAATTTTGGTAGATATGGTGACCTTATATATTTAAAATGGAGATCCGTTAAATTCAAAAATTGAAAAATTAATTGCTTTTTATTTAAATTGTATTTTTAAAGGCCTTAATCAAACATAAAACATATTAATAAAAGCTTTTTGTTGATTCTGGTTTACAAATTAAGCAATATTTATTAATTTTATGTTCAAAATGAAGAAAATCCAATCAAAAAGTAGAAGCAAACCATAGCATATTAATGCGTACGTGTCTAAATTCCACCACAAGAAAAGACCAGTTTTCTCAATTCGAGGTGAGTATTTTGACAGATGACAAAACAATAAAAAAAAGATATTCATTTCAAAACAAATATTGGAAGTGCGCGAGTTTTATTTTATTTATTTTGTATTTTGTCCTGTAATTTAATTTTAAAATATATTGTTTCGTGAGTTGCTAGTGAAAATTCCGATCCATCCATACGTTCTACGAAAATATTAACTGAAAAAGAATACTTTCGTAATTTAACTAATTCTTATCTTCCATCATACCAAACCAATCTTAATCTTCCCGAAGTCATTGGTAAAGCTACTTTAAAAACAAATTTCGTTAAGCATCTTGTATTGGCTCACAGTAAAAACAATGCTAAACCAATTGAACGCATGAAAAATGCCTTGTTTACAGCAGAAATCCACCAAGAAATGGAGCACATGCGATTGACTAAAATGTATCGCATCCAAGCGTACGCTTGGTCGCATTTAGTTCGTGGCAATTGCTTTTGTGTGATCAACTCGAATAGAACTGGTAAAACCTGCTGTTATTTGCCTCCATGTTGAGTTTCCGCCTAGAATCGAAAGGCATTCTGCCGACCTATGGTCCAGCTGTTATTATAATCGCACCATCGTCTGTTCAGGTTGAGAGTATTTCTCGTCATTGTCGACGCATTTTGGCTAGCACAGCACCAAAAATTAGTATTGTCCCAGCATATGGACTTTGAAACAACAAAGATGTTAAAATTGAACTGCTTAATGGGTGTGGTGTGCTTGTAATTACACCACCGTGCGGCAGCATTTGCTCGAGGCCAACGAGAAGGAAAACTTGCTCAACATACGCCAAGTAAAACTTTAGTTATCGATGCGATGGTTTGGACAGAATAATGAATGAGAATCCCGAGTTTGATGAAACCCTCTTTAAGCTTATCTCTCCAGTTCTTCAAGATGAAAAGATTCCATTTCAACTGGTGGTCACTTCCAAGACATGGACTCGGCGATTTATTGATTTTGTAAGGATTGCTAATCAGCCTTTGTTGTGCATTGCAGACTATTTAGAAGCTGCAGTCTATGCCAAGGCTAAGGTTTCCATTAAATTGCAAAGTAACTCCGAAAAGATGTCGGTTGTTATAAAATGTTTGGATAAGTACGCATATCAGTTGGAGCGTTGTGCAGTCTTGTGCAATTCGGCAGATGAAGTACTGGAAGTTGAGAGATGCTTGCGCGAATCCGGATACATGTGTATGGTTTATACGGATAAAATGCCAGCTGATAGTACCGATATGATCAAGGAATGGAATGAGAAGGTAAGTCTCATAGTATAGTATAGTATAGAATAAAAAAAAACTGCTTTTTCTCCGTCATTATTAAATAAAATGCAAGACTGGATCGCACGAACTTGCTGTTGTAGCTAACAACCTTAATGTATCTATACATTAAAGCTGTTTAGGCCGATGTAGTTAAGATTACTTTAATTCTTAGTATAATGAATTGTCGGATAGATGATTAAAAGAATAGTTACTTAGGTAATACCAATCTACAAATGTATATTTAAATCTTTGTTATGGATTTGAATTATGTAAGTTAGGATAGTAAAATATACATATATATATATGTATATATTTATGGAAGCTAAGTATGTAAACATGTGCATATAATAATGAAAATGAAGGATGTAGGTGGGTAGGTAGCTATATGCATATAACTTTATAATTTAGGTGCAATCTGCATACATAAGATTCATGTGATTCTTAGACACATATTATTTAATATAGAATACGAATAGCTTTTGAACTATATCTTTGGAACGGGATGTCCAATAAAGGTGAGCGATATCTTTTTAGAATCAGCACTTCATACTTTCAAAGGATGCATCAACATTTTTTGCAAAGAAGTTGTATTAAAAAAAATAGCTCCAGGAATACGCATACATCATTCTAAATATGCGTATTTCAAGAGTGATTTTTTGCAATAAGGCTTCTACATAAAAACTTTTGATGCTGATTTTGAGAGTATCAAGAGTAGATTACAAAAAGGTATCAACCAAGTTTCTTCTACCAATTGTATTTCATTTTTACGCATAATAATGACTAAATTACATACATACACATGTTTTTGCTATCTACGTCTCTGAATACCTACCTACTTACAGTATATACTATATACTATTTGGGCTCTCATACATTTATATACCTATATATCATTAAAAATCAAATGAATATTATGTATATTGCACCTATCATATAAAATTATATGCATATATCTACCTACTTATCACCAACTTACACTTTCAATGTACATTGTATGTATAAACATTTACATGCCTACATATTCATATCTGAATGTACCTCTAGGTACACAATTATCATCCTAATTTCCGTAATTAAAATCTATAATCTAGATTTAAACATAAATTTCTAGGTATGTAGGTACCTAAGTAACTATTCCTTGAATCATCAATTCAATCCATTATACTAAAAACTTACCTACATATTTGGACCTACCTACTAATAGCGTCAATATTTAGCTACATTAAAAAATATTCAAATTTAGTTTAAAACTAATAAATAAAAATGAAAAATAGAAACTTGAAGTTATGAATTTGGATCGGGCCAGAGCAAATTAAATTTATAAACTTTAAATTTATAAATTTGACTATTCTTTTAATTTCCATATCAAAAATAATAAATTACGTATAAAACGCAAATCGAGTTAGTAGTTTCTGATATCTAGGTCACTGAATAGGTACCAACTTACATACATTATGTACTAGGTGGACTCTCTGACATTTATATAAATATATATCTTTAACAATCAAATAAATATTATGTATATTAAAACTATCATATAAAGTTTTATATGCATATATGGATCTACCTAACCAAAACCATCCCACACTTTCATTATACATTATTATGTACCTACATATTTACATAGCTAGGGTCCATATACATACATATGTATGTAATGTAGGTACATTTTACCATCCCAATTTACAGAATTAAAATTCATTAAATAGATTTAAATATACATTTTTAGGTAGGTACCTAGTAACTATTTCCTGAAAAATCTATCATAGCATCCATTAGTAGTCGAAAATCATAAAATGGGATTTCATAATCTCTAAATATTTACAGATTGTTTAATTTTTATTTTACAGATAGTTTTTGTGGGAAATTTGCTGCGTGTGAATCCAATTTCTATGAAACTGCTTGCCTATGCCATGGAGCCTTGTGTTTTGATTCAGTTCAATGGAGAAATATCTGCTGCAGTAAATGAGACCGATGACGACACACACACCAACACCGACGACGCGAAGCATAGGCGACAACTGTTGCAGATGATTCTGCCTCACCAACTGCAAGACACCACATCATCAACCTCATCCAATATTGAAATAAAAAAGAATCATAATAATTAACGTTGATTGTGTTCCTGGCAAAAATGTGATCTTATTCTATTCTTCATAATGTTCTATATATCTCTGTGAGCAGCAAACTTATTTGTAATGAATAATAATAATAATTTTAATTATTTTGTGTTGTCATTAATACAATATTTATATATATATACATGTATATGATTCATTGTTTATTTTCGGGAATGTTTGTTCAACTTCACCTTTAAAAAAAAACGGTCTAATATTAAAAACACGAAAGAACTACTTTTAGCTTGATTATAAAATGATTGAAAGGATTTAGAAGCTGAGGTTAATTTACACTCAGAACCGTTACAATCATCGAAATCAAGCAAGTAGTTTGGAAATTAGAGCTTGGCGTAGGTACTGATTTCAAGATTTTTCTTGATATCAGTAGAAATGTCTTGGATTTGCTACTTTGGACAAGCTGTCATTTCCAAAGTACTTGCTTGATCTCGATGATTGAAACTGTTGTGAGTTTTAATTTATGTCAGCTTGTAAATTCTTAAAACCGTTTTCAATTCGAGCAAATATTTCAAAAAATTTGCATCTGAAAGTAATTTTGTAATTTTTCATTTTTTTTAAAACACGAAGAAACTACTTTTAGATAGCAATTTTTCGAAATAATTTTTTGAATTTAAAATGATTGCAGGGATTTAGAAGCTAAGGTTAATTTACACTCAGAACCGTTACAATCATCGAAATCAAGCAAGTAGTTTGGAAATTAGAGCTTGGCGTAGGTACTGATTTCAAGATTTTTCTTGATATCAGTAGAAATTTCTTGGATTTGCTACTTTGGACAAGCTGTCATTTCCAAAGTACTTGCTTGATCTCGATGATTGAAACTGTTGTGAGTTTTAATTTATGTCAGCTTGTAAATTCTTGAAACCGTTTTCAATTCGAGCAAATATTTCAAAAAATTTGCATCTGAAAGTAATTTTGTAATTTTTCATTTTTTTTAAAACACGAAGAAACTACTTTTAGATAGCAATTTTTCGAAATAATTTTTTGAATTTAAAATGATTGCAGGGATTTAGAAGCTAAGGTTAATTTACACTCAGAACCGTTACAATCATCGAAATCAAGCAAGTAGTTTGGAAATTAGAGCTTGGCATATGTACTGATTTCAAGATTTTTCTTGATATCAGTAGAAATTTCTTGGATTTGCTACTTTGGACAAGCTGTCATTTCCAAGGTACTTGCTTGATCTCGATGATTGTAACTGTTCTGAGTGTTAATTTACCTCAGCATAGGGCTATAATACTTACCTATGTGTCATTGAGACACACAACATTACATTTCCCTTAAAAAGAAAAGAATTTTTTTGAACACCCATAAAGAAAATGTAATCGAAAAAAATTAATTGAATCACAATTCTTAAGCTATATACATATATATATACATAAGGAGAACACTTTAAAATATTGAGCCCAATGTATTTAATTATATTATCTGGCAATAATGACTTCCTGTTGGGCTTCATTGTTTGTGTGGTCTGACCTTGTTGTTCGTCATGATTTTGAGATGAATGGCAGGCGCTGTTTCTCCTACAAAATTAAAAGAAAAACAAATACTTAAAAATACATGAAATTAGCTTTTTTTGTATTTAACGTACCTTATTTCTGCTTGACTGAATGCTGATCCACAGACAGACCAACAATCTGTTTAGAAGATACAGACCGAGGTGTTTCGGTCAACATGTGCATATCGATCTCGTTCATGAGATTGCCACTGACGATATATTTCTTCCAAAAAGATAATATGGCTACTTTCTCAGTGATTCCTTCTTTCAGTTTATCGAGATCTCTGAAAGTTTATAAGAAAAGAATCGATTAGATATGAATTTGCACTTGCAAAATAAAGGTTTACTTACTCTGTCATTTTTCTGGGGAAATTGTTTCCGATTTTCACTTCGATCTTCACTTTTTGTTGATGGATTGGTTTTTGTGTAAAGTGGAGTGCTTGGTGGTATCACTCCCAGATGAACTAAGCACGTCTTCACTCCCAATCTAAAAAAAAACAACAAAACAATTATAGAAAACAAGAAACAATTGGGTTTGGTTTCTGAGTTTTTAATCTAAGATATACCTTTGGATGTACGCTTTCCATCGGATCTCCGTCATTGTGGCCAAATCTTTATCAAACAAACATAAAAAACAATTTTTTTATATATATATATATATTTCTTTTATTGAAATAAAGAATAATTAAATAAATATGAAAAAAAACTTACCAAATGTAAAAAAAAACTTATTATTTATGTTTTGGTAATTAGAAATGTCAGACAGACTTTTGACAAACCAAAAACAAAAAAAATTATCTGTCAGTTTGAGCAATAGTGTTTTTAATTCCACCACTCACATGTATTCACGGATAGGAAAAATTGAGTAAATTAAGAGAGTTTTCTCTTACTCACCTAAAAAAAAATTTGCGGGTGTTTAAGGCAAGGGGGGTACGAGTCGCGCCTCTATGTAATTATTTTCTCTATGTTCAACCCTTTGTCTCATCTCGACATAGGCACATAGTACAGAAAACACTCAACCTCAAGAGTTTAAATTCATAGGCGCAAGTTTTAATTTTGCGCGCTGTTATGCCAATGAGTATGAACCTTTCACCTTAAAATTTGTGTTTGAGTTACATTGTTGACTTCGATTTCATATAGAAGAACTGACATCGCGCGAATGTTGTCAACATGCACGCTGTTAATTGTCTGTATTTGCCGTTGAATATTTTTTTTTTATGTTACATTGCATGTTATGAAAATAAAATAAAACACTCATACATGCGATTGGGAGTATGAAGAATAACGTCAACAGTTTGAAGAAGGGGACAAAATAGGTAGGTATCTGTTGTTGGGGGAAAACAAATCGTGCAATTTGAAAAGATTTTGTGATGTAGTTTTTTATTGTGGGAGAGTTATTTTTGGATAAGTAGGTATATATATATATATATATCCGTCTTTGAATTTAGAATTAGCTGGTAGTTATAAACGGTGATTTTTTAAGAGCTTGGTTTTTGAAAATTCAAAAAAACACAGAAACTTGTAAAAAGTGAATGAAATTTTTATTTGGATCGATAAATCAGTTTCTGCCATTTACTTTCTAAAAATAATTTCACTTAAATGTTGCCCGCGGCTACGCTTCAGGTGGTCCATTCACATTTCGGCCGGAATCTCACCAATGACGCGTTCAAGGTTGGCTTCCAAGGCAGCAATCGTGTTTGGCTTGTCCCCATAGACAATAGACTTCACATGGCCCCACAAAAAATAGTCTAACGGGGTCAAATCACATGATCTTGGTGGCCAATTGACTGCGCCAAAACGTGAGATCAACTGCTCACCAAATTCGCCTCTCAATTGATGCATGGTTTCGCGTGCAGTGTGGCAAACACATTTTTCACAGAGCACGAATTTTGATAATAAATTTCAATAATTTGCAAACGTTGTCTATTCATGATGAAATGGCAAACAATATTGAATCGAAATGTCAAATGTTCGTGGAATTTGTCATGTGTGATCTGTCAAAAATATAAACGTCAAAAACCAAGTAGCAAAAAAATCACCCGTTATAATGGATATCAATATTGGTGTGAGCTATTAGAAGATTTAAGAATAAAGATTTAAAAAGAAGGTAGGTAGCCGTTACGAGGTAGTCGATTTTTTAACGCTTGCCCAAGATGCCCATTGTGTTCAGCGCCATGTGCATTTGCACCGCTTGCACGTATATCTTGCCCGGCCCTGTGTGCTAAAACTATGCTCTACCTAAACGACTGGGTATTATCAATACGTTATAAATAACATAACTAACCCAGGCGCTCGAGATGCAATAATTAAAACAATGAATTGCCTCACATATTGCCATTGCCTTCAATATTGCCAATAAAGGCGCTTTGGCAATGGCAATGGCAATATTGCTCGATTGTAATAATTTTTATGACGCCATCTGTTGGTGCTGAATGTAATTTATTTCTTTCTTGCTCTCTAGTAGCGTTTTTTTTTATTATTCATTTTTATTTAATCTTAACTTATAACTATTTTAAAGCTAGACAAAAATGTTTAAAACTAGCCTAATTATCAATAACTTACAACTAATTTACTGGCCCTTTACGGGAGCTCTAAACTAAACTATATCTCTTAATACTAATGTCTTTCGACCTAAAAACTATATGAATCCATGCTTATTATTTTATTTTTTATTTTCTCCAAGAAAACTTTAAAAAAAAAAAACTTAGTATCATATCATTTTTACATTTTATTTTAACTTACAAACTACTTAAAGCTAGACTAAAAATAATTAAAAACTAGATACCACTAACTTATACTAACTAAAAATAACTTAAGCTACTTACATCTACTTAAAAACTAGAACAGCCACAGCAGCTTTTTTCGGTTATTTTTATATATTTTTTTTGTATATTTTGCATACGCATGCAGACACACAGATACATGCAGCCCACACAGCCAAGTACATACGTACATACATATTCGTATGTACATATATACACAGGCACGCAGCTGCATGCACAAAAGCCCCCGCAAACATACATATTTTTTAATTTTTTTTTGTGCCACCCCGACTGTTCCTTATAACAAATTTACCTAAATCTACGTAAGTCGGCCAAGACATACCATACTAATCGACTTTATGTATCATAATGATGTTCAGAGAGCCACGAGAACTGGTTCTCTTGTTTCGCCCTATCCCTTCGGTCCGATCGGACACAGTCCTGCTGAACCGAAGGCGCTCTTCTCCACCTTAAGTGATGACGTCTCTACCATACAGGAGTCGCCTATCTACAGTTTTCCGGCTCACGTGGTAGATGAGCGCAACCGCCATTGCATCCTGTATCAGCCCTCGACTGTCTAAAAAGAGGAATGCCTCGCGAGGGATGTAGCCACTTAACCACGCACTCTCAAAATATGGTAGTAAGCCCAAGAAATTAAGCTGTTGGTGGAGGACGTCGCTCTTGAAGTGTGACCCCGAATCAGCTTAAACAAAAAATTATCAATTCTGTTTATGTTGGCTGCGTTGTATAGAACCTGGTTGGAGTAATATCTTGTGTACTCCGACTCTAGTGTTCTGTGTATTCCAAGGCAACGTCTAAGACATTGCCTCTCAAACACCCGAATCTTTTCTATTTGAGATGGGGCAACGTTGAACCACACGGGGCATCCGTAGGCAATCATCGGCCTGATGAGGGCCATGTAACAAATCAGCTTCACCCTGCTGTCAAGACGGCTGCTATAAAACACTCGTTTTGTCAAGGCAAAGGCTCCCATAACCGTGGCCAAGGCAGCACCTATATGTCTGTCGAAATACAGGTACTGATGCAACCAGATGCCAAGGTATTTTACTACACTTTTACTCGCCAGTGGATGTCCATATGGCCCTACGATCACCAGCTTGCGGCAGTTCTTTCTCGTATCCCTTGAGGTGCTAGACAACGGAGTCCTAAACAAAATAGTTTCTGATTTCTGGAAGTTGATCTTCAACTTCCAGTCATCACAATATCGCTGAATCTTGTCGAAGTAACTCTGCAGAAGAATTTTGATGACCTCAACTGTATCAATTTATGTTTCTGGTTAAGCTTATTTTCGCTAGCCATAAACACTTCTGGACCTATGTCTTTAAGCAATTGGAATAAATTCGCTCTACGTTCGGTCCTAATCAGTGAATTTACATTCACAGCTAGGATCTTAAAGGGCCTCTCCGGCAGCGCGCCCTTAACCTCTGAGTTGCGTTAAGCTCGGCACAACAGAGTAGATATAATCCACCCTAGTCGCCTGCTCCCTGATCTGGTCTTGGAGGCCAGTCAACTGGCCCTGGATGGCCAGCAGAATGCCCATAATATCAGCCTGTGCCGCCGGCGCCTTAGGCACGGGGGCCTGTTGGGCGACCTTTGGTGTAGGCTGTACCGTGCTTCCCCTTCTATCACTGTTTGCTTTGCTGCTTTATTGTTCCTTATAAGCTGAGACGTCGGGCATGCCGGTAATTAGCGGGGTGTCCGCCGCCTCGGCAGCGTACATATTTAAACTGGGTCCTATCTTTCACCCGTTCCCTTCCTAACTTGCATTCATCTGCATTGTGGTTCTCTCCACACTTAACGCAGCGTGACTGCATTTCGCAGTTTGCAGTTTGCTGCGGAGTGACCGAACCTTTGGCAGCGCATGCATTGAAGTATGTCGCCGCGCCTTTTTAATTTGTCCCAAGTTACAACCTGGTAGTTGAGGAAGGAGATACTCCTCAAACTGTCCAGTTTGCTGCTGGGTGAGAGTTGAACAAGGAAGAAGGGAAGACGCCGCTTCTCCCGCCTAGCTCTAACTGTAGCGAACGGTTTGACCCCGATAAAGTCGAGATCGTCATTCGCTTTTTGGCGGAGATCACTTAAGAGCACCTGTGGTTCCGTGCAGGAATCTATGCCCTTCAAAAGGATCGTTTGAAATTTTTCGGTCTTAGGGTTGAAACTAAAGAATTCAGTAGTGGTTTCATTTAGCAACGCTTTAATTTTTTTGTGCTGTTCCAGTGTGAAGCAATGGATAGCATGTCTACCGTTATTTAATCTTTTTATAGTAAAATTTTGACCTATGGCCAACTTACACAGATTTATGGTATCCTGTAACTCCATTTTATAAGTATTTATGGGAGGCACCTTTTCTTTTTTCGTAATCGGCGGCTATGGCTGCTGCTGCTGAGACTGACTTTTCTGCTGCTGCTGTTTTTCTTGCGGTGGTTTCTGGGCTTGTGCCTACTGCTGTTGCTGTTGTTTTTGCCGTTGTTGTTTTGGCTGCTGCTGTGGCTGTTGTTTTTGTAATTGTTCTTTTTGCTGTTGTTGTTTTTGTTCCTCGAATTCAACTTTTGTATTTCTGCCTCCAATGCTTCAATTTGAGCGACCATTCGTTGTTTCTCGTCCCCCTCAGATGACGCCTCTGATGTGGAGAGGTTCACGAAGGTAGTACTATCGCCCGTCGTGTAGTGCCCTTCTTCTTCCTCAGACATATATTCAATACCCTCTTCGGGTGAAGTGTCTAGCTGGGTTTGTCTTGCTGCCTCTGATGTCTCGTCTATAGCGGACGTATTCACCCCATCTGGCAGCTTTGCTAAGGTGGCCGTGGATCTCCTCTTTACCAAATTTGGTGCGCACTTGATCCTCTTTCTGCGCTTCTGGTTAGCATCGGATGATTTTGCCGTTGTTGTTATTGCTGTTGATGTTGTTGCTGCAGAATCACTGCTTGTAAGTGGAACATCTTTCGATGTTCCCTCAGCTGATGACATCGGTGGCCTCATTGGCCCTAGGACACCTTTCGATGCCCCGGTGCTTAAGCCCCCCCTCGTTTGATCGTTTTCCCAACCAATCAAGTTTTCCACTTCACGGTTGTGAAAAAAGCTTGCAAAGTTCTGATGCCCGGCTGGGAATCGAACTGGCGACCCTCGGATTCTCGGTCGGCCACTCTACCTTTGTGCTACTGCAGCCCTTGAAGAATGTTGATTTAATGTTACACTTAAACTCACACCCGAAATTTAATTTGCAAGAAACGGGAAGCCGAAAACGTGTTAACACCTCCACAGTACGAGATCGACTGTGGTTTCTGTAGTAGCGTTTTCATATAAATAAATTTGTAATCAGGCAATGCCAGGAAAAGAATGAAAAGGGCGGAAATGAAAAAGAGGCCATCTTGTCTAGGCGATTGTAAAAAAGCGAAACATGCTTTTAGTAGCTTAGGAAAGAAACCAAATTAAAAGTAAAGATTGTCATACTTTAGAAACTTGAAACCTTAGTTTATAACTCAGATGTGGGGTTTTTACCAAAAAATATAAATAAAAGTTAAGTTCTACGAAAATGCCACGTTTGTCTCACCAGGCAATTGTTGAAGCACTTACTAAGGCAAATGTTGAATTTCCTATAGGCGGAACAATAATACAACTACGTACACTTTATGAGGAGTGCATTGCATCAGGCGAATCCGAAAACCTTAACTCTGAGTACGAGTTTGAAGATGCTAATACCAACGAGCCTACTACTGTTGCCGTCGGGGTTCCTACTGCGACCACGGTGTCCACGGCCACTGTTGCGGAAATGCCCCCTGTACCTAAATTGCCTAGCTTTCCTGCTATTGCTGCCATCAATACACCCGATGTTACCTACGTCACAGATCATGCCGCTGTCGCAAAACCCGCTGTTACTGCTACCGAAGTGCCTACTGCCTCAAAAGAAATTAGTTTTCCTGCTGTTGATGCATCGTCCGCCGTTTAAGAACCTGCCGACCTTTCTTAAAGAGGCCCTTCGGAAACGCAAACAGCCTCTGCTGAGGCATATCAGCTGAGGAAAAACTGAGGATGTTGCGTATGCGTCACGAGATGCTTGAATTACAAAGGCAAATTCAGGCAATGGAGACAAGTGAAGGGCCGGTTCGATACCGACTACTGACGAGTCAACTACGAAGAACTGGATGCCGCTGTCCCAAAATTCAGTGGGGATAATCATTACGACATACATAAATGGTTCGAACAATTCGACACTTTACTGGGACGTGTGGATACACAATAAAAGAATATGCATGCTTCTATATTCATATTCCATTGTGTACGGTTGCTTTAAATTTTCTCTCTTAAAATGTTTAATATGAATAAAAATAATAAAAAGTGCTTTGCTTGTAAAAACTCGAATCAAGATGAAGGAATTAATTGTGGTTATTTTTGTGGTAACTCATTCCATAAAATTTGTGCTAAAATTTCGGATGACACACAAAAAGAGATTCTCAAAGTTAATTCTAACATCTTTTTTCGTTGCTCTGATTGTGCAAAATATAATTTAAGCAAGATGTTCACAAAAGTCAATGAACTTGTTTCTGTTGTTGGTTTACTAACAAAAAAAAAATGAGTGATGTCGATTCTCTTCATGCTGATGTAAGGAATCTTCTTGATGTTGTTGGTGTGCCAAAAGAAAACAAAAAACCAAAGGAACAAAACCAAAGGTGAAAGGACAGAGGCTACGACAAGCAATAGTTTATCAAATTGCTCTGGTTGCATTTCGGAGAAGTTGTTGGTTGGCGCAAACGGGGGAGCAGCAGGTGCGACAGTGGAAGAAGTAAATATACCTACGAATAATCTCGCACAAGTAAACAATAATTTTGTCATTGCTGGTGCTCGAATGCAGAGACCAAAGAAAAATCAAGTAGCAGAAAGTGCGGTAATAGAGAAAGAACTCATACCTATGAATAATCGCACACAAGTTAACAACAACGATTGGGTTATTGCTGGTGCTCGAACGCAGAAACAAAAAAAAACAAGGTTTGCGTGTGTGTGGTGAAGATGTTGCCGCTGCTGATGGTCTAAATGTTGTTATTGCTCATAAATGGTTCCATGTATCGAAATTTGATGCATCAACTTCTGAGAAATCAGTAATTAAATATGTTGCTGGTAAGATCGGCGTTGATGAGGCCACTGTGTGATGCTATAAGCTTGTGAAACAAGATGCTAAAGATTTGAAGTTTGTCAATTTCAAAGTTGGTATTCCGGCTAATAATTTTAAATTAGCATTATGTGCATCTAACTGGCCCAAAAATACTATTGTAAGGGAATTTATTCAAAGAGCCTCGCCAAAAAACGAGACACCGGTGGCCAATCTTCAAACGGTCATGAATCAGCGAGAAGAGGGGCCTGCATTAATGTAAACAAATCAGAAACTCTAATATATTATCAAAACATGAGCGGAATGAGAAGTAAACTAGATGTCTTATCCGTCAATGTTGATTCGTTTGAGTATGATATTTATGCGTTTGTGGAAACCTGGCTTTTTAATGAAATAAGGAATGAAGAAATACTAAATACATCAGAGTTTAATATATTTCGTAGTGATCGACATGATGTTTGTGACAGAAGAGGCGGTGGAGTTCTATTAGCAGCTCGGCATTCACTTATTGCACATTCTATCGACCTTGGAATTTCATCTCAGGAAGACAACATTGAACAAATATGTGTTTGCATCGAAGGCAACTATGAATGTAAATTATTGATTTTTTATGTTATATTCCACCTGATTCGCATATATCTGTTTATTTATCTCATTTGAAAAATATTGAAAACACTTTATCTTATTATTCTGAGCATAATATTTCTATTTGTATAATTGGTGATTTCAATTTGGGTGGAGTTAAATGGATGCAATTTGAAAATAAGGTGCTGCCAATTGTGCTTTCAACAGAAAAAGAATTTGAGCTTGTCGATTCTCTATTTACATTAAATTTAACTCAAGTATGTTTTGTACATAATTCATTGCGGAGAATGCTTGATTTAGTCTTTATAAATGATAATATTGAAGTTAATGTTTCTGAATGCATCTCTTTGATTTCGAACTCAATTCATCATGTTGCCATGTCAATTTGCATAACAAATATTTCCTTTAAAAACTATAATGCGTTCCAAACTGTTCATAAATTTAAATATCATTTCAATTCTGAAAACTTAAATGAGTCATTTTTTAATTTCGACTGGCAATTTAATTCTAGTAATAGTTTAAAATATAATTTTGAATATTTTTTAACTATTTTTATCAATGAATTGGTTACCTCTGTTCCTCGATCTATATTTAAAGTAAATTCTCATCCTCCCTGGTCTATCTTACGGTTCCGGAAATTGAAAAACGCTAAGAATAGAGCCTTTAAAGATTACAAAAGCAATATTAGCTCTTATAATTTTGCTCTAAATTCACGTCTTCGTAAAGAATATGCATTTCTTTCCAAATTTTGTTTTAGTAACTATGTACATATAACTGAAATCGAATTAAAGCAAAATCCAAAAAGTTTTTGAAAATTTGTTAATATGAAACGGAAATCTATTGGTTTTCCATCAATGATGGTTTATAATAAGGTTAGTTCCAGTGACCCTCAAACTATTGTTAACTGGTTTGCTGAAAGCTTTCAAAGTATTTATAATACTACGGATGTGGTTGTTGGAAATAACTACGATTGTAAGAATTTACAACCTATAACAGATAGCTGCAGTTTATATTGCGATTTGGAAGAAGTTTCAAATGCCTTATGGGAACTTCAGCCCTCTACTAAACCAGATTTTCATGGTGTATTTCCTATCGTATTCAAACATTGTTTTCAATCTCTATGTTTTCCACTATAATTTATTTTTAATCAATCCCTTTTAAGTGGTCACTTTTTAGATGAATGGAAAATATCCTACATTAGTCCGATTTTCAAATCTGGAGATAAAAAGAAAGTTACAAATTACCGCCCAATAAGTAAACTTGCTACAATTCCGATGCTATTCGATAAAATAGTAAAAAATAAATTATATGGTATAATAAAAAGCCATATTTCCGAATTTCAAGACGGTTTTTTAAGTGGTCGATCAACCGCTACAAATTTGGCTTATTTCTCTAATCTGTGTTTCAAAGCAGTGGAAAAGCGATGTCAAATGGACGTGGTTTATACCGATTTCGTTAAAGCTTTCAGTAGGGTTAATCACCTAATTTTAATTAAAAAATTAAAATTATATGGTTTTGATGGCAGCCTACTAAATTGGTTTAGTTCATATCTTATTGGAAGGAAACAAGTTGTTAAAATTGGTGATCTGGAATCTTTTTCGATAATGGTTCATTCTGGTGTTCCCGAAGGAAGCCATTTAGGTCCACCTTTGTTCGATTTATTTATCAATGATTTTCCAACAGTCTTATCTAGTTCTGAGTGTTTAATTTTCGCCATTAAAATGTTCAAAGTTATAAATAATTATAATGATTGTGTTGCATTCCAAAAAGATATTTCAAACTTTGAGTCTTGGTGTAGGCATAATGACCTTCAGCTTAATCTGTCAAAGTGCTCTGTGATGACTTACAGTCGTTTATCCAGTCATATAGTTTTCGATTATTTACTGGAAGGATACAAATTATCCAGAGTACGTGAAATAAAAGACCTCGGTGTAGTTGTTGATGACAAACTAAATTTTGAGTCACATGTTTTATATATTGTTTCAAAGTCTAATTCCATGTTAGGTTTTCTAAAACGAAATTCCGCAGATTTTAAAGATCCGTACACTTTGAAAACAATTTGTTGCTCCATTGTTCGACCATTGTTGGAATATTGTTGTATAATTTGGAATCCTGATACTAAAAAACTTATAGTAAGAATAGAGAATATTCAACAAAATTTTTTAAGATTTGCTTTAAGAAAATTCGCAACAATTGATAATGTTAGCCTTAATTATAATAGTAGATGCTTGTTGTTAGGAATGCAAACTCTTGAATCAAGACGTAGAATGTACAGTGTCTTGTTTGTTCGTGATATTCATTCAAATGATATCGACAGTGAGTTTTTGCTCTCTTTAATTAATATTTATGCGCCAAGTCGAACTTGGAGAACGAGACATTTCATTTTTGAAATACATCATTCAACAAATTATGGACAGCGTGAACCTATTTCTCATTGTTGTAAATTGTTTAATATGTATTACAATAATCTTGATGTTTACTTTTCAAGAAGTCAATTTAAAGCTCTATTGTTGTTATTATTACAAAACAATCCTTTGTAAATTATATTGTACATATATACCAATCAGTTTGTAAAATGTATAAAATTTTAGCATTAAGTGAATCTGTGGATTAAATTATCGTAGATTGAATAAATAAATAAGCTGTTCGTCGATGTGTGGAAGGGACAGCAAAAAAATATATCCTAAACTTGGATCTGGTTGCATATGACGAGATGAAAGCAGGTCTTATTAACATGTTCAATAGAACTATCACGCGGCAAGGAGTATATCGACAGTTAAGGGCCCGTACCCTGGGGAGTAACGAATCTTGTTTGAGTTATGTTGTGTCCATGCAATCAATTGCAGCAAAGTCTGATAGGGAACTGATGGACATAATTATAGATGGAATCCCCGAGAGCAGCAATGGTGCCACAATGCTGTATGGTGCAATTTGCATAAATGATCTTGTGGGTCGTATGGATCGCTATGAACAACGTCGTCCAAGTGCAATCCGAAATAGTACGATTGACATAACTAAACTAAAAGCTGCCGCTGCTGGTGTCATTGTAAATCGAAGAGATCTTAAATGTTTCAACTGTTCACAATTTTGACGCTACCAAAGTACCTGTCCTAAGCCAATTCGTCCAGTGGGTTCCTGTTTCATACGTCACAAAATGGGACACTTCAATGGATTGCCCGATGAAGAAGACACATACGGTCGCATCTTTATCATTTCACGCAACTGATGTTACCTCATATGATGTACATAATAATGACGATAACGTTTCGTTCATAGAAAAGGTAAGGGTGGCTTTCATTTATTGTTGCAATCAAAGCAGATGTACTGGATTTATAAGTTTGTTGTCTCTTTTCGACTCTGGTAGCCTAATTAGTTAATGCAACGTTCAAGTGTTCCAAATTTTATTATGTTATCGAATGTTGCCGTTCCAACTGAATTTTGCGGTTTGGGAAAGCAGAGACTATATACTTTCGGTACAGTTTCATGTAAAGTGCAATTTCGCAATGAAGTTAATATTATTTCTTTTTTGGTTATCCCTCAGGGAACAATCACGACGCCACTTAATCTTGGACGTGACGTTATGAAAGTATTCAATATTTGTTTAACTATAATAAATTGTCAAAGTAAAATCTGTATTTAATAAACCTATGAATTTACATGGTAGTGCATCTGATTTGAGTAATTTAGGAAGATTAGAGAAAACTAAAACTGATATTATTGGTTCAATAATTACCGAATCCTATTAGAGGCCAGTAGTTATTTCACAGAGAACCACCGATTACCAAATGCGAATTCGATTAACTGATGATACTCCTTTCCATTGTGCGCCCCGCCGCTTATCTATTCATGAACAATCTGAGGTACAAAGAATTACCAATGATCTTTTGTCTAGAAAAATTATTCGGCCAAGTCAGTCCCCTTACGCTTCAGCAATTGTCTTGGTAAAAAAAGGGTTCTTAAAAAGAAAACTATTCGTGAAAACTTCCCATTACCATTAATCGAGGACTGTATTGAATACACAGCAGGTAAATGTTGGTACACTTTGCTTGATTTAAAAGATGGATTTAATCAAGTTAAGATGCACGAAGATTCAATAATGTTCACTTTTTTTGGAACACTTCGTGGGCAATTTGAATACATAAAAATGCCTTCGGATTAAAGAACGCCCCAGCTAACTTTCAGATATTTGTCTACAATATTTTCCGTTATTTAATCGACGCTGGCAAAATAATTATCTATATAGATGATATTTTAATCGCCTCTGTTGATTTTGAATCTCATGTAGAGACAGTGAAAGAGGTTTTGCGCAGAATATATAAAATGGGATTAGAAATTAAATTAGCAAAATGTAAATTTGCTTTGGACGAAATTGAATACCTCGCCTATGTAGTGAATTCAAATGGTATCCGACCAACAAATACCACTATTAGTGCTATTAAGAATTACCCTATACCAAGGACTAAACTTGAATTGCATTCGTCCATTGGATTATTTTCCTATTTACCGTAGGTTTGTACCATCCTTTTAAAAAATTGTCAGACCCCTGTTAGTTCTTCTACGCAAAGATAATTTTTTTGATTTTTCCCAGGATTGCATTCATGCTTTCTGTGAGTTACGTGGTAGGCTTATTGCTGCACCAATATTAGCTGTTTACAACCCAACGTACGATTCAACGTCAAAGGGATGGAAAGTTAAATCCAATGGCATACTTTTCAAAATCCACCACTGTCGGATCAAAGTACCATAGTTTTGAGTTGGAGACTTTGGCTATCATTTACTCACTTAGGCATTTTCGTATGTATTTAGAGGAAATACCGAGTGTGAATCCACGAATCGCTCGATGGGCACTTGAATTAAAAAACTACAAATTCAGCACCGCAGTGGAGTGTTGAGGAAAATCAAGTCGAAGTACGAAAAAGACGAAACATCAGTGTATCAGCTTGTTGTATCTGTTGATAGTGAAGATTTAGATTTTCAGATTTAGGTAGAGTAAATGCGTGCTAAGTGGATAGAAGAAATGAGGACAAAATTTGAAACGGAGATGGTTGGTAAGTTCGAGTTACATGATGGGTTAGTTTTTCGTAGGGATGGGTCAGACAATTTGCCCTTGTCTGTACAAAGTGAGATGGAAGACAATGTGATTCGTATGGTTCATGAAAAAATAGGTCACTTAAGTACTGATAAGTATTATAAAAAATTACGTGAAAATTATTGGTTTGCAAATATGAGGCACAAAATTGATTTTTTATTCGAAACTGTAGTAAATGCCTCATGTATACAACACGAGCTCGTTCAAATGAACACAATTTATATAGTATACTAAAAAAAAACAATCCCTTTTGACACAATTCATATTGATCATTTTGGTCCTCTGCCTCCAATAGCATCTAATCGAAAACACGTGCTGTTAATTATTGATGCATTCACCAAATTTGTTCGACTTTACCCAGTCAAATCAACTAGCACAAAGGAAGTCTGTTGTGCACAAAT
This sequence comes from Philhelius pedissequus, assembly GCA_910595825.1. Lineage (NCBI taxonomy): Eukaryota > Metazoa > Arthropoda > Insecta > Diptera > Syrphidae > Philhelius > Philhelius pedissequus. The sequence continues at coordinate 248,830,256 of OU343160.1, read as the reverse complement.
ACTTCAATTATTACAGCCGTCCGAGGCGAATAATTTCTGATCGTGGTACTTATTTCACATCCCGTGAGTTTCAGATGTGCCTTGATAACCGTAACGTGAACCATGTCAAGGTGGCTGTGGTCTCACCGTAGGCAAACGGCCAGGTCGAACGTGTTAACCGAATATTAAAAGCAATGCTTAGTAAGTTGTGTGAACCAGTCCTGCATGCTGACTGGTCATTAAAGTTGTCACAAGTTGAATATACCATTAACAATACCATTCATAGTACCACAAAGCAATCACCAAGTAAGTTGTTATTTGGGGTGAATCAGAGGGGTCCAATTATTGATGAGTTAACCGAATACTTGGAAAACAAGTTTAGTACCTGGAGGGATCTAGACAAAATGCTTTAAATGCTATTGAAAAATCTCAAGATTATAGTTTCAGTATTTCTTAAGACACAGTTGTCGTCAGGCGTATTGACACTTCTACAGGTACGAATAAGAACCTCATCCAGACATATCGTGGTCCATACGTTATTCACAAGGAGTTACCAAATGATGGGTATGTTAATAGAGATATTGGAAACTGTTAGCTAAGTCAGTTACCGTATGATGGAGTCGTTGAAGCTATTAAAATTCGACTTTGGATGACACCGAAAGAATCGTCGAAATCTGGAATCACTAACCACAGGTCACCTGAAGTAGATGAAAACTTCAACGAGTTTTTTGAGTAAATTAATTGTTTTGAATTGATTAAGGTCCATCAAGATGGTCAGATTGGCCGAGTTGTAATAATTTTTATGACGCACGCCCTCTGTTGGTGCTAAATGTAATACATCTCTGTTTTGCTCTCTATACGTCATCTAGTAGCGCTTTCATATAAATAAATTTGTAATCTGGCAATGCCAGAAAAAGAATGAATAGGGCGGAAATAAAAAGAGGCCATCTTGTCTTGGCGATTGTTAAGAAGCGAAACACGTTTTAAGTAGCTTAAGAAAGAAACCAAATTAAAAATAAGGATTTTCATATTCTAGAAATGAATGTTTTCCAATGGCCAATATATTGATGCTTTTTAAAATGCCTTCCATTCAATTTGACTGTCTTCACATTAATTTAAAGAGTGCCGTTGTGCCGTGCGTGAAACAATTTACTGGCAGAACAAAAACTGAAAAAATAAATAATACAAAAATTAAAAATTAGTGATCTTAAATTAACAAAAATAGAAACAATAAGGTTTATTGAAATTCAAATTGCCGGCAATGAAATGTCCACATAATATATTTATTGCTATTACCGTTGCCTGAAAAATTGCAAGTGGAGACACAGTGTAAGCAGCACTTATGAAATGTATGTGTGTATCTTATTTATTCTCTGTTTAATGATCTTAAAGCACAATAATTTATATGCTGGTAAATCCTCAACTAGGTTTTGTGTTCTATCTAGTACATTACGTTCACATACGCTTATTGCGGAAACAACTGCAATCTCTGAAAAACAAAAATATTAGTTTAATATGTTATATACCCATAAAATATATTAATACAAAATTTTATAATAGGTTGATAATTTTGGCATGCGGAAAGGAATGATAATACAAATTGTAATTGAATTTACTTATTAAAGCATTAATAAGTCATTAGTGCAAGGTGCAAACATTAATAAAATTTAATATCAATTATTCATAGATTTGTTTAGAAATAAAAGCCTTATTTAAGGCAATCTAATTTTTCAACTTAAATGTTTGGTATTTGAAATATAATACTAACAGGCTGCTTCCACAGTCTATAAATGATGCCAGAACTAAGTGTTGAGAAGTTTATATATAAGCACGTCGCTCTCTACTTGTTTTCTAGTAGTCTCTATTCAGAACATTTCTCCTACAAAACTGTGTATATTAAAACTGTAATAATTATCTCAAGATTGAATCATTTAAATAAAAGTTAGACATTGTTGAGCACTTTAACAAAGCGGTTAGTTTTATTTAACAGGTTACGGGCCCAGTTACTTACTTTACTTTAGATGCCGATTACAATCCAGGATGGATCACAGCCTCAACCAGCAAACCTCTCCAGCTAGCCCGGTCCCTAGCTAGCTGCCACCAGTTACGTACACCAAGTTGGTTGAGGTCTTTCACCACTTGATCGCGCCACCTAAGATAAGGGCTTCCTCTATCGCGTTGTCCACCGGGGTTGGATACGAAGACTCGTCGGGCTGGTGCGTCGATGTGCATGCGCTCCACGTGACCTAGCCATCTCAGTCGCTATATTTGTAGCTTTTTGATCAGGTTGATATCGCTGTAGAGCCCGTAAAGTTCGTCATTAAATATTCTTCTCCACTCACCACCGATGCACACTGGGCCAAACATGACTCGAAGAATCTTTCTCTCAAAGCAACCCAGCTGGTTTTCATCCGATTTTGTCAGTGTCCATGCATCTGCCCCATACATCAGGACTGGGATGATTAAAGTTTTATATAGGGTCTCTTTGGTTCTTTGAGAGAGGGCTTTACTACTCAAATGCTTTCTAAGCCCGAAGAAACAGCGATTTGCAAGTGTGATTCTTCGTTTGATCTCCGCACTGATATTGTTGTGCGATGTATTAGTGGATCCCAGGTAAACAAAGTCTCTGACTTCGAAGTTATAACCGCCAATCATGACGTTTTGTCCCAGTCGATGGTGCTGGACTTCTCTTCTCGATGACAGCATATACTTAGTTTTCGTCTCGTTAACAGTCAAACCCATCTTCGCCGGCAGGCCAACTGAACCGGCGGCCTTGTGCGACTTAAGTTTGGATATCGCCGTTCTTACTTCTTGTAGATCAGGAGGACGGATATTTTGACCATCATCGTCCAAGTTGAATGGGTTGTTCTGCATAGCAACGGATGGTTGGCAGTCTTCGCCGCTTAGCAGCCTGGAAAAGTATTTCTTCCAAATTCTCAGCACCGTCTAACGGGCCCAGTTATGTATTTATAAAACTCAGTTGGGCAGAATAGGTTTTGTTTTAATCGCTGAATAATTTTTATTTGCATAGACAAAATAACGTGGATAGTTTAAATCGTTGTGTTTTCCAAAAGCTGTTCGATAAATAAAAAAAAAGGTAGGGCAGATAGTGCCAGCATATATACTCAATTTAGTTCATGGCGTTTAATTTTTTTGTTGTTCGCTTCATCAAAATGCCTGCTGCGCCTGAGTATCAGATTGAAAAGTTAGGCGGTCAAAAGCAGTGGAGTCTGTGGACATTCCAAGTTAAAATCATTTTTACTGCCGCTGACCTGTTTCAATATGTAAATGGTGAAGCCACTTATCCTGTTATTTGTGGTACAATAAACAAGAAAATTTGTCTGCGACTGAATTTGCTTGGAAGCGGGGTGACTGCAAGGCACTGTGACTTCCATAGAAATGTAATCTCTTTTCCATATAGTAAATTGCAAAGCTTCTAGGGTGATGTGGGAAAAACTCGAGACGGGGTATGTATGAGGCGAAATCTTAAGAAAGCGTTCATATGCTACAACAAAAATTTTACATGTTCTCGATAGATCCACCAGATGATACGGCGACACATGTTTCAAAATTGCAAGGGCTTGTTCAGCAATTAGCCGATGTCGGAAAGCAAATTTCCGACTCTATGATCATCACTAAGGTTTTGATGACTTTGCCAGAACACTATAGCCATTTTTATACATCATGGGAGTCTACCGCTAGGGCTGAGCAGACATTAGATATCATCACTTCGTGATTAGTAATGGAAGAAGCACGTTTTAAGTCGAGTCATTCTGATAACGGGGTAGATGGGAGCAATGCGTTATTGGCAAGAAAATATAGCAAACATTCTAAGAGATCTCTGGAAAAGGGGTCGAGGCAGAAGAAACCTGGTAGATGTTCTGCGTGCAAGAAGATTGGGCACTGGAAACGTAACTGTGCAGAAAAATTAAAAACGGTGACTCAAGGTACGAAGGTAGGTGAAGCCTTTCTTTGCGAAGCAGCAGTAGCTGAACAGATTTACATAGATGATGAGTGCTTTGTAGATTCTGGCGCGAGCGAACACATGACAAGTAAGAGTGAGTGGCTCGTCAATTTTCAGTTATTTAAGGTACTAATGGTCGTACATATTGGAAATGGGACTACTATTAGTCCCATTGGTAAAGGTGTCGTTAATATGTTGTCTTTCGTGGATTCGAGTTGGAAGCAAAATCACATGCTTGATGTTTTGTATGTAGTACTGCACAGTGGAAATGTAGTTTTTCTTCGGCTTTTTTGGTCGCTGTAATTTTCGCAATGAAACAATCAAGCTACATTAGCTTTCCCAACGTTTCGGCAGGGGTTGCTGCCTTCTTCAGGGGTACTTTATTTACACAAAAATTACAAATAACATTAATGGTTGATAAGTAAAGTAATAACACAGTTATGAATACTCACTTAGACAAAATAAGCAAAATAGTCAAAACATTTATATTAGAATTAAAAGTTAAATAAGCACTTCAAAGAATGAAGTTGAGTCTGTATGACTTGAAAAAAGCACAAATTACATTTAGGAAGAAAGAAGAGAGCAATACACAGCAGAGATATTTTGTGTGTCTTGTTTTCGATTCATGTTGTTTTGTTGTTGAGAATGTGTAATGTTTCTAACGTGTATCGTTTTGAAACATGTTTCTCCGTCTGTAGGATTTCAACGCCTTCAAAGTTTGGAGAATGGCCGTGTTCAATACTGTGACTGGCCAAAGCTGTCTTTTCGGAATTTTTAAGTTTAATGTCAGATTTGTGATTTGATATGCGTTGTCGAAGAACCACCGACAAATAATGCTAAAGAACCGACAAACGCATACCACAAAAGTATAGTTTACGTCCTAACTTAAAGTGACAACTTCAAGAAATCCATTTCAAAAAATCTGACAGATGTTCGCCTTGCCTTTAAATCAAACAAAACACTCGACCATTGTTTTACAAAACTAAAAACGAAACCTGATAAGGACAAACGAACAGATGTAATTTACAAAATTAATTGTAATGGGAAAACAAACGAACCTTGTAACCTGTGTTACATTGGAACCACAAAACAACTTCTTCGACAACGCATATCAAATCACAAATCTGACATTAAACTTAAAAATTCCGAAAAGACAGCTTTGGCCAGTCACAGTATTGAACACGGCCATTCTCCAAACTTTGAAGGCGTTGAAATCCTACAGACGGAGAAACATGTTTCAAAACGATACACGTTAGAAACATTACACATTCTCAACAACAAAAACAACATGAATCGAAAACAAGACACGCAAAACATCTCTGCTGTGTATTGTCTCTTCTTTCTTCCTAAATTCAATTTGTGCTTTGTTCAAGTCATGCAGACTCAACTTCATTCTTTGAAGTGCTTATTTAACTTTTAATTGTAATATAAACGTTTTGACTATTTTACTTACTTTGTCTAAGTGAGTATTCATAATTCTGTTATTACTTTACTTATCAACCATTAATGTTATTTGTAATTTTTGTGTAAATAAGGTACCCCTGAAGAAGGCAGCAACCCCTGCCGAAACGTTGGGAAAGCTAATGTAACTTGATTGTTTCATTGCGAAAATTACAGCGACCAAAAAAGCCGAAGAAAAACTACATTTCCACTGTGCAGTACTAAATCCACAAATTGGTGAGAAAACCAACTTTATTATGATGTTTTGTATGTTCCAGACATACTTTTAATTTGTTTTCTTTGAACAATGCTTTAGACAAAGGTCTTCGTTTTTTTCGGATAACAACTAATTTACAGTGACCAAGAACGATACTAGTTTTGCAGTGGGAGTGCGTCATTCAAAGCTTTTCAAACTTTAATTTAAGGTTGTGGTGAATGAGCCTTGTCAGGTTTCTGCAAACGTTGCTTTGAAGAAAATGGACACATTACAACACTGGCATGAACAATTAGCGCATCAAAACCTGTGCCAAGTACGACACATTTTAAAAAATCTACAAATTCCATTTCTCGACAAAAATAAATTTGTATGTGATGTTTGTATGTATGGAAAACTTCATCGCACGGTGTTCAATGAATCAAAAAGCAAGAGCACATCTATTCTACAAGTGGTTCACACAGATGTTTGCGGACCCACGCAAACGCAGTTAATCGGAGGATCGAAATATTTTCTTTTGTACAAAGATGATTTTTCCGATTATCGCAAGGTGTATTTTATGAGAAAAAAAATCAGGGGTGTTTGGTTTTCTTCAAAAGTTCTTAAAAGAGGTAGAAGCTGAAACTGAACAGCGTGTGAAAGTTTTTAGGAGTGATAACGGCCTAGAATATATTAACAAAAGTGTTGAGCAATTCTTGAATATACGTGTCTTGCATCAGAAGACCGTGCCTTATACACCCGATCAAAATAGTTCTGCTGAGCGTGAAATGAGAACCATTATGGAAGTAGCTAGGTCGATGCTACACGCCAAAAAAATGAGCTAAAAGTTCTGGGCAGAAGCAGTTAGCACTGCTGTTCATGTTTTGAATAAAACAAGCACAAGCACAGTAAAGGCGGCAACACCGCGGGAACTTTAGTTTGGTTCAAAGTTGAAAACTGGGTATTTGTGCGTTTTTGGTGCTCAGGTGTATGCGCTTATACCAGATCAGAGGAGTAGAAAACTGAATGCTAAGTCCAAAAAGGGTATTTTTGTTGGATATGAGTGCGGAGTAAAGGGCTATCGAGTATTTATACCAGAACAGAATAAAGTAGAAATAACTCGTAATCTGTTTTTCAATGATCTGATACTTTATCGAAGGACGAGACCTTGAATCGGAATACAATTTTAATTAATAACGTAGGAGAACACGATGGTGCGTTTGCCGATAAGGTTGGTGGTGAGACAGATGGTGAGGCACGCGGTGATGTTGTAAATTAAACTGAAGATTTTACTGCTAATATTTCTGATGGCCCAGGCACTGAAGTTGACTATCGAGAGCATGTTGACGATGATGATAATGTTTGTGATTATTCAGATGATCAATGTTACGTGCATTCCGAGAAACAAGCTAACACTATTGGAATAAGGCTTAAAAATAGAAAAGCTAATCTAAATGCACCACTTACCACTACGGGTAGATTATTTTTTCTTTAATGGAAAGCTTTTCTTTTGTTGCAGAAACAGATTCTCCGCCCCGTTATGATGATGCCATTTCGTGCCAGGATTCTGAACATTGGAAAGTAGCAATGGATGAAAAAATATCTTCAATATCTCGAGAAACAACACCTGGTATTTGATACCTCTTCCCAAAGGCGAAAGTTGGTGGACTCAGAATGGGTTTATCAGAAGAAGAACGCAACAGAAAATGAAGCGATGGGGTTCAAAGCTAGGCTTGTGGCTCGTGGTCTTAACCACCAATACGTAATCGATTATTTAGTTAAGTCCTGTTGCGAAGTTCTCTTCAGTAAGAACCATTCTAAGTATTGCTGTAGCTGAAAATATGATTTTAAAATGGGAAAATTGAAGAAGTTTACGTGGCGCAACAGAAAGGTTATGATGACAACAGTGGAAGAGTTTGTAGGCTAAAAAAGAGTTGGTAAGGACTCAAACAATCATCTCGTTTTTGGAATCAGATGTTCATGCAGCTGTCAAAGAATTTTAACCTGATGCCTACCGATGCTGATTCATGTATATTTGTTAGTAACCTCAATAAAAAAGAAATTGTTCTTAGCAATTTATATTGATGTTGATCTTATGGCGGCCACGGATGAGAAGTATATCGAAACTTTGTGCAACTATTTAACAAGAAATTTCGAGATAAAAGTTTTACCAGCTAAGTATTTTCTAGGGCTGGAGATAAGGCGTTTTCAAGATGGATCTATCCATTTAAGTCAATCACAGTATGCAGCGAGGGTGCTGCAAAAATTTAATATGTCGGAAGCGGCTTCGGTATCGACTCCGTCAGATCCAACGATACATTCAACAGTATATGTAGAATCTTCGAAAGAGAAAATAGTTTTAACGTTCCGTCAGGCTGTTGAAAGGCTGATGTATTTAATGGTGGCAACGCGTCCAGATCTCTCGTTTGCTATTGGGTGCGTTAGTCGTCACCTAGAGAATCCATCAAAGATTCATGTCAACATGATTAAGAGGATTTTACGCTACCTGAAGGGGACTCCGGATCATGGTATATTTTTTAAAAACAAATTAAATTTTACATTAAATTGTTTCAGTGATGCTGATTATGCCGGGGATTTAAGCACTAGGCGATCTACTAGTGTCTTGGTTATTCTTATGGGCTCGAATTGCATCACGTGGGCATCGCACCGTCAAAAATGCGTTGCCCTTTTATTGTATCTTTGATAAGAAATACAAATCTCTTAGTAACAACAAAACAATATATTTATTAAAAATGAAACTAGACTAACGATTACAAAAACTATTTATCGAATGAACAATTTAGAAATTAAAAATGATATATTGAAAAGTAACATGTAACTAGATATGTTTATAACTTGTACAGTACAGTTTATTAGTAACAAGTGTATATCTAGTGTATATATGTATATATTGAAAAACACCACAGTCTGCCCCACTTAGTAAAAGATAAATCATCTAGAAAAAGTAAGCCTTTCTGGAGGACGCTTGTCTCTGCTTGATCTTCTTATTTTTTGTTGAGCTGAAGGTTGTTGTATATTAGTAAATGGAACTGAGTTCTGTTGTGGAATGGTTTGAGGTCTTGGAGCATCGAAACTCTGGGTAGTTCCGACTGATACGGAATTCATTTTGACCAGTGTAAATTGAAGTTGGTTGATGTGTCGTTTGATTATACGATCAGAATCAAGATTAATGAGGTAGTGACGCTTACCAAATTTCTTCTTTATTTCTCCAAACTGCCATTTATTGAGAAGTTTTACTTGAACTTTCTCTCCCACTTGTAAATTACGAGACGGTTTGGATTCCAGCTTATAGGGTTGTGGATGAAAAGGAAAAAAAGAATCAATGCGTTTCCTGAGTTTCCTATGAAGGTAAAGTTCAGCAGGTGATTTTCCACAGGAAAGAGGTATAGCATGATAACGTGTCAGTATGTTTTGTATTTTTTCTTAAATAGAAGTGCGATCGTTTGCGAGGGCTTTTAGTCGATGCTTGAGTGTTTCTTTCTTTCTTTCGGCAAATCCGTTTGTTGCAGGATGTTCAGGAGCAATACATTTTTTAAATATTCCGTGACTTGAACAAAAGGATTAAAATTGTTCGCTTTTGAATATTGAAGCATTGTCGGATACCATAACCTGAGGATATCCATGAAATAAAAAAATATTTTTTAGATGTTGAATGGTACTTGAACTGGAGGGCACGTCTTTGGTTACTATGATTTCGGCCCATTTTGATTTGGCATATATACAAGCAAGAAAATAATGATTTTGAAATGGTCCAGCGTAGTCAATATGCATACGTTCCCAGTTGTCTTGAGGTAAATCGCACGGGTGCACTGGAGCTTTTGGTGGATTTGATCTATTGACTGCATAGTTTTCGTAATGTCTTACCAATCGTTCGATGTCTTTATCAATATTATGCCAATATACGTAGCGTCAGGCAAGTCGTTTCATCTTAGTGATACCCAAATGAGTCTCGTGTTCTGAAAGAATTGTTGAACGTAGGGAATGTGGAATTAGTATTCTGTCTGACTTTTCGAAAAATAATTCCATCCTTGAATGTAAAGTCGGAATCTGTTGAATTTTTTTGCAGGTCATTTATAGTTTTTTTAAGTTCAGCATCTTTTTCTGTTTCTTCTTTGATGATTTGAGATTTCTTTGCTTGAGATTTGAAATATTGTTTAACCATACAACATGTTGACTTCATCGCCAATTATTTGGTCAGTTGAAATTTTACTATATTGAACTGGTGCACGAGATAAACAATCAATATTCTGGTTAGCTTTACCTGGTTTGAATTTTACAGAATAATTGAATCCGGATAAAAAAGAAGCATATACGAGAAGTCGAGCTGAGGTCATCTGGGGTAAGGCTTTGTGAGGCTGTAAAATTCTTGACAATGGTTGATTATCTGTGACGAGTAGGAAATGCCTACCAAAAAGATATTTGAAGAAATGAGTGACACCAAATATGATCGCAAGAGCTTCGCGATATAACTGGCTATAATTTTGTTCAGGCTTCCTTAAATACCGGGAAGCATATGCAATCGGGTTTTCAAGTCCGTTTATAGTGTGGCTCAGTACAGCAGCTATTCCATAAGGACTGGCATCCGTAGTTAGCACGACTGGGAAGGTAGGATTGAATGCCATGGGTACTCTATCGCTGTATAGTTCTGTTTTTAATTTTATTAAAGCCATTTTTGTCCTTTTTTAAGAAGACAATGAAGATCATGAGGCATGGTTGAGAAATCTGGAATAAATCGAGAATAATATGTTACAAGTCCAAGAAATTGTTGAACTTCATCTGGATTCGTGGGAGAACGTACCTCTTGTATAGCTCGTATTTTCTCTGGAGATTTGCAATTTTTTTTGTACTCGATTACATGTCCCAAATATTCAATATTTTCCAATAAAAATGAACATTTCTACTTATTGACGTGCTAGTCGTTTTTATTGAGCTTATGAAGGCATGCTATAAGATTATGAAGAGATTCATAGCGTGATGGACCATGTACAATTATATCGTCAAAGTAAGCTTCTACCCCTTGAATTCCTTTTAGAATTTCACACAATATTCGGTTGAATTCTGATGGTGCGGTCTTTATACCAATACTAAGACGATTCACTCGATAAGTGCCTCGATATGTTGAAATTGTTTGAATTCGGCTACTCTCTTCATTGAATTTCAAATGTAGGTAAGCTTTGTACAGGTCCAATTTGCAGAAATATCGAGAGTTTCGGAGGCTGTGAAGGACGTCATCAATTCGTCTTAGCTTGCACTAGGCGTTTATTAACATCACACTTATAATCGACACTTAAACGTATGCCGCCTTCCGGTTTTGGTATGACTACCAATGGAGAACCCCAATCACTTGCTGAAACTAGCGTAATAATTCCGTCTTTTTCGGGTGAGTTGAGTTCTTTTTCGACTCGTTCTTGTAGAGCATATGGCACATTTCTTTCTCGGGTAAAAATTGGTTTGGCACCTTCCCTGAGTTGAAATGAAACTTCGAAATCTGGTACACAACCGACCTTTTCTTCAAAAATGGAAGAAAATTGTTTAAAAATGCTATCAATTGACCAGTTGTGTTGAATTTGAAAAGCAGGTGACATGTTTCACGTATTTGAATCAATTTTCTTGAGTTCGATACCTAGACCCCTTATCCATTGTCTAACTAATAGAGCATCGTGATCATCTGGACCGATATGTAACTCACCAATAATTTCTTTTCCCCTGTAAGCAACATTCAGGGATAATTTTCCCAAGGGATTGATAATATTGTCGGAATAAAGTCGAAAGGTAACTTGAGATTTGTGCAAGGATAAATTTAGATTAAGACGTCGAAAATCAGTTTGAGCCAAAAGTGAGTATTTAGCACCTGAGTCGACTTCGAACTTCTGTGTCTTATTGTTTAATGTTACATCTATGAGATACTTATCGCAATTGTTGTTAACTTATTAAATCTACTATTTCATGTTCGATAGGTTCTAACTTGTAAAGTCCATATTGTTCAGTTGAATTATTTAAGCAATCCTTAACATTAAGTGCATTTGTTAATTGGTTAGACAAGAGTTTTTATTTTTTGATAAAAGAGTTTAAAGACATACCTTAGAAATATGACCTTCTCTTCTGCATGAGCTACACTTGAGCTGAGATTTGTCTGATCGGCAATTGGATACCTTGTGATTGCTTCGTCCACATCTTAAGCAACAGTTTTCGATTCCAACGGCTTTGTAATCGATGTTTTGAAATTTTAAACTGGGATTACCGTATGACTTTTGAATGTTATTTGATGCAAGCCTTGATCTTTAATTATTTTTCGTGTGTGTCTTGCTTCTTGAGCTGGAAAGTTTATTGACATCTGTATGTGTATTGCAAGTTTTGGAGCTTTGTCTAAGTTTTTTGCTTTCGATTTTTGAAGCTTCGAGAGCAGTTGCTTTGAGAAGAATATCGTCGAATGTTGTTTTGTCTGACTGTAATATTTGCTCGCGTAGCCAATCATCTCTCAGACCACGGATGAATTGAGCACGTAGAAAAATCTCAGACACGAATATAGTTTTCTTGCATTGACATGTAACACTGAATCCACAATCAAGAATGTGTCTCTGTAACGAGGAAACAAAGTCAGCAATGTTCTGATTTTATTTTTGAAAAACGTTAAGGAAATAATGTTGAGAAACTAAATTTTTCTTCGGAATCAACATCTTCTTGAAATTACTGATTGGGTCCTGTAGTTGTGAGTTTTTGACGGGCTTCTCTGAACCAAGAAATGCAGCTAAGTTATTGTAGTGCAAGAACCTATAGAAACACATAAAAGTTGAGCTTTCTTGGCTTGGCTTCCGTAACATTTTTCCTGTTCCAAAAGTTTTCGAAACATTCCAGGTAATTTGAAAATTTTTCTTTTTCGGCATCGTAATTTTCAAATGGATGAATATTTGAATGAGTTGAAGGCATTTGCTATTGTGCAACAAGTTCTGTAATCACCGTCTGTTGTTCTTGAAAAGCTTTAAGAATTTGTTGAAGCTGTTTTGCATCCATTTCGCTGAAGAATTTGAAAATTGATTTTGAAATTTTTAAATGCTAATTAACTTAGCGATATATTTACAAAACGATTAAGCAAAGATAGATTTTTTCGTCTTAGATATCTTCTGAATATCATTGAATTAAAAGAAAAAAAATGTGAATTAAATTTGCTTTCTGTTTTCAAAAATCATAAATTATAGATACATTTTAATTATGTATGTTGTATTTAAAATTTTCAAATTAATTTTTTTAAATTAAATTTGTTTCTGTTAAACTAAAAGAAAACTTCAAGTAACATATACTAAGATAATATAATACAATTTTGCCATTATAAGTACTATAAGGCAAGTTATGCATTCGTAAAAAAATTCTAACAATCAAATATGACATTACGATCATAGAGAAGTCTAAAAAATGATCGGCGAAAAATATCTTTCTGTCATTCTGTCCGTCTGTATGTATAACGAGCTGCAGCCTAAATGGCTTAAACGATTACATTCAAATTTATTATGTGTGATTCTTTTGGCATTCCTCAGAGGGGAAATTGAAACCGCTCCAACGGTTTTGATACAAATTTTTGAAAATTTTTTTCTTGGTACCAGCTATCATTTAATCCGAACCAAATTTTCGGGAAAAGTCTATTAATGGTACCTTTCATATAACGGTTTTTAATTTTTGGCTTTCTCGTTAACGGTACATTGGATTTCTGTCATATTTTACATCTGAAAAGATCTAAGTAGCCAAACTAATTCTGCATATCGAACAATTTTCGAGATTTTTTTTTTATAAAATTTTCATTGATCCGTGGCATTTAATAGTTCTTTGTTTTTTTTGTGATGGTTTGGCAGTTAATATAAGTTTCAAGATGATTTTTACCCACCTATACACCATTCACTTTCAATTTATAGGTATACATACGTATTTGCATATTTAGATATCTAGGTTCTATCTATGTATATAGGTAGGTACATATTACCCTCCTAATTTACATAATTAAAACCCATTTAAATCAACATTCGTAGGTAGGTACCTATGTTACTATTCCTTGAATCATGCATTCGAAAATTCATTATAAATACTAAGAAGAAAGGTAATCTTACCTAAATCGGATTTAAATCTGCATAGAATAACTAGGCTACCTATTAACAGCGTCAGTTAACCACCAAAGTAAAGAGCAAATCCGTACGATCCAGTCGTGCATTTTATTTTATATATATTTCTGTTTACTTCGTTAATTTTTACTTCGGCTTTGTGTTACTTTGTTTTTCTATCATTTCGACCTACGATTACTTCGCATTTATTTCTCTCCCTTTTTACTCGTTTTGCATATTCTTTAAAAGTGCAATGAGTTATTGAAGTGAAGGTTATCTCGGCAAATTATTTTTTGTTGATGTGCCTTTGTATAATGAAAGAATGTTTTGTTTACATAAAATACTTTTTTTTATGAGAAATTCTTTTCTTTTTTATTTTCATTACTTTTTAGTTTTCAAAAAAAAGTTATGTCTTAACAATCTGTTGAATTAAAAACATTCAACTTCTTCGTCAAAGTTTGATTCCTCTTTATTTTTTCTGTTTGTATAGAGTTTTAATATTAATATCAATCAAGATGTTATTATATTCAAATAGAGCTTACTGACGATAGAAGCATAGCTCCGAAATGTACATCTAAGCCAGGGGTATCCAACTGGTATTGCTCCAAGAGCTTTTGTAAATCTAAAAAAGCTACGCGGGTGCTACTCAGTGAAAAAGGTTAGGTTTTTAACACTAGGTACAACAGATTTAGCAAACACTACAAACAATGAAAAAGAACGGATTGGATGACGATCTGTAAGTCTCGCGATGCGCGTTTTGACTTATTTGCATTTGACGGAATTAACTACCGAGCGAGCAGGATGACAATGCAGCCTTCTCACTTGTTGAAACCGTTCACATGAGTATGTGAACGATACATAGAGCGATATTGTTATATTTAAGAGATTCCTTAAATTTATTCAAGGGGATTTGCGGGCGGCTCGAAAACAGTGCCCGCGAAATACAGGTTGGACACCAAATACAGGTTGGACACCACTGATCTAAGCACTAAATAAATAATTTGTATTTAAGTATTTAGGGTTTTTGCTATCATACAATCTTAATTTGCGACCACATGTAGAACAAAAGGTGATAAATGCAAAAACCGCAATAAGTCTCATGTGGCTTTGATCAAATAAGTACCAACTACAATGCCCAACTACAATGTGATAATTTTTGTCTTTGTAATTTATTAGTCTCTAATTTTTAATGTTAATTTATTAAATACCTTATCAATTTGTGTACTCTTTTTTAAAAACATTCAAGGACGAAACAATGTAAAATCAATAAAATATAAATTTCAAATATACAACCCCTGAAGAAGTTGTGAATAAGGACGAAACGTTGGGATAAGATGAATGTTTTTTTATTTGCATTGAAACTCAAATTGACCAAAATAGCCCGCATATTATAAAATATAAAAACAATATAAACTTATCAATTTTATATTATTCTCGATTGCAAATTCCAAACAAAAAACTAATCGCAAATTACCGATTTGCAACAAATAATATTGGATTTGTTAATTTGGTATTTTTGGTCGTAAATTAAATTTTTTTCTTTAACTAAATTTGTTTGTTGACAATATCATACAAAGTGACTGGAATTTTTAAGAACCTTAGAAAGGGGGATTTGTTTGCATTTCGTCGCTATAGCGTAGCCGATTTTATTAATTCTTGATGTATATTAATGTATCTTACTTAAAAGAAGTGAGTAACTACTTACTGAACTCGCAAATTGCAACCTCTGTGCCAAATGCTCGTGACAGAAATAAATAAGATGATGCTTGAGAGTTTTAGATTTACATTTTTGAAGTATTTTTAATGTTATTCTGTGTTTCTGAAATGCTACCGAAAGCTTAGCCGTGTTTTATTATTGTTCCTTGTTCTTATATCTAGATCATTTGATAAAAATAGGCTTGTCTAACTTAAAAAAAATATCTGTAATCCTTTAGAGGAATCATATTTTAATTAGTACATTAACTGAAGAGGCTGATGACTTACCCCGAACATTTCAAGAAATTACATACATAATACGGAACATGGACATAGTACGATCTGAAGAGACACACAAGGACTTACGAACTAATGTGCAACGAAACGCTATTACAAGACAGCAACCTGAAGACAATAACATCAACGAACAGCAAACAGTACTTACTAGAGAACGAGATCAAATAACACAGCAAATTCACGAATTAGAACAAGAACGAGAAAACGAACAAATTAAACGAAACAACAGAATTCGTCCAGAAACTGAACAAATCGACAATCCAACCAATAACTTACATATAAACATTCCCTTGACAGAACTCGACTTGTACGAACGAATGCAAAAGGTGGCTTCTCTGATTGTCAAGGGAAGTCAAACTAAAACTTTGAATTTTCTCGTCGATGGCTTGGCCGATATGTACAATTTTTTCCAAAAGAATATAAACGAATTGCATAGTTTAGAACAGTCCGTGACAGGTCAGGCAGAAACTGCTTGTAAAGACGATATAAGACAGAACTCTGCACAAGATACAACCACTAAACCTACTAACAGACGGACAAGTCACTAAATTAATACTCAACCATCATCGCATTCATCGAAAGAGTACACCTTATTTAGCGACGATAATCGAAGTGTTGACGTTTATAAGTGATGTGTTAAGCTTGGTGGTACGTCAAAAACCAGTCGGTTAAAAATTTTATTTTTCAGGTGGATACTCTACAAAAGAAAAGTGGACTGACCGACGACCAGCTCTTCGCCAATTCCCACCATTTAGTGACAGACTAAGCTGAAAGATGGTATTGGCAGTTCTTAGAAGAAAATCAAGGGGATGATCTTGTAAATTATTATGATCTGAAATTAGAACTTCTTAGACAGTTTAAGCATAGAAAACGATATCATGAAATCCTGAGAGCAATTATGGATCGTAAGCAACAACCTCATGAGACATTCCATGAATACTATGCAGATATAAGAGGATTAACTTTGCAAATGCAAACAAGACCCAGTGAAAGTGACCTAGTTTCAATGGTGAGGAAAAAATTGAAAGATAGAATCAGTACATTGATATTTGGTTGTTCTATAAATAATATTCGGGAATTAAGAGATGAATGTAAGAGGGCTGAAAAATATCTGACATTAAGAGAGGCGAAGATGAAAAAGTTCGTTCATGAGATGGAAGGAGATAAAAGCAGTCAAAGAAAGCATAAGATTAGCGAATCAGATGAAGAAAATTTTGAAATAGAGGCAATTCAAAGCATTAGACAAGAAAGAAAATCATTCAATCAACATGAATATGCATAAGGAACAAGATAAACTCAATGTTAGCGATAAAAATCAATCTACGGGTGTTTGCCATTCTACTTCCCACACCTTAACGTGTTTCTATTGTTGATAAGGTAGTGTTTCTTTTAGATATGTAGCCTGTGAGGAAACTAGATAATCGGCAGTACATCTGGGAGTCAATCGCTGATAACAAAACCCCTCCCGGAGAATCAGGAGAAATATCTGAAAGAGTAGATATTTTAAGGAGAAAATAGAAAATACCACGACATAAAAAAAATCCTCCGAAAAGTCTTCAACAGAGGATACAAGAATATGAAGAACAAATCGATTTAGAAAAAACAAGGAGTAGAAATTTCTTAAAAATACGTAGGGTTAGGGAAAAACATCCAGTACTTAGGTTAAGAAAAAAAAAAATAGAGTCAACTATAATAACCATGACAGATGATAAACGGTCATATACCAAAGTGCAATAAGAAGGAGAATAAGTATTAGGGTTACTAGATAGTGGAGCTTCTATCTCTTAGGCAAAGGTGCAGTAGATTTTGTAAATATAAAAAAAACATTAAAATGACTAAAATCAATAACGACATCAAGACAGCCGATGGAAATCATCAAAAGATAGAGGGTTGCTTCGAAGCGAATGTCTCATGGGGTGGTAAGATTCAAGAGCTAAAATTTATGTGGTTGCTGGTCTTTTGCAGCCGCTATATCTGGGTGTAGATTTTTGGAGTGCATTTAAGGTAGCTCAAACTATAGTAAGCGAGCTTAACGCTCCGGTATACCGTGGTAGTGAAATCTTTCACCAGATCAAGTCCAACAGCTGAAAAGCATCAAGTCACTGTTTTCCTGCTTTGCCGTACTCGGGTTAGGTAAAAATACAATTGAATAACATATTATTGAAGTAGATGGCGAACAAATTCCCATAAAGCAGAGGCACTTTCCCATTTCTCCGGCAGTACAAAAGCTCATGTACGCTGAGTTGGATAGAATGCTGGAGATGAGTGTGGTAGATGAGAGCAACAGTGCTTGGAGTTCTCCAGTTGTTTTAGTAAGAAAGAGTGGGAAGAACAGGCTGTGTCTTAATTCAAGAAAAGTAAACGAAAGGACGAAAAAGTTTGCTTAACCACTACCTCACATAGAAGATTTCAAGATACAAAATTCATCTCCAGTATCGATTTAAAAGATGTTTTTTGGCAAATTCTGCTGGAGAGCAAATCAAGGGAGAAGACAGCTTTTACAGTCCCTAGGCGACCGTTATACCAGTTCACAGCTATGACGTTTGGATTGTGTAACGCCGCTCAGAGAATGTCTGAGTTAATGGACAAAGTCATTCCTGGTCGTTTACGCCAGAATGTCTTTGTTTATCTCGATGACCTCTTGGTTTGTTCTCCAGACTTCGGAACACCTATTTTGGTCCTTGAGGAGGTAGCAATTGCGTTACGTCCGACAGGTTTAACAATTAATGTCAAAAAAATCAAGTTCTGCTGTAAAGAAATTAAATATCTTTACTATGTAGTTGGTGAGGGATGCATACGGACTGACAGGGACAAAGTATCGGCGGTCAGGGACTTTCCGGTACCTTAAACCCCCAAACAGCTCCGTAGGTTTCTCGGCATGACGGGTTGGTATAAGCGTTTCATACTTAACTATGTGTCTGTAGCAGCTCCAATGACGGAATGCTTAAAGAAAGGACAAAAATTCGAAATGACAGACGACGCACTAACAGCATTTCAACACGAGTTTACTTACAGCACCTATACTAACAAATCCAGTCTTTTCCAAACATTTTTACATACAGTGCGATGCTTCAACTTCAGGTGTAGGGAGTGTGATCTTTCAAATGGTTGAGCAGAAAAATTAACGACTAATAGCATTCATGTCTCAGAAGCTTAATTCAGCACAAAACAAATACACAGTGACGGAATGCTATTCGGCCGTTTTATCAGTAAAGAAGTTCAAGGCTTACGTTGAGGGTTTACCCTTTACTTACTATAATTACCGATCACGTAACTTTAAAATGGCTCGTGAAGCAAAAAGACTTAGCTGGACGTCTGGCAAGATGGAGCTTTAAACTTCAAGGTTTTGACATCGTGCTCGAACATAGCATGGGTGTCCAAAACGTGGTCCCTGATACTATCTTATATATGGAAGAGATCACAACCGACGACTTAGGGCCAGAAGTTGACTTCAGCTCACCATATTTCTTCTCAGAAAAATATATTGCACTGAAGAGGCTCTTTTGAAAGCTGCACATGACTCATCAGCATCTGGACATGGCGGTATTAACAAAACATTGTCAAAATTCAGGCAAAAATATTTCTGGCTTTGAATGACTACCGATGTTCAGAACTGGGTGAGATCATGTGATATTTGCAAGTGCAGTAAATCTGTAAGCACCACTACTCGACTGCCGATGGGACAACAAAGACTAACTGAACGACCTTTCCAACGCTTATTCATAGATTTCCTTGGACCATATCCTCGCACTAGAAATGGTAACACGCATATATTCATAGTACTTGACTATTTCAGTAAATTCATATTGAGATTCTGAATGAAGAAGACGGTTTGGAACTCAGAAGAGCAAAGATATTTAAAAACTTAAAAATTGCTCACCAAAAAGATACAAAAGTATACAACACCAGAAGTAGTGAAATTGAATATAGACCAGGCCAGACAGTGTATCGCAGAAATTTAAAAAAAAGTAATGCAGTAGAAAACTATAATGCGAAACTGGGTACGAAATTTATAAAATCTATAGTTTTAAAAAGGTTGGGTAATTCATTTTACGAAATAGGAAACTTAATAGGCGAAAAAATTGGTGTTTACCACGAAAAATCTGCTATTTTGTTTGGTACTAATAATCATTTTTACATGCATAGCATCATTGTGATCGGTGATTTTTCTGTTCTTGGGGCATGTTTCCCTCTTTTATATTTAATTGGTTACCTGAAATTAAATGAAAATAAAATAGTATCTAAAATAAAAAAGCATTTTTTTTGCTAAATAAATTGAAAATTTCGTTTGTAAAGACAATTGATTTTACCACATAAATTTTTACAGGCAAAGTTTCCAACTAGATACAATTCCAACCTACCTTGAGAATATATAAAAAAGTTGAGAAGGATCTGCAATTGAAATTGAAGAAATGAAAACATAAATAATTTCAATTAAAATGTAAAAATTTCAACAATTTAAAACTAACCAAAGTTCTTTATGGATTACTACGTCCGTCCATATTGAATGTCTTGTTTTGATTTTGACAATTTTTTTCATTTAGATAACGAAATAGAGTGTCGCTCTCTTCTGCGCATGACATGCACGTGCAAGTGTATTAGTGAAAAATTCACACGTATAGTTTGGGTGTATGATTGAAGTAAAATCAAATCTTTTTGATTTTCCTTGAATCAAGCGTACTGCATTGAAATAGTGTATATGCAAGATTGATGATTGATCATGCATTATTTTGCTCATTTGCGTATATTACATTGAAGCAATAAGTAAATAGGAAGCGGGAAGTAAAAAAATGGAAAAAAATATATTGGAATTTAACGATTTAAATATTAAAATAGGAAACAAAAGTTGTATGATGAAATGGACAAGAACAAATTACTCGGACAAAATTAAAAAAGTCTCTTTTATATAGAAGACTCATGCTTGAAGTGTGTATATACAACTTCAATCTGAATTTACTAATACACATGGACGTGCATGTCATGCATTTGAACAGTGTATATCCCGCATTAAGCATTGACATACTAGATATGGACTGCTAGTTGTAATTCATTTCCATACAATATTTGCAAAAAATATGGTTCCCTGCTCTCAGCGAATATTTCAGGCCAAGCGGCGGAAAGAAAAACAAATTGAGCACTATCTGTTGTCGATATTACCTTTCTACAAATTTTAGGCACAGAAACTAGAGCTATATAATTTCACATAGTATAGGACGGCCTGCCATTTAGTGTTTATTGGAAAGTTAACAATTCATGTAGTGCGGGGGTATAATAAGATAAATTCCTTTTTCTTTCAGCTTGTATCTAAACGATTTTTAGAGTTATATTCGAAATAAATGGAATACATTTAAACCCTGCAAAATACGTCGTGGTTGGTCACGTGACAAATATTCAAATGCAAGTTTTTTAATTTAAACTTATATTTTGTGTTAAATTCTATAAAATTTATTCGTTTCGTTTTTATAATATTTTTTTTTCATATTGTACAAAAAATAACCAAACTCTGGCAGACGGATTTTAAATTCATAGTTATGTATGATTTAAAAATCTTGATAATTGTAAAAGTATGATTTAAAAAAGAAAATAAATCAAATTGTCTATCTATCTTATTCTTGTATGAAATGTAATTTCAACTTATATTACGCAGTGTGTGTTAAATTTTATTAGTTTAGTCGAAAAGTAAAATAAAAAACTAAATTGATATTTGAACTAGCTTTAATCGTATTTCGTTCATCCGTAAAAACAATAATATACTTGTTTATTGTTTTGTGTAGAAAATAGAGAAAAGGAAATTTTTGGATTCCTGTAGGGATTTCCTTCAAAAAAAAAATCCCTTAAGCACTGGTTTGACTTGATAATATTCCTAACTACCCAAGGACTGAAATGGTTGCTGGTGATGCTTTTTTCAAAAGGAACCATCGTGAAATTGGCTCCTAACAGTCCATATCTAGTAAGTCAATGGCTTTAAACAATTATTTGCTTATACTACGTTTCCACCAAACTTTAATCTGTTGTAGATTTACTAATATCAAAAATTTGTAGTTCGATTGAAGATTTAAATGAGATTTATTTTAAATCTTCATCTGAGAAGATTAAAATTTGTATGGTAAATCCTCAAGATTTGTAGGAGATTTAAGGTAGATCTACTTAAATCTATGTTTAGTGGTCACTGCAAACGTAGTATTAAGGTGATATCTATGGTTCTCAGGGTTAAGGTAGGAAAGGAAATTATGTGTAAAGTGAACTTGGATTGAGTCTTGTTATTGTTATTATTTCTTAGGATTATAGTGTTATTAGGCTAGTTTATGAGAATAGAAGACTGGTACATATATATGTATATATCATAATATGAATAATATTTATGTGTTTTTGAATCTTGTTGCTAGACAAGGGGGGAATTTTAACGATAAGGATAGGAACTATTTAAATTAACAATTTTTTTACCGCTGAAATGAAAATAGTTATCTCACGCAGATATAGTGGTTACTATTTACTATGTAAGGACCCAACGACCAAAACTGAATAGAAGAAATTTATGGTCATTGAATCTTGCATAAGCTAATAGAAAGAAGGTTTTTTACGTACGTTATATGGCGGTTAATTTTTAACTAGAAATTCAAAGGTGATTTCGCAATTCATCGCGGATTTTAATTTTATTTTTTTAAGGAAGATACTTTTTTAAGTAAAACCTGATTTAAAGAAAAAAGAAAAACAAAAAGGTAAATCTACAGTACTAGTGATCTTATATGGATAATAAATGTGTCTATATAAATTTAGATTGGTCGAGAAGGAAGATTGTCCTGAATACGAATTTTTATGAAATGAAATGATTTATGAATATACATATATTATTCATATACGTAACTGAATTGGGACAATAGAAAGGAAAGAAGGAAGAGTCCTTCACTGAACAGAGGTGTGCTACAGAGGCAAGACGGCGTTAGTGAAAGATATTAGAAGAAAAAAGGAACATAAAGAAAAGTGAAGAAAAGGAAAAAATTAAATGAAAGATAAAACAGTAAGTGAAAGAACTTTAAATCAGTAATTTTCTTCTGTTTAATTTTAACGTAGAATACCTACTTTTTCTATTTTTGTTTGTAAAAATTAGGTTCTTCAATGGCAAATTTTATTGTTGTTTATTTTTTTAATTATTATTTTCGACATTTGAATCACAGTAGGGTGATTTTAATATTTAATATATATAAAAAAGGCTGTCAGTTCTTCACCGTGCGGCTAGCAGAGCGACGGGGGACCCGAGGAAAAGCGTGAGTACCAAATTTCCTTTATAAGTTAAAAATATCTGTGCAGTATATTAAAGTCAATCTTTTATTGATTCAAATTTTTGTACTACATATATATTTATAAAAATTTACTATTGAATTTAATCATTGAAAGAGGTACGAGCTGGAAAGCTCGATTTGTTTTGCTTGATTTTTTTAGATTTAAAAATGAATCTTTAAAATAATAAAATTATAATTTAAAATATTTGAAAACGAACACAACCATGATGTGCTAATTTTATAGTTTAAGGTGTGTGGAGGCTTGGTAAAGCCGTCTTGTTGTCTTCTTTTGGGTAAAAGAACGTTAGGTTAGGTTAGGTATATGGGCTGCCAGTTGATCTTGCTGCCGGCAAGTGAAGTTCAGCAGGTTTTTGCCTGGAAGATTCGAGATCTCTTCTAAATCATTGAAGAAATAATTGCCAGAAAAGTGTTGCTTATATGGGTGCTGGATAATGACACAAAAAGTGAAAGGTGTCCTCATGTTCGTCTTCATCATTACAGCCTCTGCTAGGTCATCGTTGCTTAGCCCCATTTTCTTTTTATGGAAGTCGAGAAGATTGTGTCTGGTAAGTACGCTTATAAGGGTTCGAACCGAATTTTTGCTTATGTGGATGGTACGTTCTGTTCTTTCCTTGTCGAGGTTGGGCCCTAGTTTCCTGGTTGTGGCGCAGGTATCGAGCTCAATACATCTTTCGTTGGTTTTTGAAAGAATATTTTTTCCAATATTCTGTTTCGTGACATAGAGTATGATTCTAATCGACAGGTCTGTTTGGGTAGGTTCAAGTGCTGAACCGTTCCTTGCCAGTTTATCAGCTCTCTCGTTGCCCGGTATATTACTGTGACCCGGGACCCAACAGAGTTTCATGATATGCTGCGTGCCAATAATTTTTAGCTTTTCGCGACAGCTGTTTACAATCTTCGACTTGGTAACTGACGCAGAAATCGCTTTAATTACCACTTGGCTGTCAATAAAAAAGTTGATATCGGTATTTGATATATCCAGTCTCGTCACGTATTTAGCAGCATTTTTCACTGCCAATACCTCAGCTTGGAAAACACTACTGTGGTTATGAAGTCTAGCGGTCACAGCTCATTTAAGGTTTGAGAAGAAACATGCACCAACCCCAGTGTAAATTTTTGAGCCGTCGGTGTAGATAGTTATTGACGACTCATCATGGAGTTCGTTGTTTAGCCATACTTGTCTATCAGGGAAATAGGTTTTGAATGGTCGATCAAAGTCCAGTTTTAGAGGGATGTAGTCTGTGCACACATTGGTGCCTATAATTCTATGCAGAATCTGAGCATGGTATATGTGGCTAGTATTTCAGATGTTAGTTAGGCCTAGCCGTAGCGAACTGTTTGCTGTTGATTCTTTTACGTGGATATGGATTGTTTCGTTTTTTTCATCTCGTTATTATATTATTTCGATTTAGTCGTTTCGCATTTCGTTTATTCAGTATTTTAATCAAAATGCTTTTCAATTACTTTGCTTACATTTGTTTTGAAAAAAAAATCATTAGGCATTTTACTTAGTTCGTTTTAAGTTTATTCCGGTTTTTATTATTTAGTTTTTCGATTATTTAATTTTTTGTTCATTTCGATTTCGATTACTTCGCAAATGTGTGTTTTTTGACGTAAGGCTTAAAATTTTGGCGAACAGTATGTAAGGGGGCATGCTGCCCCCCTGCAACCCCTAATGCTTCGGCCAATTATAGGATTTGGGGTAGGGTCGAGTTTGGATGTATGCAAAGTTTTGTTGTGTAATATTTATCAAAATACATATCGGGCTAAGCCGGGATTAACAAGGATTTTAAGAAGTGAGATTATAATAAACCGAGATTTTTAATATTTTATTTGAATAAGATAATTCCTTCATTATACAAATCAGTTAACAAAACATAAACAAAAAATAAATGTACATACATTCTAATAAAGTCTTATTTTAATTACACGCCCTGAAGGGACTGAAACTAGATCTGTCTTTGAATAAAGGGGAAAGAGCTTGCATTGAAGAAATATGTAGTCATCACAAAGACATATTTCATTTGGATGGCGACAGCTTAAGCTATACAGACGTTTTTTCTCACAAAAAACATGTGAAAGTGGATCAAGGACCTATCAATCAAGGACAGTACAGACTACCTCAAACTGCTAGAGATGAAATAAATTCTCAAGTCAAGAAAATGCTTCACGAAGGTATAATTACTACCAGGAAATCTCCATAGAACTCCCCTCTCTTGGTCGTTCCTAAGTAAAGAGGACCTGACAGAAAAAACGAATGGATGGTTGTAGTCGACTTCCGGAAATTAAACGGGGTGTCAGTAAAAGACTCTTCCAAAAATAGAAGATATTCTTGACCAGCTGGGAAATTTTCGGTAGTTTACTACTCTGGCCAATGAATACCACCAAGCTCTCAGTGACAAAAAGGATCGAGAAAAAACTATGTTCAGTACAGGCCTTGGCCATTACGAATTCAAGAGAATTCCTTTTGGGCTTTTAGGAGCGCCCGCAACTTTTCAAAGAATAATGAATAACATCTTAACGGGGCTCCACGGTATTGACTGTTTCGTGTACCTTGATGAAATCGTGGTTTATTCAAAGAACTTGGAAGAGTATAGCCGTAAATTAGTCAATGTTTTTGGTAGGCGTCGGGAGAACAGGTTAAAACTCAGCACGGATAAATGTAAGTTTTTTGCAGAGACTTGGTATACCTAGGACACTGCTGTTCTGAAGAAGGCGCGCGACGAGTCCCATCCAGAACTAGTTGCGTAACCAGCTTTCCCCTCCCAAGAACATCAAGGAAGTTCAATCATTTTTGGGGTTCATTAGCTATTATCGTAAGTTCGTAGGGCATTTTGCAGGTATAGCTTCCCGAATAAACCAACTCCTCTAAAAGAACACACCATTACGATGGATGGCCAAATGTCAAGTAGGTTTTAAAGATCTCAAACAGGCAGTAACATCCCCACCGGTTTTAATCTATCCTGATTTCACCAAAACATTCATGCTTACAACTGATGCTAGCGGTGAAGCGTTGGGGCGGTTTTATCACAGGGAAAAGTGGGGGAAGATAGGCCGATCTATTATGCCAGTAGATCGCTAAGTCCGTCTGAGAAAAGGTACTCAACTATAGAGGGAGAACTTTAAGCTATTGTATGGGCGACTAGAAATTTTATAACGTATTTGTTAGGGCGACCATTTATAGTCTATAGTGACCATCAACCACTGAAGGGAGTACTTAACGTGGAAGACCCAACAACTCGTCTTGTCAATTTTGACCATAAGCTCTCAGAGTACGATTACAAAATTGAGTATAAACCTAGGAAAATAAATACAAATGCGGATGCTCTTAGCCGTATTCCTAGGTCCGAAGGCCAGTGTCTGGCAGTAACGAGAGAGTAATCTGCCAAAAAAACTGTAAAGAATTCAAGTACCCGAAAGGGTACTTATCTTGAGATATATTTGATTTATAATTTTACAAAGCAAATTCTCACTCAGGGGTCTTGATAAACTATAAATTTACCTCTTTTTAAATAACACTTTTACCGATGCGCAACACAAGAGCAAACAATAAAGGTGTTTTTGTCCCAAATAGTTTTAGCTCTTCGGCTGCTACATCTAATATGATTTCTCTTCTGAATGAAACAACAAAACGTGCAAAAAGTATGGACATCACTAACGAAATACTTGAAAAACAACTAAAAAAACAAAGTTCTCACATAATTGCATAATTACCAAGGGAAATGAAGTAGCTCCGTACCTATTTCACACTTCAAATCAACACTCTTGAAGAGAAATGGTTCCACGTGATTGAAAACGTAAGAAAATCGATCAGTATTCTTGAAACGAGAGTTGACCGATCGGAGCATGCACCAAACGAAACTGTTGTATTGAGAGAAGAAGTTGTAGTAATACAAGGTCAAATTGAAGTCCAGGAACGAAAGATTGTGGCATGTGATGCTCTTATAATTGGTATTCCACATACTGAAGGAGAAGACATACAAAAAATATACGACCACTTTTGCAATACCATTGAATGTAATCCCCCACCATTGAGAAATATTTTCCGAGTGAAGAGCAAAACATCCACGGCTTCCTCTCCTATTATATTGAAATTTGATATGCCGCGTATATAAAACAACACAGCGCTCTTTCATTAAAATTTTGGGTTTGGTACGGTGGGCAATGTGTACATAAACAAAAGTTTGACAGAAAAGAACGTCACTTCAATAGCAGGCAAAAAAAAGTCGGTTATTATATGACCATAACCCTCCGAATTGACGGTGGTTGTTTTTCCATCGTCGTTTTCGAAGAAGTATGGTCCAATCACATCGCCGGACCAAAGACCGCCCCAAACAGTGACTTTTTGTGGATGTAATGGCCTCTCTTCAATTACTTGAGGATTCTCAGAACCCCAAATACGAAAATTTTGTTAATTAACATACCCACCGAGTGAGAAATGTGCTGCGTCACTGAAGAAAAATTTGTTCGAAAAATCGCCGTCTACCGCCTGTTGTTCAAGTACCCATTCGATGTATCTACGACGTTGTGAATGGTCAGCTGGCTTCAGTTATTGTGTGAGCTAGACTTTATATGGATGTAGGTGTAGATCCAAATGCAAAATACGCCATAATGTGCCGTGAGACAGTCCTAATTCCTGAGAATAGCGAGGAATCGACACATTCAGGTTTTCTGCAACACTTTCACTTACAGCAGCGATATTTTCAGTGGTACGAACGAAATGATGATGCACATGCCTTACAATATCAGTAACCAATCCAGTCTCTTCAAATTTCTTCAAAATTTTGCCAATTGCTCTCGTAGTTGGACGATTATGTAAACCATAATCTCCTCTTAAAGCACGATATGAGGCTGTGGTAGAATCACCATTTTTGTAGTAGGTTTTAACTATTTTTATACGTTGTGCGATAGTTAAGCGATACGTTTTCGTAAATTTTTAGACTTTCAACTGAAAAAAAAATTGGTTTAAGATTAGATCGAAGGACAAAAAAATCAAACCATAGATGACAGGTTATATTTGTGATCAAATCAGAAAGATAAATGATTACTATTCTCGGCATAAAAATAATTTCGGTACTCAAGAAATTAAATACAATTATTGCAAAATGCAGAGAAACGTACGCGAACGTATTACTAATCAAAAAGTTATTTATTATAAAAACAAATTTGAAGAGTACCGATCTAATGCAAGGGAACAGTTGATACTTGTTGTTAAGGGGTGGCCGTGGCGCGATAGTTGTGTGCTCACCTGTCAACCTCGTTGTTGCAGGTTCGATTCCTGCCGTTGTCTATGTCTTCTTATATTCCATTAAAAAACAATTTTCAAAATTGTCATAAGATAAGTTGCTGCTTTGCTCATTACATGCTGTTTAGGCATAACACTAACAACATGTGATTGAGTATACTAGCATACCCATAAAATATGACAACGAAATAAATAAATTAATGCGAATTATAAGGGACATAAATAAATAAGACACGGTAATTCTCTCCGCATTAGTTCAGCCGCCATCCCTGGAGATAAATCTGAGACAAAAAACTAGCTCTAGTCTCAGAACATCGCGCCACACATCTTTCCTATCCTTCTTTCTCTTCTTCCACCGGATGCCCGCGCTGTGTTAAGAAAACATATAAAGGGTATTCATAATCCCTTGAGCGCGTGCAATGTTACACAAAAAAAAAACAAAAGTTGATACTTGTCAACGACATCTTAGGTGCACAAATGAAAGATACTGATATTAATGTGCTTAAAAAACAGAATAGTACTATAATAAAAAATAAAAAAGAAATCAGCGAAGAGTTTAATCAGGTTTTTATAGGCATTTCTAATCAAATCGACTGCCCCTCATCTCTCGAACAATTAAATAGTTCCCCATTTAAAGGTACATCCACAGGGCCTTCCTTCTTTCGAAGTCCCACAAATGAAACTGAAATGAAATCTGTTATTAATGGTTTGAAATCAAAACAATCCTGTGGAGCAGATGGAATTTCTAGATTTGTCATTAAGAACATTTCTAATAACATAGTAGAACCTCTAGTGTTTCTGACAAATAAGAGCTTCGACTCAGGTGAGTTTCCCGATTGATTAAAAACAGCCATCATAGCACCTATTTATAAAAAAGATGCTTACACAGATACAAATAACTATAAGCCAATTTCACCACTTCCGTTTTTTCAGAAATATTAGAGATTGCTTTTAAAAATAGAATGCTCTCGTTTTTAGAGAAATGCAAGTAAATAAGTGAATGCCAATTTGGTCTTAGGAAAATGAAAAGCACCGAGGATGCCGTGACGAATTTTCTTACGGAGATTTACAAGTCCTTAGATGAAAGCTTAAAGACAGCTGGTATATTTCTCGATTTGACTAAAGTTTTTGATTTAGTCAATGATGAAATATTACTAAATAAGTTATGTCGAATTGGGTTTAGGCTAACTACACATCGGTGGCTGTGTAGTTACTTAAGTGGTTGAAAGCAACGAGTTCAAATAAATAATGCTTATAGTGAAATAGCAAATTGTCCAAATGTAGGTGTTCCACAGAGGTCTGTGCTGGGGCCGACCCTTTTCCTCATATATATAAACTCTATTTTTCAAGTTCTTTTTAATGGCAAGCTAACAGCGTATGCAGACGATCTGGCATTATCGTACAGGTCTATTTCACAAAAAGGCGTAGTTGCGTTAGTAAAAGATGATCTAATTTCATTGAAAAATTGGTTAGCGTATCACAAAATGGTGCTTAGCAAAAAATCAAACGATATAATGTTCTCTCTATCTCGATCGGTATTTCCTGAAGCTATAAAATATCATCACATATCATGCGACACTATATCCTGCAGCAATCTCTGCTTTCCCTTGAAATTTACAACTGAGTACATATATCTAGGCGTTATTATTGACAATAGATTAACTTGCAAGCCTCAAATTACATCAGTAAAACGCGGTTTATATTTTGCAGTAAGCAAAATATATTTCTTGCGCAAGCTAGTTTCACGTACTTTATTAAATTCCATTTACTATGCACTGGTAAGTCCACGTCTTGAATATGGGCTAGCATGCTGGGGATGTGCTTATAAGACATCAACCTATTACTATAGTTAAAAAAAAAATAGATTAATTACATATAGTCGAAGGACTGAGCATGCTCTCGCACTATTTCAGTCTTTAAATATACTTCCATTTCAATATTTCTACATTTTCTAAACTCTAAGTTTTTTTTTTACTAGAAGTGGAAACGTAAGATTTAAAACGAATGACAACTACCCGCTTCGTAATACTACCAGAGTCCAAGTGTCAGCAGTTTCAAAAGAACAATGCAGACGTTTTTTTAATGTCGTTGCTCTATCTATTTTTAATAAGCTTCCAGTAGAAATATGTCAGACCGTTACTAATAATTTCATATTTTTGAAAAAATTGAAAGACTTTCTTCTCTCCAGATCAGAGGTTGAGACTCTGGTTGAAGTTTTGTCATAAGATATTGCTGCCATAAGCTGCTTCATTAGCGTACCTATATACTTTCTCCTAAACTTTTATAAATAAATAATAAAATTGAAAATACACGCTCGCTACTGACAGTTTCTCTCACAGAGTGTGTACAATGTACCTACATATAAAATATAATTGAAGCGAAAATGTTATTTCATGTCTGAAGATTCATTTCACGAAATCATACTAAGATAAATGTTCAATACATAATATTTACATAATTCTAAATATATATTGAAGCTTAACTTGAAAAAATACTGTATTATACGAATATAACTATAAGCACGCATGTTGTAAAATTTTGATTATACAAATAAAATAAATAAATTCGGCCATAAATGGTAATCGTAGTCATTAAGCGTAAAATGGATAAATATTTCTTCATAAATAAAAACTAATTATAAATCAAGTGAAAATGTCAGTTAAACAATCAATTAAGTAAATTAAGTTATTATAGGAAAATAACCTTGGCTTTTATAATAAGCAAATAAGCAAAAAATTAAATACAATTTGGTTGACAAGGGTACCGGCAGTTGGACTTTTCTATCCACCCCTGAATAAATTAAAACCGTATTAAGAGATTTCCATAACTCTGTACTCGGTGGTCATAACGGAGTGAAGAGGACAAGTATACGTATCCGAAAACAATTTGTCTGGAAAAACATGCAGAAAGACATTCATGAATATGTTAAGAAATGTATAATGTGTCAAATTAACCAAAATGCCTATGATGTTGACTGACACTTCTAGCCTACATTTCAATAAGGTGTACATGGATATGGTTGGTATTTTGCCACTTATACAGGCAATAGATATATCTTAACATTTCAAGATGACCTGAAAAAGTATACGCCTGTGTGGCAATTCCGAATGCTGAAGCATCTACGGTAGCAAGAGCCTTTTACGAGGAGATTTTTACAAAGTGTTGCAAACCGAAAGCATTTGTCACAGAATTGAACTTATTTTACCTCGAAACTTTTTACCGAAACTTGTAAGCTTCTGGGAGCTAAGGTTCACATTAGGCTTGGCGCGCACATGCAATTTTTCCGAAATGAAATAGTTTAATCACTAGTTGAACAATGATCCTCAAATAAGCAAGTTAAAAATCGATCAACGAGATAAACAAACACACAGACAATATTTTGATTTTATGTGCGCGCAGTTAAATATAGTTCGGTGTGATACAAACTGAAGAACTTATTTGGGGAGATCGTTCGGTTTGTGCCAAAACACAAACTTTTAAGTTGCTGGAATGGCGGACTGAATAGTTTTTGCTTGTGCGCGCACTCTTGTATAAGTAAATGGCATTCACTTTAGCAACCAAGCTGTTGCAAGACTGAAAGTTGCATGTGCGCACCTAGCCCTACCGCCTATCACCCTCAAGCTAATGGTTTACTTGAGCGAAGTCAAGGAATTTCGTTGACAATGACGATGGGTATTGGGAACAATGGTTGATACAGGCGATGCATGTCCACAATACGCCGTGTTTACATCTACTAAACTGACACCAACGAAGAGTTTGTGTGGTTTTGAGTTCGAAATTCCCACAAGTCTAAAAAAAAAACCTGGTCCGCAATATAATGCAGAAGAATATCCACTACAGTTGAAATTCCGACTCCAACGAACGCATGAACTAGCAAGGGAAAATTTGAACAAGGCAAAACTAACGTCCAAGAGTCAGAACGACCGACAAATTAATCCAGTTACATTTGTACCAGGTCAAAAGCTATTGCTGAAAAATCCTGCGCGTAAAAATAAATTCGCACATGTCTGGTTGGGACCCTATGAGGTGTCGCCTGTTAACGCAGACGCAGAAGTTGGTAATAAAATTAAAAGGGTACACAACAATCAGATTAAACTATTTATCGAATAATATTTTTTCCAACGCATTCAGATAGGTTTTAATACTATGTAGAGATTCTTAATGTCTTAAAATTCGTACTCATGATTTAAGAACCGATAGTGTTTTTTTACTATTTTGTTCAATTAATAATATTTCCTTTTCTCTTTCTAGAACCTCCAGTACTAGATACATATTGTATTCTATATTACATATATTTATATTGCAAAATAAAAAAAAGGAAGTTGCACTGCTTATGTACATTACATTACTTAACTATCTATAAACATACAATTTTAATTATAAACTAAACTATCTATAAACATACAATTTTAATTATAAACTAAAAAAGGAGGAAAAATTGTATTTATAATGAATTTCATTAACAAATATACAATAATAATTATAATTATATTAATAAAAATCTGTGTGCTATGTGCAACAATTTCGAATCTCACCCAATTAACTGAAAGAACGTTATTGCCGTTTAAAATTCAGAAGCAGGAATAACTCTTACCCGTTCTGCTGAAACATGTGGGGTCAGTAGTGTTTTACAAGGATACATGGATGATCATAACGAAGTTCACAGCTTTAAATTATAGGACAGTGCTGTCGACCTCTGAAAACTGAAAAAACTAAAAAGTTTGTGTGACGGGCTCACTGCAGAAATCTTACAGTTGTTTTGCAACCAAATAACCCGTTAGTCGGCGGCAAATATTGCAATCTTAAAGCCATATACGCAACGGTTGAATGCAGTTTTTTAGAGACAAAAACCATCCAACCGACAAAAGAGAGCCCTGGACTTCGTTGGACAATTTTCTAAATGGGCATTGGGCACAATGGATAGTGAAAATTCACGCAAGGTGTATAGTCAACTCAACATTCTTAAATGGGACGATGGTGGAACTTTCCACCTAGTCATCTCTTTTAATAACGAAAAGCTGGGTAAGCTAATAGAGGCGCTGGCAGACGAAATGAAAAATCTGACAAAAGGATTGGAAATGTTTAACCAGACCATCGCAAAAACTTTCAACAACCTTACCAGTGAAATCGTCTTTTGCAAGGTCATGACTCTGCTGATGCAACATCGGCAGGCAATCGATCTATCTACCTGCGATGACCTTTACCAAAACAGGCTACACAAATTCATCCTAAGCCCCAAAAACATCAGCGAAGGTCTGCAGAGGGCAGTCCCAAATGGAAGGGGTATATTTGGAAGCTGCTTCATTTTACATCAAGCAGCCAAGACGTCTGTTTTTCCGGATGGAACCAGTATCCTCATCAAAGTAACTAGTCCATTACCGGAACTGCAGAAGATCTATCCCGTCTGTTTTCAACGAGGGGTGGGACCTAATCCTGGACAGCAGTTATAAATACGTTGCCGAATCTGAAAATCAAGCTTACTTTGGACTGTTGAGCCACGGGGAATTCGGAAAGTGGATCCCTGTGTCGCACGATGAAACGGAGTCTGATATCTAGATATGCAGTTTCAACTCACCTCTCCTAATTCAGGAAGTTCTGAAAAAACTGTTCTTTCCTTTTAAGTCCATGCCAACTTTCAAACCATGAACAATGAAAACCGGCGACAACAAAAACATCGCCGGGAACGTTCTAGACGGGAAGCGTTCCACTGTAGAATTGAAACTCAACTTAAAAATAATGGAAGCAGGAAGGATACTACAAGGGCACAACTGGGAAAATTCAACTCATAGGTATTCCTTTTTGAGCCTGCTAGTAGTTATCGTAGCCTTAGCCTTGGTTGGTTTGATTATCTACAAAACTCTGATGGCAAAAAGACGAGGGGAAAGGGATTCCAACATCCATTAGCTGACTGAAGTAGCTACCCCTTGCGCGGTATTAGAACTGAGAAAACCCTTAGCAAGAAGAGGGAGCCACCTGATGTACCGGAGTTTCGGCCAAACATCGGCGTTACATATGAATGCGTTTAAGATGACAATTTTGAATTGAAAATGAAATAAAATGTTAAATAATAAATACTAAAGAAAAAATAATAGATTTAATAATTATCATTCACTTAAATTACTTTACTTATTTGATCAGATTTCTGCTTTCTATGATAATTACATATTTAAAAAAAAAATTATGATTGTTAATTTGAAGACAATTTCTCTTTTAATATAGTTACACAAAATTTTTTATAAATTAAAAAAAAAATTTACTATGTTTATACACATATACATATGTATATAACTTCAATATTCTGTTCAAATGTCTACTCTAATAAACATAAAAAATTTAAATTAAAAATATTTAACTCAATTTTGGTTTTAAAAAAAAGAAAAATCTATTATTGTATTGTTTATTACTACAACAAAGACTTTATTTGCTAAATATTAAAAATTCAAACCAATATTATACTTACTGAAAATATATGTCTATACCTGTTATAAGTTATAAAGGCTTATCCATTTCGCTGTTTCAAAAGTATAGGGCTGGAATTCGACATCTGTCAAACTAAGATGTTAAACCATTTTTTTTTCAGTTGAAGGTCTGACATTTACGAAAATGGATCGCCTAACTATCGCACAACGCATACAAATTGTTAAAACCTCCTACAAAAATGGTGATTCTGCCACAGCCACATATCGTGCTTTAAGAGGAGATTATGGTTTACATAATCGTCCAACTAACCAAGCAATTGGTCAATTGTGAAGAAATTTGAATAGACTGGATTGGTCACAGATATTGTAAGGCCTGTGCATCATTGTTTCGCTCGTACCACTGAAAATGTTGCTGCTGTAAGTGAAAGTGTTGCCGAAGACCATAACATAGACATATTTTAAAATAAATAACTCTTTTGCCACTACTAAAAACCATGCGGGAACTTAAATGGAATTATTGGAAATAGAAGGAGAATATACAGGCGGCGATTTCAGCCTTCCTCTGATACGACCGCTAGCTGACCAGAAATCCTGCCTGAACCAACAAATGCAGCCCCAGTCGGTTCATTTGCCTTTCTTCAGGCATTTATCTAGTGGCATTTAAAATTATAATGTACTTTATTTAATTTTAAGAAAAACAAGTTGAATGTACATATTTAATTTTGTTTTTATTTTTAATGAGACTTCATAACATAATAAGTATGCAAAAAATCGCATCCATTAGATTATTTTATTTAATGGTTTCTCTACTGCCCGCAGGCTTGTAAGTAACTAGTCACATTTGTTACGTCCTCCTTTACTTGGTGCCACATTTGGTCATACAGGAAGTAAAAACTATTAGGGTTTTCTCATCGAAGAGAGTCTGTTAATTTTTGGAAGCTGGAGGGGGTTGATGTGCATTGTGGTTCGAATGAATATGACTTTCTGAGTACGTAGGGTAGATTGCAGGGGTGATTAGTAGTTGTAATTTTCAACTGGAACAGATTTTTATCTAAAACAACAAAATAAATGAGTGTTTCCATCCAATTTTCTGGGATTTTTCAATTAACTTCGGGCGAAGTTTTCCTCATAGGTTTCATTGGATATCGATATTTTTTGTGTGAATGGGATAGTTGATTGGAATCCGTATGGTATCAACATGAATTTTTGTCATAAAAAGCCGAACATTCAAACAAATTCTGTAGAAATATAATAGGTATGGGTCCATCGGGGCAGTGAGGATTTCCAATTCTTCTTCACATATAAATTATAACTATATTAAAAGCTAGACAAAAGTTCATAAAACTAGCCTTATTAACAATAACTTACAACTAATTTACTGGCCCTTTACGCGCGTTCCAAACTAAACTATATCTCTTAAAACTAAAAATTATTTTATTCTATTGTGCCACCCCGACTGTTCCTTATACCTAACTTATGTACCCTAAATCTATGTAAGTCGGCCAAGACAAAGGCTTATTCGACTTTTTGTATCACTTTCCGAAAGCCACCAGAACTGGTTCTCCTCCTTTGCCCTATCACTTCGGTCCCGATCGGACACAGTCCTACTAAACCGAAGGAACTCTTCTCCACCTTGAGCGATGACGTCTCGATCATATAGGAGTCGCCTATCTACAGTTCTTCGGCTGACGTGGTAGATTAGCGGAACCGCCATTCCATCCTGTATCAGCCCTTGACTGGCTAAATAGATGAATGCCTCGCGGGGGATATAGCCACTTAGCCGCGCACTCTCGTGGTAATCACTTGTAGGGTAATAAGCCCCAAGAATTAAGCTGTTGGTTGAAGTCATCGCTCTTGCAATGTGACACCGAATCAGTTTAAACAAAAAATTATCTATTCTGTTTATGTTGGATCCGTTGTATAGAACCTGGTAGGAGTAATATCGTGTGTACTCCGACTCTGGTATTCTGTGTAATCCAAGGCAGCGTCTAAGAAACTGCCCCTCACCGGACTCTTTTCCATTTGAGATGGGGCAATGTTGAACCACACGGGACATCCATAAGCAATCATCGGCCTGATGAGGGACATGTAGCAAATCACCTTCACCCTGCTGTCAAGACGGCTGCCATAAAGCTGTCGTTTTGTCAGGGCATATGGTCCCCTAGCCCTGACCAGAGCAGCACCTATATGTCTGTCAAAATACAAGTACTGATCCAACCAGATGCCAATGTAATTTACTACACTTTCACTCGTCAGTGGATGTCAATGTGGCCCTACGACCACCAGCTTGCGCCAGTTCTTTCTCGTATCCCTTGAGACTCTAGACAACGGAGTCCTACACCGAATAGTTTCTGATTTTCAACTTCCAGTCATCACAATATCGCTGAATCTTGTCGAAGTCACTCTTCAAAATATTTTTGATGACATCAACTGTATGAGCTGTTCTGTACGCAATTAGGTCGTCGGCGTACGCAATTGCCGGAGTTAGACTACCTATCAGTTCACTGGTGTAAATGCTGAATAGAATCGGCGAGTTTACCGCTCCCTGCAGAGGACAATTTTTAATATTAAAAATTGCGGTAGAAGTTACAGTGTCATTCTTGACAACAAACCATTTAGCATGTCATAAAGCATATATAATAGAGGTTTACTTATGCCTATGCTAGCAAGCTTTATATAGAGACCTTCTTACCATACGGTGTCGAAGAACTTCTTAAAATAAACTAGACAGGCATCCATACACTACTCTTTAGTTTTGTTCTCTTGAATATCAGAAACCAGCTTAGACGCGGCATGAGTTATGTCATGTCCCACCATTAAACCCGGTAAAACCAAGGTTATCAGATCGCCACTGCGTTACATCGTTCCGCAGGTAAAAGTGGTGAACCAGAGCTCTGCTCTCCAGGTCATGATTCGGGCGAATGATAGCATTAACCTTGTATACTTGCTGGAAAGCAGCCCCCACAGCCTCCACCTTCTCCTGCGGATCTTCGATTATGAAGAGGGCATCGTCCAAGATGGCGTCATATGGGTGTATGCCTGCTGTCAGAATACGTCTCTGTTCACGGAAGGTCGTTTTGATCTTTCCTTCTAAATATCTTATTCATTTTTGCGAACATACTCGCGTCGCTAGAATTAACGGCCTCGCAGTTTGCTGCGCTGTGGCCGAACCTTTGGCAGCGCATGAATTGAAGTATGTCGCCGCGCCTTTTTAATTTATCCCAAGTTACAACCTGGTAGTTGAGGACCCAGATACTCCTCAATTTATCCAGTTTGGGGCTGGGTGAAAGCTGCACAAGAAAGATGGGAAGATTCCTCTTCTCGCGCCTAGCTCTAACTATGGCGAACGACTTGACCTCGATAAAGTCGGATCGTCATTCACTTTTTGGCGGAGTTCATTTAAGAGCACCTGTGGTTCGGTGCAGGAATTTATGCCTTTAATAGGACCGTTTGAAACCTTTTGGTCTTAGGAGTGAAGAATTCAGTGGTGGATTCCTTTAGCAATGCTTTAATTTTTTTGTGCCGCTCCACTGTGAAGCAGTGGATAGTATGCCTGTCTTTATTAAGTCGCTTAATAGTGAAATTTTGACCTATGGCCGACTTACACAGATTTATGGTATCCTGCAACTCCATTTTATACGTATTTATTGGTGGCACTTTTTCTTTTTTATTACTCTGCGGCTGTGGCTGCGGCTGCTGCTGATTCTGTTGCTGCTGTTGCTTCGGCTGATGTTGTTTCTGCTGCGGTTGTTTCTGCTGCGATTGTTTCTGCTACTGCTGTTTTTTTGCTGCTCTTTTTGTTGTTGTTGCCTTCGTTGTTTCTTGTTTATTTTTGAGAGCGAGAATAAGGAGGTAAGCTGGTCCTTCAGGCGTTCAATATCTGCCTCGAATGCTAAAATTTTCTTAAGCATTAATTGATCCTCTTTATCTTCCTCATGAGACGATGCATCTGTAATGGAGAGGTTGACGACTACATTGCTGTCACCTATCGTGAAATACCCTTCACCTTCCTCGGATATATATTCGATAGCATCCTCTTTATCAGAGGGTGATGTATCTAGTTGTTTGCACGCTGCTTCTGATGTCATATCTATTGGTGACGCTCCCCTTACCGTGGCTGTGATTTAATTTTGATGATGATGAAGAAAACTCTAAACTCAATCCGCAAAAATAAAAGGAAATTTAAATTATGCGGAGGAAATTGTACCCCGGTTTAACGACGGAACTTTTAAAGAACATTTTCTTATGAACCCAGATATGCTAAACTGTGAACTGCATGCTACTGACGAACTCCGATCTGGTCCTGGCAGGTACAACCAAAATTAAAAAG
Source organism: Philhelius pedissequus (assembly GCA_910595825.1). Taxonomy (NCBI): domain Eukaryota; kingdom Metazoa; phylum Arthropoda; class Insecta; order Diptera; family Syrphidae; genus Philhelius; species Philhelius pedissequus. The sequence continues at coordinate 248,791,285 of OU343160.1, read as the reverse complement.
AATATGATGATTACTCTGTGGTACCAAGGAAATTCAGAATGCAGGAGGTAACTTAACATTTCTTTAACTTTCGGTATTTCATGCTTTTAATTTACCGTGTTAGTCTAGAATTTTTAGAATCTAGAGCAATTGCAGGCAGATTTTGTGTATCGATTGCAAATGTTTGGCGGATCGTTACAAGCATCTTTGAGTGCTTAATTAAATTAAACAGAAATAAAAACTTTATTAAATGGCCCAACGCTGAAGAGGCTTTCCGAACATCAGGCTACGACTTAAGAAAAACTCGTTTTCCAGGTAACACAACGTAATTTAAACCATAATATATCTTAGGAGTTACTGGTCCGATTGACAGTTCCCATATTCCCATTAGAGCGCCTATCGTATCACACAATTCTCATATATACCGAAGAGGTTATCACTTGGTCCTGCTGCTAGGGGTTTGTAACCATACGATGGAGTTCTTACATTTTTACACTGGTGAGGTATGTATGTTTAACTCACGATGCACTGCTCTTAAGAATATCTGGACTCATAAGCAAAATTGAATCAAGTAAGCCGTAGGTGTCTTTGATATTTTGCAGACTAATAAATATACTAATATGATGTTTTTCAAAGGCGATTTTCTCATCAACGAAAACCAGCATTTCCTTATAGACTCCGCTTATTCCTTGAAGCAATGGTATATATGACCTTTCAATGACATTGGGCGCTTAAGAAATGAAGAAAAGATGTCAAATACTGTTAATTCCAAATGAAGAGTAACCATGAGCGTTCATTTGATTTACTCAAAGTCCGATTCCGAAGGTTTTTCAACATAAACTCTTTGAAACCAGCATCAGTTGTAAAGTGCATAATAGCTTCATGTATCTTACACAATATTTGCATAATGAGTAATGATGCTGAGGAAGATCTTATCGTTGTAGATGACCATAACGTTGAAAGTGGCTTTGATGTCGAATATAATGAACGCGATACTACTCAAACAAAGAGAAATGCTTTGTTGGGAGTATAAACTTTCTGTTGTCCAAAATCCAAATAAGGAAACACTTTTTTTCAACAAATAGGATTACTGTACATTATTATCAATAAATAGTTTAATATAAAACAAAACTTAATTCTTTTAATTAATTGAAAACTATATATATTTTTAAAAATAAAATACACAACTGGATGTTACGTACTTGATCTAATGTGTTATCACATCACACCATCGACCATCAATAAATGTATGTTACATATACACACCAGATACAGAAAATCAACAATCTTTTGTTAAATATATGTATTTTGCACAAAATAAGCATAAAGAGCAATTATACGGAATATATGTATGTGAGTAGATGTGAAATCTTTCACGAAATCGAAACTAGAAGAAGAATTCCACACGCATTCCATTAATTTGCAATCTAATATTCTCTTGAATTTGTTTGTTGTTTTAAGAATAACCTTTTGTCTGACATAAAAAGAACAATAAACATTATATAGAGGAAAAGAGAGATCCATTATTTTAATAAAAAAAGACCAATATTATTAAAAAAAAACTTGATAGCTAGGTATCATTTGTTTCAGAAACTTTTTGTTTAAGGTGATACGAAACTGTAGACAAAAAAAAATTTTAAAAAAACTTAAAACTTTTATGCTATAATTTAATGTATATATTCGCTATTTGTTGGTAAGTTGTTTTTTATACCACTTTGAAGCTGCTCATTGCTCCTTTATTTGCGAAAGGAGAAAAAATATCATTTCCTTGGTCCATTTAAACCCTGAAATCTTTTTTTTTCACTAGATTTTATTTATATTTAGATATCATTATTTATTATTTATACAAAAAAAATTAACTTCTGCGCCGGACCGACTAACTACTTGCGCCATTTTAGTCTGCATCTGATTATTTTTTTTCACATTATCCCTTTTTTTGGTGTGTTCAGCAATTTAGTCCCATGCTCAGTCGATTATGTTCGAGCACACCGAGTGCGATATGCACACGTTCAGAACGTAAAAAGAAACACACATTTTGAGCTCTGAATGATTTGAGTTAAAAATCGAAATCGATATTTTTATCAAAATTGACGCTACGATGATAGACAACACCAACAAAAGTTGGTCCCTCAATTCCGTCTGTTCGTATGACTCTATTTTTTATGTGTATGTGTGTATATCAGAATGTCTGTACCTCGATCTATATCCCTAAAGGGGTTTCTCCAAACCTGATAGCAGAGAAATTGAAAAAAATAATTGTAGGAAGGTACTGGTAATACAACTTTTGTGAACAAGCCTAATTATCTCGAAAACGGCTCAAATGATGATAAAATTCTACACTCTGTAGTGCTTAATCTGACTTCTACTAGTCTTAGTTTCGATGAATTAGTTAAATGAATGTTTGACATAAAAATTTACATTAACATAATTTTATGCAACCTAAAAAGGTCTTAATTTTAAATTTAAAACTAAAGGTTAAAAGAGGCAGCAATATTTATATGGTTGTATTCACATAAAATCAAATCTAAGGCACACATATAGTATAACTGGAGTTCTGTTAGTTTTCACACGTTTGTTATTCTTAGTTAAGGGAAAAAAGTTGTGGGAGAAAGTACAAGGCAAGAATTTCCACTTTTCAGCATTTCTCGAATGAGTACGAGATCATCTGGTGTTAATGACCATCCACTCAACTGGCCAACACTTTGAAGTTCCGGACAGCGTTCCATTAATATCTGAAATAAACAAATATTGAATAAATAATAAAAAAGCACAAAGTTATGATAAAAATTGTTTATAGTATGTCCAATTTATAATTGCAGTATATGGAAGATAGGATGTTTTACTTTCCTTTTAACCATTATGGATTTTAATAAGCTATTATTATTTTAAATCACTTAGCTCCCCCCACTCACAATCACTATCCGCAGTAGACTTAAACATTCACCAGGTGAATGTCCATCAAGAGTGTGTTTCTTTATTTATTCCGGATAAGGAATAGAATGGATGGAAAAGACGAAATGTTTATCTAGAATATCCAGAATGGAATGAATAAAGAAACAAAAATTCTCTCCGGAATAGAAAAGATGACATCAATCAGCTCTTTTAAAGTGTTGTGATGATGACAAGAAAATAGATATCTCTATGGAAAATAGTAAAAATAAATTATTATTAATTTATTGTTTTATGAAAAGTCACATTTAATTGTTATTTATATATTTATTTCAATAATAAAAATATAAACAATGTTTGGTCATCCATTTTGTTTACCTACTTGGTTTTCTTCTTTGGCTGCTGTCATTTGTTTTGCTTTCATATGAAAGGGTTATTCCGAGAATATTCTTTTCATTCCGTGTTTAACATGGAATAAAAAGAATGCATTCCAAACGTTCCGGAATGAATAAAGAAACAACAAAATAGTTTATCCGGAATATTCCATGGAATAAAGAAACGCAAAACTGGTATTCCGAATATTCTGGACATACCAGAATGAATAAAGAAACACACCCCAAATGAACAATGGTTACTCTGATTCCAAGTTTTTTTTCAATAAACACAAATATCATTAAGGGCACAAATAAGCCATACTAAGATCGGAAACCTTCGTACGTTTCATCCCCCAAAACCCATTTGTTTACATTGTTGTATTTGTAGCTTTGAAACTCTATCCATGAATAGTTGGGAAATCGAAAAGCAAAACAAAAACAAATTACTAGGGCTGTGTTGTCTATGTGTCTATAGGAAGAGGAACAGAAAAGATTCTTGTGTGCGTTTCTATCAATTTGTCTATTGGAAGAGGAACAGAAATGTTACTTGTGTGCGTGTTTCAGCTTGTAGGCAAATGTCAAATGAAAGCAGAGGTTTCCGGTCTTTACATTATTAGTTTATGATTAAGTTTTGGTTGAAAATTGGCGATCAGTTTCCTTCCTTTTCTTTCAATCGGGGAGCAGATAGGTCATGGCATAGTGGGATGTACGTGAACGCAAGGAAGATTACACAAACAATTTAAATGTAACTCAGTGATTCAGTTTCTTATTTCAGTGGAAATTTCTTAAGCTAAGGTGCCGTGCAACAGCAGTGTTTCTGAAAAAGCTCTCCTGTGGTATAATGCCTTTACTGCAAATATAAATTGGACAGAGTATAGCTAGTTATTTTTTTTGTATTCTCTTCATAATGATAATGTTTTTATTAATTACTTTTCTACCGAGCTTACAATATTTATTTATATACAAAACAACAATTCAGATATCCGTTGTTAATAATTTAATAATTATTTTGTATTTTAAAATATTACTATCAGTAAAGCTTTTTCAAACAATTGTCTATTTAAATTTATATAATGGGTTATCAATTTTGCGGTTTCAAAAGTAAACATAAGCAAAACACATATAACATATTGATATCGCCACGGCGAGGAATTACGCGGCCAGGAACTATCTCTTGCAATAAGGCCATATTCGCTCGAGTTGCGTGGCATGTGGCACCGTCTTGTTGAAACCACATATTCTCCAAGCCGTATTCTTCAATAGCAGGCAAAAAAAATCATGACCATAACTCTCCGAAGTGACGGTGACAGTCGTTCCATCGTCGTTTTCGAAGAAGTAAGGACCAATCACACCTCCGGACCAAAGAGCGCCCCAAACAGTGACCTTTTGTGGATGTAATGGCGTTGCTTCAATTACTTGAGGATTCTTAGAACCCCAAATACGACAATTTGGTTTATTAACATACCCACCCAATAAGAAATGTGCTTCGTCTCTGAAGAAAATTGTGTTCGAAAAATCGCCGTCCATCGCTTGTTGTTCATTCATTCGACGCATCTACGACGTTGTGAATGGTCAGCTGGCTTCAGTTGTTGTGTGAGCTCGACTTCATATGGATGTAGGTGTAGATCCAAATGCATAATGTGCCGTAAGACAGTCCTAATTCCTGAGAACGACGAGGAATCGACACATTCGGGTTTCGGCAACACTTTCAATTACAGCAGCGATATTTTCAGAGGTACGAGCGAAACGATGATGGACAGGCCTTACAATATCTGTAACCAATCCAGTCTCTTCAAAGTTCTTCAGAATTTTGCCAATTACTTGCGTAGTTGGACGATTATATAAACCATAATCTCCTCTTAAAGCACGATATGTGGCTGTGGCAGAATCACCATTTTTATAGTAGGTTTTAATAATTTTTATACGTTGTGCGATAGATAAGCGACCCATTTTCGTAAATGTCACCGGTATCAATGCTGTGAATAGCCAGTGCCGTCTTCTTAGAACTTTTTAGACGAATATCTGACTTGTGGTTCGCCATTCTTTGCCGAAGGAGTTGCTTGGTGGTGCCGGTGTAGCCAAGATTGCAGCACTCATCCGTTTTCCCTTGGCAATTTATTTTATAAACTACGTCTGCACGGCGATCTTTGACTATTTTCGTCTTCAGGTTTGTGAATAGGGATGCAACAGTCTGGTTTGACCTATATGCCAAGTTGACTTGCGGGTGGTTTTTCGCGACCATTTCTTTGAAATTTTCTGAAAGTTTGGGCACATAAACGACACTCTAATAAGCACTTCTCCTCTCTTCCAACTTATTTTCAGAACGAACTTGGTGTTTTTGACGAAGTATCAAGTTCCTTATAACTTCTGTCGGAAAGCTGTTGTCTAAGAGTATTTGCTTAACTTTTTCTTCGTTAGCGGAGTGGAATTTTCGGTCGGTCAACGCAAAGACTTTGTTAATCAAGTTCGACGCAGTGCTTATGCAGTGCTTGGCTTGATTAGATCGGAAATTAAAAAGTCTCCCAGATGCCATATCTTTCTGGTACTAGTCGAAAGAAAGTCGACCATTTTCGCGGTTTGTTTTGGCTCAGCTTGGTATTTTCAGCTATAATTTCCCATTTCTTTTTAATAATGTTCATTGCAAGCTGAACAGGAACATTAGTAAAAAGAGAAACAGCGTCATAAGAAACCAAACTATCGTTTGTGTCAAGTACAAAATCTTTTGCTTTGGATTTAAACTCCAACGAATTTCTTACAGACTGCGGAGATTTTTTCGTGACACACTGTAATATTTTGCCCAGGTAAAGTTAGTAACAAGGAACTTTCATCGATGACGTTATCGGCGGGAGATGCATGTTTGTCTTTTGAATCTTTGGTAAACCATATATTGCAGGTATTTGTGCTGTGTAGGTAGTCATAATTGCGTTTTCCCTATCATCGATCATCTTGTTGGTGTGTAACCATTTCACAAATTCATTATTTTTGTTTTGTAGAGTGGTCCTGTATGTAGAGCGGTCAGAAAGAAGTTCCGTCATCTTGTCTTCATATTCCGTCATATTCAGCGCAACAGTCACATTGCCTTTATCAGCTGTTACAATTATGATGTTTTTGTGTTTCTTAAGAAAATTTGCCGCATCTTTGTGTAGCTTCGCAAACAAGACACAAAATATATCAGCCGTTTACTGTTCCTTAGTTTCTGACAGTAAATATCATAAGAAATAGACTAATCTTCAAATGTGAAGTGTTCAAAATCTGTTTTTAATCTGTTTTTTTTATATGTCTTAAAGAAATTATTGTTCAGTAATTTAAAAAAGTAAAAATCTTAAAATTTAACATTATGTTAGTATTTTGTTCGTTTACTTATATCAATGTGTACAAACATTATATCTTTGTTTAATTTTGTAAATAAAGACACCCCAGAAGAAGATGGCAACCACCGTATAAATCATTATTACGATCAATAAAGCCGATGAGAATCACTTTTTAAAAATTCTCCAATGTCCAAATAAAAACCAACTTGGTCAAAAACTTCTAAAATATTGGTAACTAATTTATTCATAAGCAAATTATATGTGATGAAAAATAGCATGAACGTTAAGCTGTCAAATCACTAGATAACTCAGAGTTGCTTATTCAGCAGGTGAAAAATGACATGAATGATGATCCTTTAATTCACTTTGTTCATGTAACTCGTTAATTCGCATATGAATTATATATGATGAAAAATGCTATGAATGTTCAGTTATGAAATCAATAGGTAAGGCACGTATGATACTTACTTCATTTTTCCCCTCATTTTTAATGCATTAAATCACATGAAAGTGTTCAGTTTTCTGTGAAAGAGGAAATATTATTTTTTCCCGAAACAGAAACATTGTATATGTATGGTATACCCTCAAACATCATTTTATTAATTTAATTTTTCAATTCGACGATTCAATAATCTGAACATTCAATGAAGAAAAAAATATGGTAAGCTAATAAAAATTAAAATGTAGTCTTGACAAAATCTTGATGCTAAAGTAAACCTTATCATTTGGTTCTTTTAAATTTGATATGATTTCGATTTTAGCAATTCATTTTGTTAATTCTGTAAAGGTTTTGCACATTCAGTCGCCAGCTTTACATGTTGAGTATAGATTGCCTTGTGCTGAAATTGCGTTGAAGTGACTCCATTTGTCTACAATTAGTATTCCCATTGCCGTAGAATAAATTGTATCCCACTGGATAGAATTTCCGCCATTTTAAGAACTTGGATAAAATTGAAATTCGTCTCATTCAAGTTCATATAATCTCATTTCCCATTTCCTTTGCCCAGAAGCAAGTTCTTAAAATCCCTTAACTGTTTAATAAATATTAGATTCAATTGCATTTAAAGCCTTTTATTTTAATTTGTATAGTCGCCATTTGCATCACAAGTTCCTTTAGCATAGTGCCGTCTTAGTGCTATGCAACGTAGACCAGCTAGAAGAAGCCCACGTTTTAATCCAGAGGATGAACTAGAAAACAAAGTGAACATGGAAGCCAGAGCTAGTCCCTTAGATGTTTACGCGCCGCCCCCACATCAACGAGTACTTCTCCACATGTTCCTAGTTCCTCAGAAGGATTACCAGTGGCTAATTTTGCCGTACCACTGGGTGTTGCGACACAGGGGGTTTCAGGGGCCAATTCTGTCACCTCACTGGGTGCTTCATCGCAATTAGTGGCCACTGCCAGCACCAGTTCTAGCGATGTCAAGGCCACCGCATCACCAAGTGCTCCGCCACTCGTAGCACAAGTAGCAAATGCCAATGCCGCCGTATTACCACCAAGTTCGTGTGAATTGACTACTGTGTCCAATGCTGCTGCATCGCCGCAGAGTGCTCTGGTGGGCAGAATTGCTAATGCAGATGCAACGGTGGTCGTATTGTCAAACAGTACCACATCTAGTGTTACTACAACGCATGCAACAGGTTCGACTATCGCTGGCATCGCCGCCGCAGCCCAACAGTAATGCATTTTTTAAGAAATGCAAAGAAAACTCATCGCCTTTGAGAGTGAACTGAGAAACACTCAAATTAAACTTGGTCAGCGAGATTTGCAATGCCTGTCGTTAAAGGAGCAAAGCAGGCCGGTACAAGCCGCATCAACTGTTGCACAGTGGGTAGCACCTCATCATCATCATCATCATCATCATCCTCATCATCATCATCATCATCATCATCATCATCATCATCATCATCATCATCATCATCATCATCATCATCATCATCATCATCATCATCATCATCATCATCATCGTCATCAACATCATCATCATCACCATCAGCATCATCATCATCATCATCATCATCATCATCATCATCATCATCATCATCATCATCATCATCATCATCATCATCATCATCATCATCACCCCTTCGGGTAGGGGAACAAAAAAGAATATACACGAGGTAAGGCATGCCTGTCGTAAGAGGCGACTAAAATCCAACCTCCGTATACTGAGAGTGTACGTATACATACATAAATATGCAATGAGTAAAACAAATAGATACATTACCCCAGGTGGCAATCCAGGTTCACTGGAAAATTAACCCTCTTCGGAGGTCGGCTCTACGGATTCTGGGGTGAGCCAATTATTGCATTTAATAAATCCCTTCTTAAAAAAAGCAAGGGTTGCTCGATCACCTTCATCCCAATCGAGTGACAACGGTAAGAAGAGTTCACCGGTAACGCCAGATGCGCGAGTAAAAAAGGACTCAATGAAAACAGAAATACTTGAGAAAGATAACAATGAGCTTCGTCAAAAACTTGATGAAGTAGTAAAACTTTATCAGGAGTTAAAGAAAGAAGTTGATCTTCTTCGTAAGGAAAATGAGGTGCTGAAGAATAAACACCACAATGACTCGAATGCTGGTTCATCACAAGCGAAAAATGTCATTTATGAGACTGATGAAAAAGAGCTAGCCCGCGAAACAGATAAGTCCTCAAACAAAAGGTCAAGTAAAAAACGCAAGTTTGGATCCTCAATTGATAGCGCCTGTTTTCCTGAAAAAATTGCATCACCAAAAGATGCCAATATTAAAGAAAAACCTGTTAAAATTAGGCCTCCGCCACTAATTAATATTGTCGGTATTGCGGAGTATAACCGGCTGCAAACTATCTTAAAGACCTTAACACCATCAGACTTTAAAGTTATTTCACTTAATAACAACAAATGGAAAGTTTGCGTCAAAGATCCTGAAAGTTGTCGTCTCCTGTCGCGAAAACTAAACGAAGAAAATGTGTAATGGTTCACTTATGAGAATAAGTCGGAAAGACCTTTACGTGTTGTAGCGAGAGGTTTGCACCCATTATGTCCAAAAGACGATATTATTAACGATCTAAAGAGGAACTATAAGATCTTAGATGCTGTGAACATCGTCAAAAGAGAAACACAAAAAAACATAGCGAAACAAATATGGTACAGCGTGGTCTTCCACTATTTATTCTTACTTTTGATAAGGCAGAGAAAATAGACGATATTTATAATATTAAAACAATCTTCAATATCGTTGTTAAGATCGAAACTTTAAGAAAGTGTTCAAGACTGATTCCGCGGTGTAAACGCTGTCAAGATTTCAATCACACGCAAACTTATTGCAAAAAAGAACCTAGGCGTGTAAAGTGCGCCGGAAATCATCTTACTAAAGACTGCACCTCAGATAGCAAAAGTGCAGCAACGTGCCTAAATTGTAATAAAAGTCATCCGGCCAACTATAGAGGCTGTGAAGTAGCAAAAGAATTAAAAAAACGGCGATCAAAATTTAAGCAGTTACAAAGAAAACCACCAAGCCAAGTAGAAAAGCAAGTTATTATGACCCTTAAGAGGTAAAATGCCCAAATACCCAAAGCAAAAGATCAATCAACACAACCAGAGCAAACACCAAAGAAAGGTAGTGTAAACACATATGCCCAAATTACGGCTATGAACATACTTTTACAAAAAGATACTGCTAGTGATCCAATCAAGAACGTCTTAAACATAATCCTTTCGAAAATTGAGGAGCAATGTGGTACAAATAAACTTATATTTGATAGGCTAACTAAGCTCGAAAACAGTTTTCGGCCAAAACGCACTACAAAAGAAAAACATGATGGAAAAGCTCAAAATAATTACTTGGAATGCCAACGGGTTATGACAAAAACTTGGAGAACTAGAAATGTTTATGCATGAGAAAGATATTGATATTTGTTTGATATCGGAATCAAATAGTAAGATCAATGGATACTTAGAATACCACGCAACTCATCCGTCGAACAAAGCAACAGGTGGGGCATCTTTATTTATAAAAGAATGCATCGAACACAAGACAGGCCCAACATATAGGCTGAATCAATGCAATTAATCTGTGTACAGGTTAGAACTCAGAATGTTGCTTCTGCATCATCGACAACAACTACGGAGTCTACGGTAATAGGACTTATCAACAAAGAAATGGTATGCATATGAGTAATCCAGCTTCTCCAATTATAGCGGACATGATTCTTGAAGCACTGCTCGACGAATGTCTCGACAAACTAGTAACTAAACCAATAATTATAACAAAATATGTGGACGACATCTTCGCAGTTATAAAAAGTAAAGATGCCGAAGTACCATTGAATGCTTTAAACAGCTTCCACAGACAAATTCAGTTCACGTCCGAAATCGAAAATAACAACAGAATATCTTATCAAGACACCTTAGTCATTCGGCAAAGAAATAGTATAAGAATGGACTGGTTTCAAAAACCAACATCTTCAGGAAGATTGATTAATTACAATTCCCAACATCCAAAAATACTATTTTCAATACCGCAAGCAACCTCATAAAAAGAGTCCTCATGAAAAGTGATCCAGAATTTCATCCGCAAAATATAAACAATGTAATAGACATTTTACAAAAAAACTCTTTTCCGAGAACATAGTCGAATCGATGATACAAGAAGAACACCAAAAACAAGAACAACAACAACAACAATAATAATAATAATAACAACAACAACAACATAATTGATAAAATAAATAAACTTTTGCTTCATTTATTTACCTAAAGCCCAATTAGAAAAAAGAAGCAAAACTCTACGTTTATAAAAGGTCACCCATCATTCACATTGATGATAATATGCATCAGGTCTTCTTCTTCAACGGAGTTATGTGACGCAATTTCTTGCATTGACAAAACAAATTGTTGTAAGGTTTCATCACTTCGTCTATTTCTCGAATTAAGCTCACGAAATATATCTACATTTGTAACCGAACATTTAAACTCACCCACCGGAGCGTCTCTCAATTAAATTCCTTAGTTTGAAGGTTCTCACGAATAACCTCGCTGTACCACTGAGGAGTCGCTTCCTAAATATGAACTCGTGGGACCGTCTAAAAGAAGGATTTGAGCATACTCATCGAAATATTCTACCCAACGATCGATCGGAAAATTGTCATCTCTACTAAATTGGCATACAAGTCTTCCATATCTTTGAAATTTTGGGATACGTGCTGCGTTTCACTGTGGTCTACGTCCTCCAACTGCAACTCTCTGATTTTGCGCTTCAGAAAATTACTTCTTTTTACATTCTTCTCGAAGACGTTGTAGCTCCTTATCGATGTCATTACTGCTCAAAAGGAACTCATTATTGTGCTCTGACTCAGACACGTGCTCCACGGGCATGTCGCTGGTTTCATCAAACGCAAATTCTTGAACAATCTCTTGTAGTTCCTCGTCTGCATAATTTTCTACTGCGTTCTGTAAACATAATCTAAGCACCGCTTTACTGCCAGTAGCTTGCAGTCTTAGATAACGAAAAACATATTTTAGGGTAGTGCCAGTTGCTACCTCCAGAAACTGATTAAACTCTTCGCACATATTTACTTTTAGTGTTCGCGAATTTTAACATAAAACAATATTTAACTTCTGAAAATCTGTGGGGAATCCAGAGATAATATATGTCTTAAAAAATCAAAACGCACAGCAATTATATTGTCATACAACCTTAGCAGACGACAGTTTTTTTTTACAGAATACCCAACCAAATCATAAAACAGTAATCACGAACAGCTATATAGTTAGATACATAAGGAATATACAGAATATTATTTATTCCGAGGCAATCATAGGATCATGATGAGACAACACTATATTCGACAAATGTGTCGGACCTTATATACTTAGATATTAAAAGTAAAGTCCAGTGTGTACAACCAAATACTGTTTTTTAATATATTTTCGCCTACAGTTCGGCCATCCTGATCGTGGAATCGTCCTGATTACATAATGTTTAAATATTGGAAAATAATAAAATATCGATTACAAGTTCTTAAGAACTTATTATTACATATCATTTACTATAAAATAGAAACAGATTATAAAAGCCATTATACAAAAATAAAAGTCAGTTAACATATTTTTTTTGTTAGAAGTCAAATGATTTAAAATTAAAAATTTAGAAAAATTAATTACTTGCGTATCGATACCAAAATTCATTGAAAATATAGGCATAATTGCATAAGAAGAATCTCACTTTATAGATCTTACATTTTCATATTTAGATTCGTCCACATCTTCATCACCGTGCTTCAAGTCAGTGTCAGGTACCCCATAAAATCTCATATTGTCCGGCGAACTTATACTTTTATAAGGTAACCTAGTTAACTGCAACCCGTCTATGTCGCCAATAAGGTAACTGTCGTTTGGTGGAATGCTTTTAACCTTATATGGTCCTCGATACTTGACTAATAATTTTTTATTTACACCTGGCGTGTTAATAGCATTCTTGATCATAATATAATCACCTACGTTATATTTTGTTGGACTTTTATGATGATTATCATAATACGTTTTATTTCGCGTTTGTTCTCTTTCTATCTTTTCGTGAGCTTTGTCCCTTATATTTTCTATATTCGCCCCTAGAGAACCTACACTGTTGGTGAGAAATTCTTTGATCCAATCACAAAACTGCCCCTTTTGATCTCTACCAAATAGTAGGGTGCTGGGAGTAAAACCAGTACTTCGTCTTACACTATTATTAATCGCAAACTCAACTTTTTCTAAATGCTTGTCAGATCTACATGTGGTAAAAGCTTCATACTCCTTTACAAGCATTGGTGTTATTATCCGGTTTAACCGTTCCACCTGACCATTCGATTGTGGGGACTGCGTTGCGACCTTGACATGCTGAATATTATTATCTTTAAAAAAACTCGGCAAATTCTTTAGATATGAAACAAGTCCCACGGTCAAATATTATTCGCTTGGGCCTGGAAAAATTAGCAAAATATGTCTCTAAGCAACAATTTGCTTCTTTACTCCGAGTTCTCTTAGGCGTATATAACTTGATAAACTGGGCAAAACCATCAACTACAACATATGTTGTTTTCTACCAGAGGACGAATTAGGGAAAGGCCAAGACGGTCAATGTGAATAGTATCAAAGGCTAACTTTCCTTTTGGAGTAGGGTGTAGGGGTCCTTCTGTTTTCCCTAATTCGGGAGAGAAAAAGATTAACTTAAGACAAGCTTTAATAAATTTGTTTACCTTATCCTTCATCTTAGAAAACCAATAAATCCCCGACAAGTATTCGAGACATTTTTCGACTCCCAAATGACAAAGCCCTGTTCCTCCATTTGTGACGGAACGTAAAACATGATCTTTGCTTTTTTCTTTTGATAAATCAACCCGATTACCATTTTGAAGTTAGGGCTGTCAGCCTTAGACGCAATTGAACCTATCTTTGGATCAAGTTTCTGAGCAGCTGACAAAACGAATTCAAAGATTCATCGTCAATATGCATCATATTAAAAGATCTGCTCAAGGAAGTTACATGTGTCATGCGAACACTTTTCCTGTGCTCAAGGGAATACCCATAGGCTTGCAGCTCTTATACCCATCCTGAAATACGGACCATGACAATCTGTATTAACCTTGAATGGGATTCTGAGTGAGTATATCCTAAACCGATTTAGTGCATAAATTATAGACAATGTTTCTAGCTCGTAACTATGGTATTTACTTTCAGGACCCGGCGCACGTTTTGAGAAGTAAAACACCGGATGAAATTTACCATCGCTCTGTTTTTGAAGAAGAACTGCTATATATAAACCCGAGAGTACTAGCGTCACAATGCAGCTCTGTAGCATTAAAAGGACTATAAATGAACACCACCGGAGCTGAAATTAATTTGTCCTTCAAAGATTTAAAAACTTCGATTTCATTTGACCCAAAAAAAACGGAGTATCTTTTTTTAGTAGGTCGTAAAAAGGCTTTGCAATATTTTCAAAATGATAGATGAATTTTCTTAAGTAGGAACAAAGTCCCAAAAAACTATAAACATCTTTAGTACAGGTAGGAGGCGGAAAATTTTGAATAGCTATGATGTTTGCATCGTTCGGACTGACGCCGGCTTCGGATATTCTATAACTTAAATAGGTTATTTATTTTTGTAAGAAATTTGTCATTTGTCTAACCTGAGCCAGCTGCAATCCCTTCTTGGCGATGATATTATTAATTTCTTGAAGTATTTCAAAAGGTTTTCAACTGTTTCGGTGGCAAAAAGGATATCATCCAAATAAGTTGGAATTTTTGATTGTGAAATCATTTTACCAAACAAATGTTTCATATATCGTTCGAAAATAAACGATTTATATTTGTTTATTTCTCCCATTTCGGATTTTAACTTACATTGTTTTTCAGAAAAAAGATGTTCCTGAAGGGTTACATGATTTAGATGCTACAAAAAAGGCTGGAGTAGATAAGACTCCTCCCATCTTATTGTCATTATCCAAATGTGCCTTATCACTTTGTCTCGCATTTAAATTTTTTTTCAATGTATCTGGTCAACTGGTGTCTTTATTGAAGATTGTAAGGTATCTTTTGTAAATTAAATTTATAAGAGGGGTTTAAAACACCTAGTTAAAAATTACGGACCTGCAGTACCAATATTATTTGAAAAGCAAGTTACCCAGCGGCTAGTTTTTCGGTGGAAGAATGTATAACTTCAAAACAGCGTGTGTTTATAAGCGGCCGCTCGACAACGACAAATTTGATTATATTTTCCCATTTCTGTTTCAAATCAATGGAAAACTAAAAGCAACTCGATGTTTTATACCCCGATTTCGTCAAAGCTTTTGATAGAGTTAACCATGGACTTCTATTACTAAATTGCAAAAGCTAGGACTTAATATACATTTTTTGAATTGGTTGAAGTCGCACTTGTCAAACCGAAAACAAGTCGTTCATATTGATGGTTTTACATCAATTTTTATTGAGATGAGGTCAAGTCTTCCTCAAGGAAGCCAGTTAGGACCATTTATGCTTGCTTCATTCGTAAATGATATACCTGCTGTTGTCAAATTTTCCGATTGTTTAATGTTCGCTGACGATGTCAAATTGTACAGTTAAATATATCTTCCAATAATGACTGCTTAAAATTTCAATGCGATATAAATTTATTTCTAAACTGGTGTATATATAATCATCTCGAACTAAATACGTCAAAATGCAAGATCCTTAGTGTCCACAGATCCAAAAGGGATGTAAGGTTGATCGAACTGTTTATATAGCCATAACAAACTGTTAAAAGACATCCTTCTCAAAGTAGTTCGATGATCGCTGTTTTTTAATCTTTTATTTTCCCTCCAGAAACGTTGCTAATAACCTCTGAATTTACGTTGTTCACATTTGTACTGTTTTTATTTTGAATTGTCAGGACAGGTTTGCTGCTGAGACAATTTTTGGCTATGTGTCCTTGGCAACCACACTTGAAACACGTGAGCTCTTTTCTGGGATTAGAACCACTAGCAGGTGCTACATTTGCGTCTCGTTCATTAGGGCCATCTTCTGTCCGGAATGGATTGTTTGTATTGTGTTGAGGTTTGTGCCGATTATACACTTGAGATGTGGTGGGCTTTGCCTGAAAATTTTCACGACTGTTGTTTTTGTATTGTTCGTATTTTCTTAACGCAAGTTTTAGCTGCTCGATGTTGTTGGCAATGTACAGAGTTCTCTTATTGACTTTGGAGTAGGAAATGCCTTTGATGATAAACTTCATCAGGTCTCCTTCTTCAACTGGGTTATGTGACGCAATTTCATGCATTGACAAAACATATTGTTTGTAAGGTTTCATCACGTCGTCTCTTTCTCGAACTAAGCTCACGAAAAATATCTACTTTTGTAACCGAACATTTAAATTAACCCACCAGAGCGTCTCTCAATTCAATTCAATTTCTTGATTTCAAAGTTCTCGCGAACAACCTCGCTGTACAACTGAACTTCGTGCGACAATCTAAATGAAGGATTTCAGCATACCCAACCAAATTTTAAAACAGTAGTCACGAACAGCTAGCTATATAGTTAGATACATAAAGAATATACGGGATATTATTTACTCCGTAAAGTACAGTATGTTCAACAAGATACTGTTTGCTTAAAATATTTTCGCATACAAAGTAAAACACAAAATATACATATATAAAAAACATTTTTCTTCATTAGAATGCTGAACTTTCTTCAGTCGGCTTAATATTTTTGATAAGCAAACCTACAAGAGGATTGTATTGTTTGGACCATATTTTGTTTAAATTCCACAGAAATAAAAATGTGCGCTATAAAACGAACGCTTGCGAACATGGTCACAATTTAATACTGGGGTGGCCGTGGCCCGATAGTTGTGTGCTCGCCTGTCAACAAGTGGTCTCAGGTTCGATTCCTACCGTTGTGTATGCCTTCTTATATTGCATAAATAAAATCAATTCTAAAAATTGTCATAAAATGAGTTGCTGGCTTACTCATTACATGCTGTCCAGGCACAACACTAACATGTGATTGAATAAACTAGTATACCCATAAATATGACAAAAAAAAAATAATTCGAATTATAAGAGACATAAATAAATAAGACACGGTAATTTTCTCCGTATTAGTTCAGCCGCCATCCGTGGAGATAAGTCTTAGACAACAACCAGCTCTAGTCTCAGAACATCGTGTCACACATCTTTCCTATCCTTGTTTCTCTTCTTTCACCGGATGCCCGCGCTGTGATAAAAACATATAAAGGGTATTCATGATCTAAATAAAAACAATTCAATTTGAGTGCAGTTTACCAACAATAAAGAATAAAGATACAAATAAATACATTTTCTGCTTTTAAAACTGTGTTGAATATTGGGATGAAGTTTATAGCACTAATACGATCCATCCATAGCTTTTGATTTTTGTTTCTTAAAGCAAAACTTTAGTTCTTAATTTCAGCTAATAGTAATGTTGCTAATATTAAGTTTCAGAAATTATGCAGTCTAACATACTTGATGAATTTACAACTACTCAAACAAAAAAATAAAACGAGTAAATTATCAGCCTAGGTTAAGAAACATCATCGCCTCATATTATTAGGTTAAGAAAAAACATGTGCGTTTCGGGACTCCAGACAGTAGTCATAACTTGAACTAATCTAAGTTGAACTATTTAATATTGAAATTGTTTAAATTCCGCTCTGCAGGGATAATTATTTTAATAGTAAGCTTCATGAAAATATTGCTTACTCAAAGAAGGAATGGGAAGTTGTTAATTAAATTTTAAATAAAAACAAGCTAAAGTTGATATTTCCTTACAAAATTGTGATCCTTCAACAGTTGCCAAACTGTTCTCTTTTCTATAATGTAAACGCACATCGCTTGTTTAATAAAGGGTTATCGATATTGCGGTTTCAAAAGTACAGAGCTGGAATTCGACATCTGTTAAACTAAGTTGTTAAACCAATTTTTTTTTCAGTTGAAAGTCTGACATTTACGAAAATGGATCACTTAACTTAACTATCGCAAAACGCATACAAATTGTTAAAACCTACTACAAAAATGATGATTCTGCCACAGGTACATATCGTGCTTTAAAAGGAGATTATGGTTTACATAATCGCCCTACTACGCAAGCAATTGGCAAAATTGTGAAGAAATTTGAAGAGAATTGGTTACAGATATTGCAAGGCCTGTGCATCATCGTTTCGCTCGTACAACTGAAAATATCGCTGCTGTAAGTGAAAGTGTTGCCGAAGACCCAAATGTGTCGATTCCTTGTTGTTCTAAAGAATTAGGACTGTCTTACGGCACAATGTGGCGTATTTTGCATTTGGATCTACACCTACATCCATATAAAGTCCAGCTCACACAGCAACTGAAGCCAGCTGACCATTCACAACGTCGTAGATACGTCGAATGGCGGTGAACAACAGGCGGTGGACGGCGATTTTTCGAACAAAATTTTCTTCAGCGGCGAAGCTCATTTCTCACTCGGTGGGTATGATAATAAACAAATATTCGTATTTGGGGTTCAGGGGCCATTACATCCACAAAAAATCCTGTTTGGGGCGCTCTTTGGTCCGGAGGTGTGATTGGACCTTACTTCTTCAAAAACGACGATGGAACGACTGTCATCGTCAATTCGGAGCGTTATGTTCATATGATAACTGACTTTTTTTTTGCTTGTTATTGAAGAATACGACTTGGAGAATATGTGGTTTCACTAAGATGGTGCCACATGCCACACAACTCGAGCGAATATGGCTTTAGTGCAAGAGACACTTAATGGCCGCGTAATTTCTCGTCGATATCAACTGGCCATCAAGATCGTGCGATTTGACACCGGTGGGCTTTTTTTGTGGGGCTACGCGAAAGACCGTGTTTATGCAGATAAACCTTTAACTGTTGAGCACTTGAAAACCAACATTCGATAAGTTATGGCTGAGATACCGCCCAATATGTGTCAAAAAGTGGTCGAAAATTACCTCCAAAGAATCGATGCTTGCAACAATTCGCGTGCTGGTCATTTAAATAATGTCCACGTTAAAACTTCATAATAAAAAAGAAATATCATAAAAAAAATATTTTATATGTGTTTTATTTATGCTTACTTTTGAAACCGCAAAATGGATAACCCGTTACATTTAAGTAAGACGCTAGGATGTGAGAAAGTAAAACCGTTTTTTTATAAATATTAAATCTTTGTTATTTGCTTTTAACCAAAATTCGATGATAGGGGAATGTATAATAACTTAGCCGCCGACGTATAACGATTTTTTGTAGAGGCGTCAAAAGGAAGTATGTTTTTTCTATGGTTAGATGGGTATATCTAGCCCCGTTTGGGGGGAGAGGCAATTCCATAAAAAGTAGTAAACATAGAAAAAAGGAAGCGTAATTTTTTCCCGGAAAACTTTTGCCGGGAATTTTTTTTTGGAATTTTTCAGAATAGTTTCGCGCTTAAAGAAATATTAATTCACGATTGCCCGAGAGTAGTATAGATATGCGGGTTCTGAGCCACTGGATCCACAGGATCCATCTCAGTGGTTAAATTCTGGTGAAGAGTTAGTGCATGGGATATTGGTTTGTGTATTTGATAATGGTGTGGTGGATAGTGGATGGTATTGTCATTGTATATATATTCCTATAGTAATATCAAGAACTGTGTGGGAACTTGATATTTATTCCACAATCATATATTTTTGTTTCGCAATAAATATAAAAAGATAATTTTTAAATATTTTATTTTATTTTGTAAAAAATACAAAATAAGATAACTTCAATAAAAGATTGATTTAACAATGGAATTTTTAAATTACGCAGCTCCTCTCGTCCGAAGTCTAAATCGTTGTCAATACTTCTGTCCAAGAATGCGCCAGAATAAAAAGAGTGAATCGGCAATACCTTTTAAAAAGGAGATAGATGATTAACGATGAACGCAATCAGGCTGAAGTTAGTTGTCGTTGAATAAGGTACGTGTAGACACATAGATGGCTATTGTGTTCCCACAACACTCCCCCTTAGTGGAACGATATGGTTTAGGCACATGTTATGTCTGGCTTGTTGACATTGAGTTTCAATTGTTTTTTTTTTCTATTAAATAATAATTAATAATATAAATTAAGTAAATTTGTTGCTTTTTGACTTCGTTGATTATATTGGTTGTTTTGGGAGGTCTCAGTCGTATTATAAGGCGTTCCAGCTGGTGACAAAAAGTCGTCGTTTACTAGGTGCGCTGGCTTGAGTCGTTCGGTATTTACATTTGTTTCTTTGCCGTTTACTTTAATTGTGAACACTCGGTCATCTATCCTCTTTACTATTTCGTGCGGCTCTGAATATGGTTGTTGCAAAGTTCTTTTTGTTTCATCTTGACGAAGGAATACATGCGTGCAGGAATATAAATCCTTGTAGCAAGAGGTTTTGTGGCGACAATTATGAGATGCCGGTGCTGGTTTCACGTTTCTCATGTGCAAACGAAAATCGTCCAGAAAGAAGTTTTGATCTTCAGGTAGGTCTTCATGCGTAAAAAACTCACATGGAATCCTTAGTGTTCTGCCGTATAGCTATTCAGCTGGCGATGCTTTAAGGTCTGCTTTACATCAATGGTTTTGTTGCTCCTTTAAAAGAAAATTTTATTAAACAGTTGTTGACTAAACTTCTAACTAAGAAGAAGTGCTTTAATTTAAATATTCAATCACAAAACTGTCATTTGTTGAATTTATATATATATATATGTAATTTGATAATAAATAGTTTCGTTCATATAATTGTAAGTGTAAAATCTTAACAACTAAATGTAAGCATACAAATGTTTCTCTTATTTTGTTTTATGGTTAATAAAGTGCACCTGAAGAAGACTGAAAACTCAGTCGAAACGTTGCGAAAACTAATGAATATCTTTCATTAATAAATTATCACGACCAAAAAAGCCGAAGAAATGACATCTTCAAATTTTAAAATTGAACATATCGAATTGGTCAAAACACTTTTAATTAAAGGTCTGCTTTGTAGCATGTTCTTAATCCCAGGAGCACCGTTGGTATTATTTGCGTCCAGAGTGCATTTTGATGACACATAATCGCTGCTTTTAATGTACGGTGCCATCTCTCTACCACAATACCATTTGCCTGCGGGTGGTATGCAGTCGTACGAATGTGTTTGCCTCCCAACAGACGAGAGAGTGATGAAAACAAAGCACTTTCAAATTGGGATCCCCCATCTGTGGTGATGATTTTAGGACTTCCAAATCGTGCGATCCAATTTGTATAGAATGTGTTTGCTACAGTATCTGCTGTGATGTCTTTTATGGGTATTGCTTCAGGCTATCTTGTGAAGCGTATAAGTATTTATATCCGTGCGACTCTGGCATTGGGCCCACGAGATCAATATGAATGTGGTCAAATCTTTGGTCCGGATCAGTAAACGCTGCTGGTGGATTGTGCACATGGCGTCCGATCTTTCAGCGTTCGCATGGTACACAGTTGCGTGCCCATTGTGTGATGTCCTTGTTCATTGAAGGCCAGATGTAACGTTGCGAAATGATTTTGTTGGTCGCTCTGCCGCTTGGATGGACCAAGTTGTGGAAATTTTCATATACCTTGCTACCCAAAAGTAGCGGCACAAAAGGTCTAATGTCGTTGCAGGAAACATCGCAGTAAATAGCTTGATGTTCAGGTCCGTAGGTTATTTTCTGAAACTTCAATGATGTGTTATTATGATGAATCAGTTGTTGAAGTTCCGCATCGACTTGTTGCAACCTTGAAAGATCTTGGTAGTCTATGGTTGATGGCGAGTTGATAGCATCAATATGAGACAAGGCATCTGCTACATTGCTTTCTGTACCGGCTATTTACTGAAGGTTTGTGGAAAACTGGCTGATGAAATTAAGTTGTCTGATTTTGCGTGGTGAATCTTTGTCTGAGCGATGTTGGAAGGCAAAACTCAACGGCTTGTGGTCAGTCCCAATAGAAAATTCTCTGCCTTCAACCCAGGGTTGAAAATGCTTCATGGCTTCGTAGACAGCTAAGAGTTCTCTATCGTAAGTGCTGTTGTTTTGCTGTGGTTGTGAGAGCTTCTTGGAGAAAAATCCGAGAGGTTCCCAGTTGTTGTCTACTTTTTGTTCAAGTACACTCTCAACTGCCGTACTGGATGCGTCAGTAGTCAGACGGAGTTTAGCATGTGGGATAGGGTGCGAAAGCAGCGTGGACTCAGAGACTTGTTTCTTTACTTGTTCAAAAGCTGCTTCTGTTGATGCTGTCCATAGCACTGGTCTCTTGTCATTTTTCTTGGCGTTCTTGAGGAAGTCGTTCAATGTTGCCTGTGACGTTGCAGCATTCTTCATATGGCGTCGGTAAAAGTTCACTGGCCCAATGAATCTTCTGAGTTCCACGATTGTTTTTGGTTTTGAGAATTTCAGGATTGATTTGACTTGGTCGGGAAGTGGTGATGAACCCAAGAATTCTACACTTGTTGCTCCTAAACAACATTTGTCGGCGTTAATGCAGAGTCCATATTGGCTTAGGCGTTGGAAGATTGAACGAAGGTGTTGTTCGTGTTCTTCTATTGAACAAGAGGCTACTAGAAGGTCATCAATGTAAGCGTACGTGAATTCGAATCCGTTTAATACCTCGTTGATGAAACACTGGAATGATTGCGCTGCATTGCGTAAACCGAACGGCAAGCTGACAAATTCGAAAAGACCGAACGGTGTTATGATTGCGGTCTTCGAAATGTCCTCTTCGAAGACTGGAATATGGTGAAACGCTCTTCGCAAATCTATTGTTGAGAATATTGACTTACCGGCGGCAATTGTTGCGTAGTCCTGCAGTAGAGATATTGGATAGCGGTATGAGCCTGCGATAATCGCCGCATAGGCTCCAGTCTCCGCTTTTCGTTTTTGCATGTGAAACGGACTGGCCCATGGGCTTCTAGGTGGTCTGATATGCCCAAGCTCCATCATAATCTCAAATTCTTCCTTCACTACTTTGAGTCGTTCTGGACACAGCTGTCTGACACGTTGAGCACACGGAGGTCCCGTAGTTGAGAAGTGGTGCCTCACTTTGTGTTTCATCCCTGCTCTCTTGGGTGGATGCCCAAGTAGTTCTGGAAATTCTTTGAGGATTAATAGTACTCATTTCCTTCGTTTATGGAGGTGACTTAATGTCGACGACTATGCCATATTTGTGCAGAAGATCAGCGCTTATGATTGGATAAGGCACGTCAGCAATGCAGAAGATCCACCGAATAGGGTGACGTAAGCCTATGCTGAGAGTTAATGCTCGCTCTCCGTAGGTTTGAATCTTGCTGCTATTTGCTGCGTAAAGCTGGAAGTTAGTAGAATTGGTTCTGTCTGCGCGTGGAACAATTGAAATGTCCGCGCCAGTGTCGACGAGAAATTTAGTTCCAGAAATATGGTCGTATATGAAAAGTCGACGGGGGTATGTAGCACCAACAGTATCCGTCGAATTTACTGGTGGTGATTGGTGTTTTCCTATTTTTGTGACCATGCACATGGTGTTGTGCACCTTTAAGCGTTTTCGCCAAATCGACGGTGGTAAGAACATAATGGTGAACCTGGGAATTTGTTCTCCGTTGACTTGCAGTTACCGTGTCGTCCAGGAGTGCCGCTTCGGGAACGAGTGACTTTGCTACTGCTGGCCATGAATTGGTCCAACTTCAGCGAAAGCTTCTCGATTTTCCTGGAGCGTTCTTGGACTTAATCGTTAACTTCTTTGGGGCGTTCTGTGGACCTCGAAATTGGCATGACTTGTCCAACGTTTTGGTGTTGTTGAATAAACATTATTCGATCTGCAAGTTGGGCGAGGCTGCTGTTATCGAGACTGTCAGCCGTGGCAAGAACAACTTGGGCATGATGTGGCAATCGATCAAGCCAGAGGGTTCGGATAAAAGCGGCGTCTAACAAGTTGCCACCTAGCCGATGCATCTCCGACAGAAGATCTGATGGACGCCTACTTCCCAGTTCCAGCTCCGAGACAAGAGTTTTGAATTGTCGTTCTTGTGAAACTGGGAAGTGGTTCAAGGGTGCCTCCTTTACGGTATTATACCTCTCACGTGCAGGAGGTTTGGTGATGATGTGATCCATTACCGATAGCGTATCCTGGTCTAGACGGGCGATGACAGCACGATATTTTGTTGAGTCGGCAGTTATTCGTCTACTATGGAACTGTGACTCAATAGATGCGAACCAAAGCTGCACCTTTGTGTTCCAGAACGGCGCGCGGTAGTTCTATCCGCTCCACTCGATCTATTTGTGAGTGCATTTAATCAGTGTTTGCTCTCAAAAAGTTATTCACTGAGCCATTTGCTTGCTCCTGGCCCTCTTCGATAAGATTTCTCGTTTGGGAATCTTCATTATCCCTTGGAGGTGAGTGGATAAGCGCCATTTTTGAAAATTCTACTAAATATATTTTTGCGTTTCCAATTTGGGGTCACCAATTGTAGGAACTTGATATTTATTCCACACTCATATATTTTTATTTTGCATTAAATATAAAAAGATAATTTTTAAATATTTTATTTTATTTAAAAAATACAAAATAAGATAATTTCAATAAAAGATTAATTTAACAATGGAATTTTTAAATTACGCAGCTGCTCTCGTCCGAAGTCTAAATCGTAGTCAATACTTCTGTCCAAGAATGCGCCAGAATAAAAAGAGTGAATCGGCAATACCTTTTAAAAAGGAGATAGATGATTAACGATGAACGCAATCAGGCTGAAGTTAGTTGTCGTTGAATAAGGTACGTGTACACACATAGATGTCTATTGTGTTTCCACAACTGGTTCGACTGAAGCGGCATCTAGTGTCTGGTAGCTCTCTAATAAAATTGGAGAGTTGGGAGACAAGAGAATATGGATATAATCCAAAGAAATGGTAAGAATGGCAGAACAGGAATACTGTATGCTAACTCAAGAGAGTTCAAGCGAGAGAAAAAAAAACAACAATTTTGTTTCGAATCAAATAAAATGCAAAAAATTGAAGATAGAAAAACGGAAAAATTAATGGAGTGCAAGATTGTATTTGTACATGCATAAATGTAGGTAGGTATAGAAACATAAAAGATTGAAGAAGGGAAAGATTTTTGTTGAATGAAGTTTTTCTTGCTTTGTGGACGATTTGTTACGATAAAAAAAAGAAACTTACGTACATACATATTAGGTAGTTATGAAAAAATATATTTAGAATCATTCATGCTTTCCACTCACAAAAAATATTTTCATGTAGGTAATAAGGAATGTTTTATTTTGTAGGATATGTAGGTATCATGTAGGTATATTCCATAAAATTGAAGTGAGTAGGTAATATATGTGGGAACATTCTTCCATATGTAGGTATACAAAGTAAACAACTTGCTTTTTTTATAATTAGCGCTTCTAAAAATCGTAGGTATCTTTAATATTTAAAGTGTTTAAATAAAATTTGGATAGGTTCATAGGTAGTTATAGGTATGTACCTATCTGACTTAATTTTGTGAGCAACACAAATGTTTTGGCGAGGCGATGGGTAAATAGTTTTATTTGAGAAGAATTTGATAAAGTTTTAAAGAATGTTGAGAGTGCCAAGCAATTTTGTTTTGGAAGCGCCAACTTTTTTTTGGGATAGATGATTTTTCATGTAAACTATGCAGGTACTAATTGCACCAAATTAACAAATATAGACGGAACAAAATTTATAAAAATATATAAGCGTAGTAAACATGGCTATAAGTACATACATACTTATTTCATTCTTGCAAAGTTTTAGAAATGTGTGAGTTTCCATATTTTCCAAATCGTCAGAATTAAATTTAAAAACAAATTAATGTGGCAACCATGGGTACATACATATACTTCCTATATTCGTTACATTTTTGTTATAAGTATACATATTGGTAGGTAAGTGGGTACCTATATAAATATAATAAGAGGTATTCCTGCCTACATAAATAAATTGTTTTGTTAACAACTGAATTTTAACTTGCGATATGTATATGTTTGTAGATAGGACAAGTTTTGCATTTGCAAAAAAATCGAACTCGAGATTTACATTTTAATCAAACTTGACATAAGGATGATAGAGAACACAAAAAACTGGGCCTCGCAATTCCGTCTGTCTGTCTATCCTCGAGTTTACAGCCTATGGATGGATTTGCTTCAAACTTGGTAGGTACACAAATTGTCAATATGTCCATACGTCTTTTTATTTTTTAAGACGAAAAATAACGGTACCCTCCATACATTTTTGGACCGAAAAGATAAATCTTATTTTTCTCAAAAACAGCTCCAATGATTTTTACAAACAAAATTAATTCATTAATTAATGAGAATCGTATTTTTTGATCATTTGTTATTGTATTGTTATTTTTTGTATAGGTAGGTAGGTACCTCTAGTAGAACCATTTTTTTTTTTGGTTTTGGATTTTCCGGAAAACGATTCATTTGATTGTTTTGAATATTTTAATGCAGAATCTTCTAGAAAGCCTAAACACTTATTTAAACCAAAATTTTTCAATTTTTTTTAAGCTGAATATTGCAAAAACGACTTAATAAATTTTTCGAAACTTCGTATTCAGTAGTTTTTTAACATAATCTTGTTGAATACTTAAAAAAAAACTATTTTTCTACAACTAAAAACAACGGTACCTGCCATACAAATGTTAAAAAACCTTTAAGAAAAAAAGGATTACTCAAAAACGACTGAAACGATTTGATATATATATATATATATATATGCAATAGATAATGAATGAATAATAGGAACATTCTGTAATTTTATAAGAAAACTAGAAGTCAATCAACCATATCAAATTAATTAATCCATAACTAACGTATTAACGTGAATATTTCGGTACAAATGTAACTGACATATCAAATGATAAAATTGTGGGGGAAAATAGGAAAATATTATAAGAAAAATAAAAAAAAAATAAAAGAACAATAAAGAAACGAAATATCAAAAACAATAGCTTAGGATTAAAAGAACAAAATGAAAATATATCAACAAAAGCAGCTGAAAAGTTTTAGACTACATTTAAAAAGAGATTTTTGACCATCGAACTATCCAATTCAAAGAGCTATTTCTCAACTGCTTTCACAAACAAATGAAGATAATTTTGTCTTCTTATATCAAATAGTATTTATTAAAGAGTTTAGGTGCTGATGCAGTAAAAAAATTAAAAATTGGGTTTTATTACATTTTGGGACATTCACCAAGATCTAAGGTTACCCTTAAACAATATGTATTTGAATTTCTTAATGTTTAACTGGACCGTATCCGCAGTTTTTTCGCATGAAAAATGAGAACTATAAATATTTACATATAAGTGTTTTTTTTTTGTATTCATTTTTATTTAATCTTAGCTTATAACTATCTTAAAGCTAGACAAAAATATTTAAAACTAGCCTAATTATCAAGAACTTACAACTTATTTACTGGCCCTTTATGGGCGCACTAAACTAAACTACACCTCTTAATAATAATGTCTTTCGACCTTAAAACTATTGTAATTAAGTCGAATTATTTTATTTTTATTTAACCAAGAAAACTTTACTACAAAAACTAAGTATCAGATCATTTTAAATTTACCTAAAAACTACCTAAAGCTAGACTAAAAATAATTAAAACTAGATGCAACTTATACTAACTAAAAATAACTTAAACTACTTAAAATACCTAAAAATACCCAAGACCACTTAAAAACTAGAACAGCCACAGAAGCATTTTTCGTTTTAAATTTTTTTTTGTTTATATTTTGTATACGTATGCAGAATGCAGATACACATACATGTATATACGTACATACATTTACGCACGCACATACATATACAGCCGCGCAGATGCATGCACCTATGCCTCCGCATACATACATGTTTTATAATTTTTTTGGTGACACCCCGACTGTTCCTTATACCTTAATTTCCTTAAATCTATATAAGTCGGCCAAGACATACATTCTTATCGACTTTAGCTATCAAACTGGTGTTCAGAGAGCCACCAGAACTGGTTCTCTTACTTCGCCCTATCCCTTCGGTCCGATCGGACACAGTCCTACTGAACCGAAGGCGCTCTTCTCCACCTTGAGCGATGACATCTCGACTATACAAGAGTCGCCTATCTACAGTTTTCCGGCTGACGTGGTAGATGAGCACCATTCCATCCTGTATCAGCCCTCGACTGTCTAAAAAGAGGACTGCCTCGGGAGGGATGTAGCCACTTAACCGCGAACTCTCAAAATATTCATTATTGGGGTAGTAAGCCCTAAAAATTAAGCTGTGGTTGAGGACATCGCTCTTACCGTGTGACCCCGAATCAGCTTAAACAAAAAATTATCTATTCTGTTTATGTTGGTTCCGTTGTATAGAACCTGGTTGGAATAATATGTTGTGTACTCCAACTCTGGTGTTCTGTGTAATCCAAGGCAACGTCTAAGACATTGCCTCTCAAACACCCGAATCTTTTCTATTTGAGATGGGGCAACGTTGTACCACACCGGGTATCCGTAGGCAACCATCGTCCTGATGAGGGCCATGTAACAAATTACCTTCACCCTGCTGTCAAGACGGCTGCTATAGAACAGTCGTTTTGTCAAGGCAAAGGCTCCCCTAGCCCTGGCCAAGGCAGGATCTATATGTCTGTCGAAATACAGGTACTGATCCTACCAGATGCCAAAGTACTTTACTACGCTTTTACTCGCTAGTGGATATCCATGTGGCCCTACGATCACCAGCTTGCGCCAGTTCTTTCTCGTATCCCTTGAGGCGCTAAAAAACGGAGTCCTAAACAAAATAGTTCATGATTTCTGGATGTTGATTTTCAACTTAAAGTCATCACAATATCGCTGAATCTTGTCGAAGTCGAAGTCAAGTAAGAGATTTTTGATGACCTCAACTGTATGAGCTGTTCTGTACGCAATTAAATCATCGGCGTACGCAATTGCATGAGTTAGACTACCTATCAGATCGCTGGTGTAAATGCTGAATAGAATCGGCGAGTTAACCGCTCCCTGCTGAAGACCATTTTTAATATTAAAAATTGCGGTGGAAGTTACATTGCCACTCTGGACAACAAACTTTCGTTTCGGCGTTTATGGCGTTTGCCAAATCTTCATCATTAAACCCGGTAAAACCAAGGTTCTCAGATCGCCATTCGGTTATATCGTTCTGCAACCAGGTGTGATGAAGAAGGGCTCTGCTCTCCAGGTCATGATTCGGGCGAATGCTAGCATTCACCTTGTACACTTGCGGGAAAGAAGCCCCATAGCCTCCACCTTCTCCTGCGGATCTTCGACTATGTAAAGGTCATCGTCCAAAACGGCGCTATCCGGGTCTATGCCTGCTGTCAGAAGTACGTCTCTGTTCTCTGTCGTTCTCTGGAGCTGAAGATACGAAAGATCGTTTTGTTGATCCTTCCTTCTGAAAATCTTATTAATTTTTGGGAACATACTCGGGTCGCTAGAGTTAACGGCCCGAATTTTATTGTCCCAAAACAAATTAATAGAAAACCTATAGTTTCGTTTGATCAGTTGGTTGATGTTTTTGATCGACGACTTCAGTGTCCTAACCTCCAGATCTCGTGTGGCAGTATACCGTCTGTACAATCGTTTAAGTCTTGTCAGTAGTCCACTTTTTTGTCTGTGTAGTGCGTCAATTGTCGCGTTACGGTACGTGTCGGTTGCGTTACGTTCTTTGTATTTCGGTATTGTTCTGTTCATTGTTCGTTGAACTGATTCGTCTATTTAGTCTAAGTATCTGTCGATTTCCGTATTTGTCATATTCCTGTCATTTGGTGGGGATATACTATTTGAACGTAATTCACTCAATAAGGCATGGTAGAAGCGTGGCCAGCGCACCTTACTGTAATTGTAAGTATGCACATGCACATACTCCTCCAACTCCATAAGCTCGTTCGGAAGTTGTATTATGGCGGCGAGTCCTCAGTGGTCACTGTCGTACTCGATCGATCGTAAACAATTTCTTGGCCGTTGACCAACAGCGTCAGTAATTGTTCGTCTTGCGTCTTTAAGCAATAGATCCAGATAGGCACCGCTTCTTGGAAACGATGGCCTGTCTGTGGCTAGAAGATCGATGCGATACTCAAGGTTGAATCGACCCATCCAATTAAATAGATGGTTACCTCGAGGATTTTGTATTTGATTTCCCCAATGTATGTGCTTGGCGTTTAAATCAACAGCCAATATGTAGTAATTCTCTTCCCAGCTCAATCTTAAGCATTCAAAAAGCTTTTCAAGCTCTGTTATAAACTGGGAATGCTGAGGTGTTTCCGGTGCATAGGCAGCAATCACATACATTCGCTTCCCCTGTTGGAGATGAATACATGTGATGCATGCCTCTAACGTCCGAAATTTTTGCACATCACTATTATATATTACCTTATGACTAATGCCTTTACGTATAAAGATTGCGACGCCTCCTCGTTGAGTGGAGATGGGTCGGTCTCTTTTTACGATATTGTAATTGTTGTTAGTCAATTTATGTTTCTGGTTAAGCTTAGTTTCGCTAGCCATAAACACATCTGGACTTGTCCTTCAGCAATTGGAATAAATTCGCTCTACGTTCGGTCCTTATCAGTGAATTTACATTTACAGCTAGGATCTTAAAGGGCGTCTCCGGCAGCGCGCCCTTAACCTCTTAGTTGCGTTAAGCTCGGCAAAAGAGAGTAGAAATAATCCACCCTAGTCGCCTGCTCCCTGATCTGCTTTTGGAGGCCAGTCAACTGGCCCTGGATGGCCAGCAGAATGCCCATAATATCCGCCTGTACCGCTGGCGCCTTAGGCACGGGGGCCTGTTTGGCAACCTTTGGTGTAGCCTGTACCGTGCTTCCCATTCCTGACGCCATTGGGGCGTAAGAAATTTGGGTGTTGACGGGCGTTAGGAGGGCGCACTGTTGGACGCTTTTCTACCACTGTTTGCGTTGCTGCTTTATTGTTCTTTATTAGCTGAAACGTCGGGCATCCCCGATAATAAGCGGGGTGTCCGTCGCCTAGGCAGAGTGCACATTTTAGCTGGTCCTATCTTCGACCCGTTCCTTCCCTAACTTGCATTCATCTGCATTGTGGTTCTCTCCACACTTAACACAGCGCGTCTGCATTTCGCAGTTTGCTGCGGCGTGGCCGAACCTTTGGCAACGCATGCATTGAAGCATGTTGCCGCGCCTTTTTAATGTATCCCAAGTTACAACCTGGTAGTTGAGGGCGGAGATACTCCTCAAACTATCCAGTTCGCTGCTGGGTGAAAGCTGCACAAGGAAGAAGGGAAGATTCCGCTTCTCCCGCCTAGCTCTAACTGTAGTGAACGGCTTGACCCTGATAAAGTCGAGATCGTCATTCGATTTTCGGCTGAGTTCATTTAAGAGCAATTGTGGTTCCGTGCAGGAATCTATGCCCTTTAATAGGACCGTTTGAAACTTTTTAGTTTTAGGTGTGAAGCTAAAGAATTCTGTGGTGGTTTCTTTTAGCAACGCTTTAATTTTTTTGTGCTGTTTCACTGCGAAGCAGTGGATAGCATACCTATCATTACTTAATCTTTTGATTGTGAAATTTGAACCTATGACCGACTTACATAATTTAATGGTGACTTCTTGTTCCATATTGTAGGTGTTAATTGGTGGCACCTTTTCTTTTCTGCTTTTCTGCGCTTGTGGCTGCTGCTGCTGAATTTGTTCCTGCTGCTGTTGTTGAGTCTGTTGCTGATGTTGTTGTTTCTGCTGCTTATTTGTTTGTTGTTGCTGTTTATTTATATTTTGTTTTTTTGGCTGTTTTTTTTTTGGCTGCTGCTGTGGCTGTTGTTTTTGCTGCTGTTGTTGATGTTGCGCTACGTTCTGCTGCCCCTGTAGCGAATTTTTGTCTTCGAGCTCTTTCTTTTCCTTTGCTCGGCGCATCTCTTGTTTGGCCTTAACGGCGAGTGTTAGAGACTCCCTTTGGCTTTCGAGGCTTTGGATTTCCGCATCTATTGTTGCGATCGTATTGCGCATTATCTGCTCCTCAATCTCTTCCTCTGACGACGCCTCTGAAGTTGAGAGATTCGGAAACATATTGCTATCTCCAGTATAATGCCCCTCTCCTTCTTCGGACATATATTCAATTTCCTCGTCCGATGGCGTACCTTTAATTGTTGTTGTATGTTTGCTGCCGATGTTGTTTTTGCTATGCGCGTCTCTTCCACCCCAGCTGGCAGCTTAGCTGAAGTGGTGGTGGAGCGGCGCTTGACGAGCTTCGGTGCACAGCGAATCCTCTTACTTCTTTTAAATGGCATATCGGCTGTTGTAACCGTTGCCTGTTGTTGCACCTCATCTAGGGCATCTTTCGATGATCCCGTTTTTGGTGCCGTTGATGTTGTTGTTGCTGGAACATTTTTCGATGACCACGCAATGTTTTTATCCGCCATATGGCGATTCTCCCACTGAATAAAATTTACAACTTCTCTGTTGTGAAAAAAAGCTTCTAAAAGTTTTGTGCCCGGTTGGGAATCGAACCAGCGACCCTTGGATTCTCGGTCCGCCACTACCTCTACTGTGCTACTGCACTACTTAGTAAATGTTTGAATAAATTTGAATTTGTTCACACACGAAACTATTTAAAAACAAATTTTGACTCATTATGAGTTTATGTCAAAGCCATGTTATCAGCGATTGCAGTTATACTGCTTTTAGAAGATTGCTTAAGTATAGAATTAGAATAGCCAGCTTTGTAAAGTGTTGTCCAAACGTAACATATGATTGACCATGTCAAATGCTTTAGTCGTGTCAATAAATAGCCCTAAATTATATTTATTTATAATAAAGCCTTGAAAAAAGATTCAACATTTTTCCTCATACTACGAATGTTTTGATGAATTATTAAAGGTGACAAGTTTTCAATACTACTAACATTATAATTTTTTGCATTAATTAAGAATTTAGTACACATTATTTTAAATCAAATTATAAAATATTTAAGTTATATTGCGCAAAAAAATTATATTGTTTTTCGTCCATAAAAACTTATATTTTTTTGTCATCTTCTCCTTCGTAGCTGCATTATAAGTTCACGTGTATGAGAGGTCATGCTGTTGTTGATGTAGATTTGTACCATCATAATCATCTCCAAATATTTTTGTTGTTAATGCCGCTCTCCTCTTTTGTTTCATCTTCATGGTGATCTGTTTGGTATTGCGACGGGTCAAACAACTAAGATGTTAACAGTTGATAATGAGTGGACTAAATTAATTTAGTCTACTTTTAAGTTAAAAAAATATTTTATTTTGCGTAATTATTAACGGTACTTCCTATGGAACCACTTTTCATATTTTCGACTTTCTCACTTTTTGATGAGCCGGATAAATTATTTTTTTTTTATGCAAATGTTCCCTAGAAGTGAATAAGACTACTCAAATTTAAAAAAAAAATTGGTTTTTCGATTTTTAAAAAAATTAATAAATTTTTGTGTTTTAAAAAATCGATTTTTCAAAAACCAGTCACTGAATTTTTTT
Source organism: Philhelius pedissequus (assembly GCA_910595825.1). Lineage (NCBI taxonomy): Eukaryota > Metazoa > Arthropoda > Insecta > Diptera > Syrphidae > Philhelius > Philhelius pedissequus. Next base: position 248,757,774 of record OU343160.1, on the reverse strand, counting down.
TAAATTAAAATTTTATCTGCATGGAAATAATTATATTGAAAAGGCGTTTAATTTTTTTTTCTAAAATTTTTTTTAAATTTTATACATACAAAATTATTTTTTTAAAAACCTTTCCAACGATTTTTGATTTTTTTTGATACATTCATATTTGTGTATTAATTTATAATTTAAAATATGTATGTATGTACAAAATTGAGTTTTTTTTAAATCGAAAAAAACATTTTCTTAAAAATTTGTTATGTACGAGTAGTATTATTAATATCAACTTTTAAGGAGCACTTGTATAAAAAAAAATTAATCGACAAATAATGAAAGGTCGAAAATATGAAAAGTAGTTCTATGGGAAGTATGTACCTTATCTACCTACTTACCATTAATAAGAACGCAAGAAAAATTTATTTGGGTAAATGTAAACTGCACTAAGCGCTCTCATTTTTTACTTGCGATTATAGGTAGGTACTAACGGGTGATTTTTTTGCTACTTGGTTTTTGACGTTTATATTTTTGACAGATCACACATGACAAATTCCACGAACATTTGACATTTCGATTCAGTATTGTTTGCCATTTCATCATGGATAGACTTACGCCTGAACAACGTTTGCAAATTATTGAAATTTATTATCAAAATTCGTGCTCTGTGAAAAATGTGTTTCGCAAGCTACGTCCGTTTCAGCGACGAGGCTCATTTTTGGCTAAATGGATACGTGAATAAGCAGAATTGCCGTATTTGGAGTGAAGAGCAGCCAGAGGCAATTCAGCAGCTACCAACGCATCCCGAAAAATGCACTGTTTGGTGCGGTTTATGGGCAGGCGGCATCATTGGGCCGTACTTCTTCAAGGACGATGAAGGCCGCAGGGTTACGGTCAATGGAGAAAGGTACCGTTCGATGATAACAGATTTTTTTTTGCCGAAAATGCAAGAATTGAACTCGGTCGACATGTGGTTCCAACAGGACGGTGCCACATGCCACACTGCACGCGAAACCATGCATCAATTGAGAGGCGAATTTGGTGAGCAGTTGATCTCACGTTTTGGCGCAGTCAATTGGCCACCAAGATCATGTGATTTGACCCCGTTAGACTATTTTGTGTGGGGCTATGTTAAGTCTATTGTCTACGGGGACAAGCCAAACACGATTGCTGCCTTAGAAGCCAACATTGAACGCGTCATTGGTGAGATTCCGGCCGATATGTGTAAAAAAGTTTGCCAAAATTGGACCTTCAGAATGGACCACCTGAAGCGTAGCCGCGGGCAACATTTAAGTGAAATTATTTTTAAAAAGTAAATAGCAGAAATTGATTTATCGATCCAAATAAAAATTTCATTCACTTTTTACAAGTTTCTGTGTTTTTTTGAATTTTCAAAAACCAAGCTCTTAAAAAATCACCGTTTATAAGGCAAGTTATGCAAAAAAATTCTAACAATCAAACATGACATTACGGTAATAGAGAAGCCTAAAAAAGTGATCGGCAAAAAATGTCTGCCTGTCTGTCAGTCTGTCCGTCTGTATGCATAACGAGCTACAGCCTAAACGGCTTAAGCGATTACCTTCAAATTTGGTATTTGTGATTATTTTGGCATTCCTCAGAGGGGAAATTGAAATTTTATTTTTAGGCCTAAAAATAACGGTACCTGTCATATGACCTTGATGGGAAATCTTATTTTTCTCAAAAACGGCTCCAACGATTTTGATAACAAAATTTGAGAATTTTGTTGTTGGTAATAGCTATCATTTGATATGAATCAAGTTTACGGGTAAAGTCTATTAACGGTACTTTTCATATAACGGTTTTTTAAATTTTTGGCTTTCTCGGTAACTGTTCATTGGAACTCTGTCAAAAAAAAATTCTAACAATCAAACATGACATTACGATAATAGAGAAGTCAAAAAGTGATCGGCAAAAAATATCTGTCTGTCTGTCAGTCTGTCAGTCTGTCAGTCTGTCAGTCTGTCAGTCTGTCAGTCTGTCAGTCTGTCAGTCTGTCAGTCTGTCAGTCTGTCAGTCTGTCAGTCTGTCAGTCTGTCAGTCTGTCAGTCTGTCAGTCTGTCAGTCTGTCAGTCTGTCAGTCTGTCAGTCTGTCAGTCTGTCAGTCTGTCAGTCTGTCAGTCTGTCAGTCTGTCAGTCTGTCAGTCTGTCAGTCTGTCAGTCTGTCAGTCTGTCAGTCTGTCAGTCTGTCAGTCTGTCAGTCTGTCAGTCTGTCAGTCTGTCAGTCTGTCAGTCTGTCAGTCTGTCAGTCTGTCAGTCTGTCAGTCTGTCAGTCTGTCAGTCTGTCAGTCTGTCAGTCTGTCAGTCTGTCAGTCTGTCAGTCTGTCAGTCTGTCAGTCTGTCGGTCTGTCAGTCTGTCAGTCTGTCAGTCTGTCAGTCTGTCAGTCTGTCAGCCTGTCAGTCTGTCAGTCTGTCAGTCTGTCAGTCTGTCAGTCTGTCAGTCTGTCAGTCTGTCAGTCTGTCAGTCTGTCAGTCTGTCAGTCTGTCAGTCTGTCAGTCTGTCAGTCTGTCAGTCTGTCAGTCTGTCAGTCTGTCAGTCTGTCAGTCTGTCAGTCTGTCAGTCTGTCAGTCTGTCAGTCTGTCAGTCTGTCAGTCTGTCAGTCTGTCAGTCTGTCAGTCTGTCAGTCTGTCAGTCTGTCAGTCTGTCAGTCTGTCAGTCTGTCAGTCTGTCAGTCTGTCAGTCTGTCAGTCTGTCAGTCTGTCAGTCTGTCAGTCTGTCAGTCTGTCAGTCTGTCAGTCTGTCAGTCTGTCAGTCTGTCAGTCTGTCAGTCTGTCAGTCTGTCAGTCTGTCAGTCTGTCAGTCTGTCAGTCTGTCAGTCTGTCAGTCTGTCAGTCTGTCAGTCTGTCAGTCTGTCAGTCTGTCAGCCTGTCAGTCTGTCAGTCTGTCAGTCTGTCAGTCTGTCCGTCTGTATGTATAACGAGCTACAGCCTATACGGCTTAAGCGATTACCTTCAAATTTGGTATTTGTGATTATTTTGGCATTCCTCAGAGCGGAAATTGAAATTTTATTTTTAGGCATAAAAATAACGGTACCTGACCTTGATGGAAAATCTTATTTTTCTCGAAAACGGCTAAACGATTTTGATAAAAAATTTTGAGAGTTTTGTTGTTGGGAAAAGCTATCATTTGATATGAATCAAGTTTACGGGAAAAGTCTATTAACGGTACTTTTCATATAACAGTTTTTAAAATTTTTGGCTTTCTCGATAACTGTTTTTTTTTGAAAAATCAGTATTTTTAAAACTAATTCAAACATTCCAAAATTTCAAAAAAAAGTTTGTTTTCAAGAAACTTAAAACCGGATTTCATCAAAATCCGTCCTACAATTTTCGAGATACTTTTTTATAAAATTTTCATTGATCCGAGGCATCTTATGGCGTTCTTTGTTTATTCAAGAAACTGATTGAAGTGATCGTTTTAGCACTTTTTATCATTTTAAAACACGATTTTACCCATCTATACACCATTAACTTTCATTATTATACATATGTATAATATATATATAAATATGTACATATGTTTACATACCTAGGCGCCATCATGTAGGTAGGTACACATTACCCTCATAATTTACATAATTCAAATCTTTTTAAATATACATTTGTAGGATGGCACCTATGTCACCAGCCCAATCAACAATTTGAACCGCCGCGCCGCGCTGGGTACAGCTTTACTGTGGTCAAAAATAAACCTTCAAAATTTCTGGTTGTTATATGGTGTTCATTAAGTTATTTCAATACTCCAAGTTAATTTATGGTCTTAAATAAAGCTTAATTATAATTCTAGTTTCATCTGGGAAAAATTAATAAATCATTCTAACTTTGAAGTTGACCTGGGGTAACGTTTTCTCCCTATCAGAACTAAAATTAAATTTCCGTTAGTGAATTTGCATTTTATAACTTTTAGGTTAAATTATAGAATTTTGTTTACTATTTTGTAGCTGTTTCCTTTTTTTTTTGGTTTAAGGCCAACCAATTATAAATCAACATTTAATAAGAGTGATTCTTCCTCTCATTTCTAGCGACAATTTGGAATTAGTTTTAGAATACCACTTTTTTAACACTGTTTGTTATTTATTTGTTTGAAATAAACCAGATATCACACCAAGCGTTCGAATAAATTTCAAAATAGCTATTTTTTATTATTGTTGCCTTTATTTGTTATAAATCGACCAAATTCAGACATAGTTTTTGAACAGGTCATTAAATAACTCTTCAAAAAAAAAAATAAACACTTCATCAAAGCAATCATTTATAGGCCTCAAATCAACCAAATTTTGTAAGCCTTGTTTTTTTTCAAACAGAATATTATTTTTTGGTTTAAAATTAACTGAATTCGGGCAATAGTTTCAGCTAAGTCCTTTGTTTACTCTTTTTTTAAACCAGAATATTGTTTTTTCGACCTTTTTTTGTCAAACAAAATTGTTCAATTGGCGAGAAAAGTAGTTTTAGTAATTTCCAATTTTCTCAAAAAACTGTAAGACATAAAACCATCCGGTTTTCAGTTTTTGATTAGCAATCAATAAAATCAACCAATTACTTTAAAAAAAATATTTAAGATCTTATTTTTTCGAAAAATTATCCTTTAAACTTTTTTAAATGGTTTTTTTCGTGAATTTTGAGTTCAAAACGTGTTTTTTCGAAAACTGTGCATAAATTACTTTTGATTTAAAAAGTGGCTAATAGAACAAAACATTGGCTTTAAAAAAAAGTATCAAAATTGATTGTAGGTTCTACCGCTATTTTTTAATCAATTTTTTTCCAATTCTAGACAATTTTCATTAAAATGCTCCGCTCGCCCAAACGGGGTAAGATAGATCCCCCTCCCTTAATAAAAAAATGCTTGTTTTTGACCCCTCTACCAAAAACAATTGACAAATTTTGGCGACCCAGTTATCGCACTCTTGCCGTTGAATAGATTTCCGATCGATTGGCACATCATTTTCTTTACTAGCTAAAAGATTCAAACATTTCCAATGATGCTTTTCAATCCAGAATATATTTATTATATTTGTTTTAATTCTAATCTGAATCTGAAAACTATTTTTATTTTTGTTTTTTTCTTTCTTAACGGTAAGTATTAGTTTCTGGTTGAAAATCAACCCAAATCAGACAAAAAAGTTTGTAATAAGTACTTGAATTACGTTTCTTTAACTCAGAATATTAGTTTTTGGTTGAAATTCAACTAAATCCAAACACAAGTGTGGAATAAGTTTTTAATTTAAGATATTTAAACCCAGACTGGTTACTTTTTGGTTGACAACTAACCACATAGGAACCTTAGTTTTACAATATCGATAATTTTACCAGTCCACAACTAAAGACATTATTTTAACTGCGATTGAACTAAACTCAAACCCCAGACACACACGCACACACTCACATTGGCTCTAAACTCTCTCTCTCTCTCTCGTTCACGTATTGCATTTCTTATTTCTATTCATCAGTTCAGTCTTCTAATAACTTTTTACCGGTTTTGTTAAGTGGTGACGCGCGCGCTTTAAATTTTATTTTTAAAAAAATCAATAATTTAAGTAGTTCAGTACAAAAATTAGTGTTTTAATCTTTTTGTGCATAAGGTTAAGTCATTTTACTACATTTATATATATATTAAGTAGTTTGTAAGTTTAAAGCCCTAAAACCATTAGTAAATGGATGTGGTAACTTTTTTCTTGTTATTTTTGCATTTATTCATGGCGAAAGGCTCACCCAAGCCGATGAGAAACGTCCAGATACATATTTGTGATGATGACAAAACAACAATAGCAAACACGCTGCTATGATTAGGTGTGTTTTATTGGGAATCTATCCATTTTTTTTTTTATTTTTTTTTATTTCATATTAACTTACTGGCCCTTTACGGGCGCTCTAAATTAAACAATCACTCTTAGAACTACTGTCTTTCGACCTAAAAACTATTTTAATTAAATCTAATTATTTTATTTTTTTATTTTTCCAAGGAAAGTTTTACAAAAAAAAACTTGGTATCTTATCATTTTTTTTTTTTTTTTTTTTTTTATTTATAAACTAAACCTAAATATAGATTAAAAATAATTAAAACTAAATAAAACTAACTTATACTAACTAAAAATAACTTAAACTACTTAAAATACCTTATAATACTTAAAACTACTTAAAAACTAGAACAGCCACAGCAGCATTTTTTTTGTTTTTAAACATTTTTTTTGTTTATTTTTTATATGCATGCAGACACACACCAACATGCAATCCACCCATACATGTACATACGCACATACATATACGTACGCACATACATGTACAGACACGCAGATACATGCACGTATGCCCCCGCATACATACATATTTTTAATTTTTTTTTGGTGCCACCCTGACTGTTCCCTATACCTAATTGCCCTAAGTCTATGTAAGTCGGCCAAGATATACTATCTTCATCGACTTTAAATATCACGATGCTGTTCAGGGAGCCACCAGAACTGGTTCTCCTGTTTCGCCCTATCACTCCGGTCCCGATCGGACACAGTCCTACTGAACCGAAGGCGCTCTTCTCCACCTTGAGCGATGACGTCTCGACCATACAGGAGTCGCCTATCCACAGTTTTCCGGCTGACGTGGTAGATGACCGGAACCGCCCCTCCATCCTGTATCAGCCCTCGACTGTCTAAATAGAGGAATGCCTCGGGAGGGATGTAGCCACTTAACCGCGCACTCTCGAAATATTGGTTATTTGGGTAATACGCCCCAAAAATTAAGTTGTTAGTTGAGGACATCGCTCTTGCAACGTGCCCCCGAATCAGCTTAAACAAAAAATTATCTATTCTGTTTATGTTGGCTCCGTTGTATAGAACCTGGTTGGAATAATATCGTTTGTACTCCGACTCTGGTGTTCTGTGTAATCCAAGGCAACGTCTAAGACATTGCCTCTCAACCACCCGAATCTTTTCCATTTGAGATGGGGCAACGTCGAACCACACCGGGCATCCATAGGCAATCATCGGCCTGATGAGCGCCATTTAGCAAATCACCTTCACACTGCTGTCAAGACGGCTGCTATAAAACAGTCGTTTTGTCAAGGCAAAGGCTCCCTTAGCCCTGGCCAAAGCAGCACCTATATGTCTGTCGAAATACAGGTACTGATCCAACCAGATGCCAAGGTACTTTACTACACTTTTACTCGCCAGTGGATGTCCATGTGGCCCTACGATCACCGGCTTGCGCCAGTTCTTTTCGTATCCCTTGAGGCGCTAGACAACGGAATCCTAAACAAAATAGTTTCTGATTTCTGGAAGTTGATTTTCAACTTCCAGTCACTCAATATCGCAGAATCTTGTCGAAGTCACTCTGCAAGAGCCTTTTGATGACCTCAACTGTATTAGCTGTTCTGTACGCAATTAGATCGTCGACGTACGCAATTGCCTGAGTTAGACTACCTAGCAGATAGCTGGTGTAAATGCTGAACAGAATCGGCGAGTTAACCGCTCCCTGCTGAAGACCATTATTAATATTAAAAATTGCGGTAGAAGTTACATTGCCACTCTTAAAAACAAACTTTCTACCATTTAGCATGTCATAAAGCATATACAATAGAGGTTTACTTATACCTAGTCTGGTTAGCTTTAGATAGAGACCTTCTAAACATACGGTGTCGAAGGCCTTCTCCGAATCAACCAGACAGGCACCCGTACACTGCTTTTTAGTTTTGTTCCATTGGATATCAGAAACTAGTTTAGACGCGGCATGAATTGTGTCATGTCCCGCCTTAAAACCGAACTGATTATCCGGGATGATATTTTTGTCCTCCGCCCACTTGAACAGGGCTCTATTAATAACCTTTTCAAATACTTTGCTGATACTTGGAGTTGTCCTTTCCCTTTTTTGGGAGAGGGTGCACCACAGCTGTCTTCCACCGCACTGGATAATATGCATTATTCAGCGCGTTGTTAAATAGTGTGGTATAAATGTCAACTGCTTCTTGAGGCAAATGTCGTAGTACAACGTTGGATATACCATCGACTCCTGCAGACTTCTTTTTCTTTAATGAATCGAAGATGAGCTGGAGCTCATTCTTCGAAATTAACAGGTGACTGGGCCCATTTCGGTCGGCGATTATGGCGTTTGCCAAATCTTCATCATTAAACACGGTAAAACCAAGGTTCTTAGATCGCCATTCGCTTATATCGTTTCGGAGCCATAAGTGACGAAGCAGAGCTCTGTTCTCCAGGTCATGATTCGGGCGAATGCTAGCATTCACCTTGTACAATTGCTGGAAAGCAGCCCCCACAGCCTCCACATTCTCCTGCGGATCTTCGATTATGAAGAGGTCATCGTCCAAGACGGCGTCATCTGGGTCTATGCCTGCTGTCAGAAGTACGTCTCTGTTTTGTGTCGTCCTCTGGAGCTTAAGACAGGAAGGTCCTTTTGATCTTTTCTTCTGAATATCTTATTAATTTGTGGGAACATACTCGGGTCGGTAGCGTTCACGGCCCGAATTTTGTTGTCCCAAAACAAATTAATGGACAACCTATAATTTTCTTTGATCAAGTGGTTGATGTTTTTGATGGACGACTTCAGTGTCCTAATCTCCAGATCTCGTGTGTCAGTAAACCGTCTGTACAAGCGTTTTAGTCTTGTCAGTAAGCCACTTTTCTGTGTAGTGCATCAATTGTCGCGTTACGGTACATGTCAGTTGCGTTAGTTTCTTTGTATTTCGGTATTGTCCTGTTCATTGTTCGTTGAATTCTTTCGTCCATTTGTTCTAAGTATCTGTCAATTTCAGTATTTGTCATGTTCCTGTCATTTGGTGGGGATATATTATTTGATCGTAATTCGCTCAATAAGACGTTCGAGAAGCGTGGCCAGCGCACCTTACTGTAATTGTAAGTATGCACCGGTACATACTCCTCCAATTCCATAAGCGCGTTCAGAAATTGTATTACGGCGGCGAGTCCGCAGTGGTCACTGTCGTACTCGATCGTTCTTAAACAAGTTTTAGGCCCTGGATGGCCAGTAGAACGTTCATAATATCCGCCTGTGCCGCCGGCGCCTTAGGCACGGGGCCTGTTGGGCGACCTTTGGTGTAGGCTGTACCGTGCTTCCCCTTCCTGACGCCATTTGGGCGTAAGAAATTTGGGGGTTGACGGGCGTTGTTGTAGGAGAGCGCACTGTTGGACGCTTTTCTACCACTGTTTGCGTTGCTGCTTTATTGTTCTTTATAATCTGAAACGTCGGACATCCCCGATAATTAGCGGGGTGTCCGCCGCCACGGCAGAGTACACATTTAAGCTGGGTCCTATCTTCGACCCGTTCCCTTCCTAACTTGCATTCATCTGCATTGTGGTTCTCTCCACACTTAACGTAGCGTGACTGCATTTCGCAGTTTGCTGCGGCGTGGCCGAACCTTTGGCAGCGCATGCATTGAAGCATGTCGCCGCGCCTTTTTAATTTGTCCCAAGTTACAACCTGGTAGTTGAGGACGGATATACTCCTCAAACTATCCAGTTTGCTGCTGGGTGAGAGTTGAACAAGGAAGAAGGGAAGACTCCGCTTCTGCCGCCTAGCTCTAACTGTAGCGAACGGCTTGACCCCGATAAAGTCGAGATCGTCATTCGCTTTTTGGCGGAGTTCATTTAAGAGCACCTGTAGTTCCGTGCAGGAATATATGCCCTTCAAAAGGACCGTTTGAAATTTTTCGGTTTTAGGGGTGAAACTAAAGAATTCAGTAGTAGTTTCTTTTAGAAACTCTTTAATTTTTTTGTGCTGTTCCAGTGTGAAGCACTGTATAGCATGCCTATTGTTATTTAATCTTTTAATAGTAAAATTTTGACCTATGGTCAACTTACATAGATTTATGGTATCCTGTAACTCCATTTTATAAGTATTTATGGGTGGCACCTTTTCTTTTTTTGTAATCGGCGGCTGTGGCTGCTGCTGCTGAGACTGACTTTTTTGCAGCTGTTGATTCTGCTGCTTTTGAATCTGCTGCTGCTGTTTTTCTTGTGGTTGTTTCTGGGCTTGTGCCTGCTGCTCTTGCTGTTGTTTTGCCGTTGTTGTTTTGGCTGTTGCTGTGGCTGTTGTTTTTGTAATTGTTCTTTTTTCTGAAGTTGTTCTTTTTCGTCGAATTCTTTTAGTTGTTACGCTCGGCGCGCTTCTTGGCTGGCCTGAACTTTGCTTTTTATCAATTGGATTTCTGCCTCCAAAGCTTCAATTTGGGCGACCATTCTTTGTTCCTCGTCCTCCTCAGATGACGCCTCTGATGTGGAGAGGTTCACGAAGGCAGTACTATCGCCCGTCGTGAAGTGCCCTTCTCCTTCCTCAGACATATATGCTATACCCTCTTCGGGTGAAGTGTCTAGCTGGGTTTGTCTTGCTAGGGAATCTATCCATTGTACCATAAGTAATTCCCAAAAAAACGTATCGACCGTAACATGGACCGTAGCTTTTTTATTTTTGTAAAAATGGTACCCCTGCACAGCAGTCACAAGTAATGAAAGTCTTTTGCAAAGTAAAATTAAGTAAATATCAAAATTATGAACAATAATTAGCTTTTATTCATATAAAATAGAAAGTAGAAAAACGTACCAATATTTAATTTATGTTTCAAACCTATTTCTTTTTTTCATTTTATCTCCATTTGTAATTTTAAATTCGAACGTTCATTTTGCACCAATAGAAAGGAAATGATAAGTGAATGGACTTGTTCATAGACTATGGTCAAGTCTCTTTTTACACAGGACAACTTTTGTATTGCTTTAAAAATCGTCTATGCCTTTCAGACGAGGAAACAAAATTGCCGGAGATTTGCTTGTTTCCTTTTAATGTTTCTTGGTTTTGAACGCACACTACAACGTAGTTTAAATTGTTCACTCCCCTTACATTTCCCTTTTATATTTCATGCTTTTATTTATTTTCTGAGTAGATCGATAGCTATAGTTTTATTTTTCAAGTCAATTTACAAATTTATTGTCTGAGTATGTTTTGCTTTCAATTCAATATTCACTCATCAGACTGCACTTAACATACGCGGAGTAAGGAACAAATAGTTAACATTTGATTTGCCATTTCCATGCACATGTCCAGAAAAAAAAACAATGGGATCACAAAAATGTACGCCCAGTCCATGTCCATGTAGTCTTGCGAATACCGTCCATGGCCAACTTCCATTAAACAGTGAAGAAAAAGCACATTTTATGAAGTTCAGTTGCCGCTTAGTGCGTTTAGGCTAGGCGCGCACATGCAATTTTTCCGAAACGAAATAGTTTAATCAATAGTTGAACGATGATCTCGCACATAATCAACTTAAAATAAATCAACGAGATAAACCAACACACATACAATATTTTGCTTTAATGTGCGCGCAGTTACATTATAGTTCGGTGTAATACAAAGTGAAGAACTTTTAAGTTGCTCGAATCGGGGACTGCATGCGCGCACTCACATATAAGTCAATGGTATTCACTTTAGCAACAGAACTGTTGCAAAACTCAAAGTTGCATATTTGCGCGCCTAGCCTTATAGCTCATAGAATTTCATACGAATAAATATTTTGCGGCGCAATGTCGAGCAGTTCCTCTATAGTCCGGTTCCAACCAATGCGGTTTGTCTTCTCAAATTGCTTTTTTGTAGATCTAAATAAAAAGATGATTTTTTTCACCAAACTTCGTTTATTTACAACTATCAATAAAAATTGAACACAAAACGAATATTGGTCTTAAGTTAGTCAAAAATAAAAGAAAAACGGAATTTATTCGATAAATATTGGTTTATTTTTCAAAATGGATATCAAAAGTTGCTAAAATTGATTAATTGACATTAGAGGTATGCAAAATTGCAGATATAGGTGCAATTTTAGAAGTACTTCAGAAAATAATTGAGCAAAGAATACGGTTTTTAATAGCAAAAGTCAGAAACTTTTCAGAAGAAAAGCTTATAATTTATTAAAAAATGGAGTTATCTAAGATTTGAGAAATATAAACTGGCCAACTATTAAAAAAAAAGAATCAAAAAGATCGATTTGTCTTACGAATGAAATTAATAATTATAACACTCCATGATCACATCCATAGAGATTCAATTCAATTATCAATCGTACCAACAAAACTAACAAAATCAGAATCGAGACTCGACTGAACGTCAACCAGCCATCCACCGTAGCTTCTACTTTAGCTTTTTATCGACCGTAGCGAATTGTATGTAAAATGCTACGACGGATAAACTTACGGCGGATAAATTTCGCAATAAAACACTGCTATTAACAAAGAAAGATCACGTTTGTCGGCGTCGCGTCGGCGCGGCGTTGTTGTTGTTTATTTCGCCATTGTCACTCAATGTTTCTCATGGGTTTAAGAGAGACATGTTCCTAACATTCAAGTTATAAACTTTTGAAAAAATAACTTAAATTAGACTTTTTGACATATGTTTACTGATATGTATAGGTATATAGACATTTTCTTCTTCATCATTTTTCATTCTGCTTGGCTGTTGAGAAGACCAATTTTTATTATCAAAAATTAAATATTTGAGTGCTTTTCAAAAATGAATTCTATAATAAAAAACAAATTCTGTAGTAGGACTACATTCAAAAATGAAAAGAATATTATTTAAATTAATTGAACAAAAAAAAATATTTTATTGCAAGAAAGCCAGGTACTGCAAATTGTGTTTGTGAAAGTGAATCGGGTTGTGACAGCGATAGTGACAGTTTCGAAGACAGTAGAATTGAAATCTTCTCAAAATTAGATTCAAATCAGACGATTTGACCAAGAACTTAGCAAACTGGTCTGTTCAACATAATATTTCTCATACTTCCTTGCGTGATTTACTCAATATTTTGCATAGTTCTCATCCTAATTTACCATTAGACCCTCGTACATTTTTAAGTAGTTCCCTATCGGGGGAACAAATTTTCATCGAAGTTCCACCGGGGAGATACTGGCATTTCGGTTTGGTTCTCGCATTAAATACAGTTTTTGAAAGAGTTGATACATGTCGCACAGAAATATTTTTGGACTTTAATATTGATGGCATTCCTGTTAGCAAAAGTTCGAAGGGACAATTTTGGCCTTTTTGTGTTCACCAGATGGTTTTTGTTTGCCGCCTCTAGTCATAGGTGTTTATTATGGCATGGCGAAACATGCAAATGTTAGTGATTACCTGCGATTATTTCTTGAGGAGGCAAGCAGTATTTGTGATTTGAAAATTGGTTCAAAAAATTTTAACTTCAAAATAAGAAATTTCGTTTGTGACGCTCCCGCTCGATCTTATTTAAAAGGCATTAAAGGACATAATGGGTATTTCGCGGGTGAAAGATGCAATGTTTGGACCTTGTCCAAATCACTTCGAACGAATTTTACGTTTCGGGCTAAAATACACGAAGATCATCACACCCAACCATCTCCATTAGAAAAAATTCCAATAGACATGATTAATAATTTTCCACTTGATTACATGCATTTGTTGTGCCTAGGTGTTATGAAAAAGTTATTGGTTACATGGATCAAGAATAGATCACTTAAAACAAAATTTTCTGCCAACGATATAGAACAAATCACTAATACCTTGGTGTCACTTCGAAAATGTTTTCCATGCGACTTCAATAGAACATCTCGTGGACTTGATGTTATTAGTTTTTGGAAGGCAACTGAATTCCGTACTTTTATGCTGTACTTAGGTCCGGTTGTTTTAAAAAATATAGTTCATGATGAAGTTTATGCTAATTTTATGGAACTACACTGTGCTGTTTCAATATGTTTGAGTAAAAATAAGAACGTTTTTATTGATGTCGCACAGAGTTTATTTAAATCATTTATACTTAACTAATAACTTCGCTAACATATATGGAGCTAAAAACATAAGTTACAATGTTCACAATTTATATCACATTATAGATGATGTAAAATACCATGGGCCTCTAGATAATATTAGTGCATTTAAATACGAAAATCGTTTACAATATGTAAAACGCAAATTAAGATCTGGTAATAGGCCACTTGAGCAAATTCGTAATAGAGTTTTCGAGGAGCTTTTCAATGCAAAAATCCATGATGTAGATGCAAATGAAAATCCTGTGCTTTATAATAAAGATAAAAATAGTATTTGTGAATTTGAACACTGTGTTGGCGTTTATAGAGCAATTAATTTTAAAAAACTTGTCCTAAAGTCTTCGTTTGCGGATTGTTATTCTTTAACAAAGGCTGAAGAAATAGTTGGAATGGAATTTGCAACGTTTCGACATGGTATTCCAATTATATATGGTTCCAGTTTAAAGAAGAAAGACTATTTTTATGAGAAACCATTTTATTCCAAATACTTAAGTTATCAGTCAAATGAAGAACAAAATGTGCCTAAATTTTATAAATTAGATAACATCAGTTCCAAACTTTTTAAAATAACTCTACAAGGCAATGAATTTGTTATGTTTCCTTTAGTTCATTGCTAAAACGATGTTTTGTGTTGTTGAAACAATTGAGGATGGGGCGAAGCTCGTTACAGCTTTGCTAAAAAGTTGGGTTCATGATGGGTGCACATTGTTATGGCCTTCAACTCGGAAAGAATCTGTCCTTGGCCGGAAAAATTGTACGGACCCGCAACCACAATGGCAGAAAATGGCCTTAAGAATAATTTTCGATGATATTGGTAAGAAATTTTTAATATTGCAATCGAAAGAGAAGTTAAACGACTGGAACTTCAAAGAATGCAATACCAAAGTATTTATTTCTTTATTTAAAGATTCTTGGGAACAGGCCATGAGGTAGGAAAAAGAAGCTGAGTGTTTGTCTTCCGATGAAAACACGGAGCAACTCGACAAACTTCTCTCCTTGTTTGCCGAATATAATAATTTAATGTCGACGATGCTAGCACACTCAGGTAAGTAAAAAGTTGTTACAAACAAAATTTAACTTTTATTATTGTTATTATTGTACTATTCGTACTAGAATGTCAGCTTATTTTACATTTAATTTACCAGGAAATCAATCTTTCCACTCCTCCGATGACACCCAAGAAGCCGATGTTTCATGCACACCTTCTCCCTAAATCATTTTTTTGGTGCCACCCTGACTGTTCCTTATACCTAATTGCCCTAAGTCTATGTAAGTCGGCCAAGATATACTATCTTCATCGACTTTAAATATCACGATGCTGTTCAGGGAGCCACCAGAACTGGTTCTCCTGTTTCGCCCTATCACTCCGGTCCCGATCGGACACAGTCCTACTGAACCGAAGGCGCTCTTCTCCACCTTGAGCGATGACGTCTCGACCATACAGGAGTCGCCTATCCACAGTTTTCCGGCTGACGTGGTAGATGACCGGAACCGCCCCTCCATCCTGTATCAGCCCTCGACTGTCTAAATAGAGGAATGCCTCGGGAGGGATGTAGCCACTTAACCGCGCACTCTCGAAATATTGGTTATTTGGGTAATACGCCCCAAAAATTAAGTTGTTAGTTGAGGACATCGCTCTTGCAACGTGCCCCCGAATCAGCTTAAACAAAAAATTATCTATTCTGTTTATGTTGGCTCCGTTGTATAGAACCTGGTTGGAATAATATCGTTTGTACTCCGACTCTGGTGTTCTGTGTAATCCAAGGCAACGTCTAAGACATTGCCTCTCAACCACCCGAATCTTTTCCATTTGAGATGGGGCAACGTCGAACCACACCGGGCATCCATAGGCAATCATCGGCCTGATGAGCGCCATTTAGCAAATCACCTTCACACTGCTGTCAAGACGGCTGCTATAAAACAGTCGTTTTGTCAAGGCAAAGGCTCCCTTAGCCCTGGCCAAAGCAGCACCTATATGTCTGTCGAAATACAGGTACTGATCCAACCAGATGCCAAGGTACTTTACTACACTTTTACTCGCCAGTGGATGTCCATGTGGCCCTACGATCACCGGCTTGCGCCAGTTCTTTTCGTATCCCTTGAGGCGCTAGACAACGGAATCCTAAACAAAATAGTTTCTGATTTCTGGAAGTTGATTTTCAACTTCCAGTCACTCAATATCGCAGAATCTTGTCGAAGTCACTCTGCAAGAGCCTTTTGATGACCTCAACTGTATTAGCTGTTCTGTACGCAATTAGATCGTCGACGTACGCAATTGCCTGAGTTAGACTACCTAGCAGATAGCTGGTGTAAATGCTGAACAGAATCGGCGAGTTAACCGCTCCCTGCTGAAGACCATTATTAATATTAAAAATTGCGGTAGAAGTTACATTGCCACTCTTAAAAACAAACTTTCTACCATTTAGCATGTCATAAAGCATATACAATAGAGGTTTACTTATACCTAGTCTGGTTAGCTTTAGATAGAGACCTTCTAAACATACGGTGTCGAAGGCCTTCTCCGAATCAACCAGACAGGCACCCGTACACTGCTTTTTAGTTTTGTTCCATTGGATATCAGAAACTAGTTTAGACGCGGCATGAATTGTGTCATGTCCCGCCTTAAAACCGAACTGATTATCCGGGATGATATTTTTGTCCTCCGCCCACTTGAACAGGGCTCTATTAATAACCTTTTCAAATACTTTGCTGATACTTGGAGTTGTCCTTTCCCTTTTTTGGGAGAGGGTGCACCACAGCTGTCTTCCACCGCACTGGATAATATGCATTATTCAGCGCGTTGTTAAATAGTGTGGTATAAATGTCAACTGCTTCTTGAGGCAAATGTCGTAGTACAACGTTGGATATACCATCGACTCCTGCAGACTTCTTTTTCTTTAATGAATCGAAGATGAGCTGGAGCTCATTCTTCGAAATTAACAGGTGACTGGGCCCATTTCGGTCGGCGATTATGGCGTTTGCCAAATCTTCATCATTAAACACGGTAAAACCAAGGTTCTTAGATCGCCATTCGCTTATATCGTTTCGGAGCCATAAGTGACGAAGCAGAGCTCTGTTCTCCAGGTCATGATTCGGGCGAATGCTAGCATTCACCTTGTACAATTGCTGGAAAGCAGCCCCCACAGCCTCCACCTTCTCCTGCGGATCTTCGATTATGAAGAGGTCATCGTCCAAGACGGCGTCATCTGGGTCTATGCCTGCTGTCAGAAGTACGTCTCTGTTTTGTGTCGTCCTCTGGAGCTTAAGACAGGAAGGTCCTTTTGATCTTTTCTTCTGAATATCTTATTAATTTGTGGGAACATACTCGGGTCGGTAGCGTTCACGGCCCGAATTTTGTTGTCCCAAAACAAATTAATGGACAACCTATAATTTTCTTTGATCAAGTGGTTGATGTTTTTGATGGACGACTTCAGTGTCCTAATCTCCAGATCTCGTGTGTCAGTAAACCGTCTGTACAAGCGTTTTAGTCTTGTCAGTAAGCCACTTTTCTGTGTAGTGCATCAATTGTCGCGTTACGGTACATGTCAGTTGCGTTAGTTTCTTTGTATTTCGGTATTGTCCTGTTCATTGTTCGTTGAATTCTTTCGTCCATTTGTTCTAAGTATCTGTCAATTTCAGTATTTGTCATGTTCCTGTCATTTGGTGGGGATATATTATTTGATCGTAATTCGCTCAATAAGACGTTCGAGAAGCGTGGCCAGCGCACCTTACTGTAATTGTAAGTATGCACCGGTACATACTCCTCCAATTCCATAAGCGCGTTCAGAAATTGTATTACGGCGGCGAGTCCGCAGTGGTCACTGTCGTACTCGATCGTTCTTAAACAAGTTTTAGGCCCTGGATGGCCAGTAGAACGTTCATAATATCCGCCTGTGCCGCCGGCGCCTTAGGCACGGGGCCTGTTGGGCGACCTTTGGTGTAGGCTGTACCGTGCTTCCCCTTCCTGACGCCATTTGGGCGTAAGAAATTTGGGGGTTGACGGGCGTTGTTGTAGGAGAGCGCACTGTTGGACGCTTTTCTACCACTGTTTGCGTTGCTGCTTTATTGTTCTTTATAATCTGAAACGTCGGACATCCCCGATAATTAGCGGGGTGTCCGCCGCCACGGCAGAGTACACATTTAAGCTGGGTCCTATCTTCGACCCGTTCCCTTCCTAACTTGCATTCATCTGCATTGTGGTTCTCTCCACACTTAACGTAGCGTGACTGCATTTCGCAGTTTGCTGCGGCGTGGCCGAACCTTTGGCAGCGCATGCATTGAAGCATGTCGCCGCGCCTTTTTAATTTGTCCCAAGTTACAACTTGGTAGTTGAGGACGGATATACTCCTCAAACTATCCAGTTTGCTGCTGGGTGAGAGTTGAACAAGGAAGAAGGGAAGACTCCGCTTCTGCCGCCTAGCTCTAACTGTAGCGAACGGCTTGACCCCGATAAAGTCGAGATCGTCATTCGCTTTTTGGCGGAGTTCATTTAAGAGCACCTGTAGTTCCGTGCAGGAATATATGCCCTTCAAAAGGACCGTTTGAAATTTTTCGGTTTTAGGGGTGAAACTAAAGAATTCAGTAGTAGTTTCTTTTAGAAACTCTTTAATTTTTTTGTGCTGTTCCAGTGTGAAGCACTCTATAGCATGCCTATTGTTATTTAATCTTTTAATAGTAAAATTTTGACCTATGGTCAACTTACATAGATTTATGGTATCCTGTAACTCCATTTTATAAGTATTTATGGGTGGCACCTTTTCTTTTTTTGTAATCGGCGGCTGTGGCTGCTGCTGCTGAGACTGACTTTTTTGCAGCTGTTGATTCTGCTGCTTTTGAATCTGCTGCTGCTGTTTTTCTTGTGGTTGTTTCTGGGCTTGTGCCTGCTGCTCTTGCTGTTGTTTTGCCGTTGTTGTTTTGGCTGTTGCTGTGGCTGTTGTTTTTGTAATTGTTCTTTTTTCTGAAGTTGTTCTTTTTCGTCGAATTCTTTTAGTTGTTACGCTCGGCGCGCTTCTTGGCTGGCCTGAACTTTGCTTTTTATCAATTGGATTTCTGCCTCCAAAGCTTCAATTTGGGCGACCATTCTTTGTTCCTCGTCCTCCTCAGATGACGCCTCTGATGTGGAGAGGTTCACGAAGGCAGTACTATCGCCCGTCGTGAAGTGCCCTTCTCCTTCCTCAGACATATATGCTATACCCTCTTCGGGTGAAGTGTCTAGCTGGGTTTGTCTTGCTAGGGAATCTATCCATTGTACCATAAGTAATTCCCAAAAAAACGTATCGACCGTAACATGGACCGTAGCTTTTTTATTTTTGTAAAAATGGTACCCCTGCACAGCAGTCACAAGTAATGAAAGTCTTTTGCAAAGTAAAATTAAGTAAATATCAAAATTATGAACAATAATTAGCTTTTATTCATATAAAATAGAAAGTAGAAAAACGTACCAATATTTAATTTATGTTTCAAACCTATTTCTTTTTTTCATTTTATCTCCATTTGTAATTTTAAATTCGAACGTTCATTTTGCACCAATAGAAAGGAAATGATAAGTGAATGGACTTGTTCATAGACTATGGTCAAGTCTCTTTTTACACAGGACAACTTTTGTATTGCTTTAAAAATCGTCTATGCCTTTCAGACGAGGAAACAAAATTGCCGGAGATTTGCTTGTTTCCTTTTAATGTTTCTTGGTTTTGAACGCACACTACAACGTAGTTTAAATTGTTCACTCCCCTTACATTTCCCTTTTATATTTCATGCTTTTATTTATTTTCTGAGTAGATCGATAGCTATAGTTTTATTTTTCAAGTCAATTTACAAATTTATTGTCTGAGTATGTTTTGCTTTCAATTCAATATTCACTCATCAGACTGCACTTAACATACGCGGAGTAAGGAACAAATAGTTAACATTTGATTTGCCATTTCCATGCACATGTCCAGAAAAAAAAAACAATGGGATCACAAAAATGTACGCCCAGTCCATGTCCATGTAGTCTTGCGAATACCGTCCATGGCCAACTTCCATTAAACAGTGAAGAAAAAGCACATTTTATGAAGTTCAGTTGCCGCTTAGTGCGTTTAGGCTAGGCGCGCACATGCAATTTTTCCGAAACGAAATAGTTTAATCAATAGTTGAACGATGATCTCGCACATAATCAACTTAAAATAAATCAACGAGATAAACCAACACACATACAATATTTTGCTTTAATGTGCGCGCAGTTACATTATAGTTCGGTGTAATACAAAGTGAAGAACTTTTAAGTTGCTCGAATCGGGGACTGCATGCGCGCACTCACATATAAGTCAATGGTATTCACTTTAGCAACAGAACTGTTGCAAAACTCAAAGTTGCATATTTGCGCGCCTAGCCTTATAGCTCATAGAATTTCATACGAATAAATATTTTGCGGCGCAATGTCGAGCAGTTCCTCTATAGTCCGGTTCCAACCAATGCGGTTTGTCTTCTCAAATTGCTTTTTTGTAGATCTAAATAAAAAGATGATTTTTTTCACCAAACTTCGTTTATTTACAACTATCAATAAAAATTGAACACAAAACGAATATTGGTCTTAAGTTAGTCAAAAATAAAAGAAAAACGGAATTTATTCGATAAATATTGGTTTATTTTTCAAAATGGATATCAAAAGTTGCTAAAATTGATTAATTGACATTAGAGGTATGCAAAATTGCAAATATAGGTGCAATTTTAGAAGTACTTCAGAAAATAATTGAGCAAAGAATACGGTTTTTAATAGCAAAAGTCAGAAACTTTTCAGAAGAAAAGCTTATAATTTATTAAAAAATGGAGTTATCTAAGATTTGAGAAATATAAACTGGCCAACTATTAAAAAAAAAGAATCAAAAAGATCGATTTGTCTTACGAATGAAATTAATAATTATAACACTCCATGATCACATCCATAGAGATTCAATTCAATTATCAATCGTACCAACAAAACTAACAAAATCAGAATCGAGACTCGACTGAACGTCAACCAGCCATCCACCGTAGCTTCTACTTTAGCTTTTTATCGACCGTAGCGAATTGTATGTAAAATGCTACGACGGATAAACTTACGGCGGATAAATTTCGCAATAAAACACTGCTATTAACAAAGAAAGATCACGTTTGTCGGCGTCGCGTCGGCGCGGCGTTGTTGTTGTTTATTTCGCCATTGTCACTCAATGTTTCTCATGGGTTTAAGAGAGACATGTTCCTAACATTCAAGTTATAAACTTTTGAAAAAATAACTTAAATTAGACTTTTTGACATATGTTTACTGATATGTATAGGTATATAGACATTTTCTTCTTCATCATTTTTCATTCTGCTTGGCTGTTGAGAAGACCAATTTTTATTATCAAAAATTAAATATTTGAGTGCTTTTCAAAAATGAATTCTATAATAAAAAACAAATTCTGTAGTAGGACTACATTCAAAAATGAAAAGAATATTATTTAAATTAATTGAACAAAAAAAAATATTTTATTGCAAGAAAGCCAGGTACTGCAAATTGTGTTTGTGAAAGTGAATCGGGTTGTGACAGCGATAGTGACAGTTTCGAAGACAGTAGAATTGAAATCTTCTCAAAATTAGATTCAAATCAGACGATTTGACCAAGAACTTAGCAAACTGGTCTGTTCAACATAATATTTCTCATACTTCCTTGCGTGATTTACTCAATATTTTGCATAGTTCTCATCCTAATTTACCATTAGACCCTCGTACATTTTTAAGTAGTTCCCTATCGGGGGAACAAATTTTCATCGAAGTTCCACCGGGGAGATACTGCCATTTCGGTTTGGTTCTCGCATTAAATACAGTTTTTGAAAGAGTTGATACATGTCGCACAGAAATATTTTTGGACTTTAATATTGATGGCATTCCTGTTAGCAAAAGTTCGAAGGGACAATTTTGGCCTTTTTGTGTTCACCAGATGGTTTTTGTTTGCCGCCTCTAGTCATAGGTGTTTATTATGGCATGGCGAAACATGCAAATGTTAGTGATTACCTGCGATTATTTCTTGAGGAGGCAAGCAGTATTTGTGATTTGAAAATTGGTTCAAAAAATTTTAACTTCAAAATAAGAAATTTCGTTTGTGACGCTCCCGCTCGATCTTATTTAAAAGGCATTAAAGGACATAATGGGTATTTCGCGGGTGAAAGATGCAATGTTTGGACCTTGTCCAAATCACTTCGAACGAATTTTACGTTTCGGGCTAAAATACACGAAGATCATCACACCCAACCATCTCCATTAGAAAAAATTCCAATAGACATGATTAATAATTTTCCACTTGATTACATGCATTTGTTGTGCCTAGGTGTTATGAAAAAGTTATTGGTTACATGGATCAAGAATAGATCACTTAAAACAAAATTTTCTGCCAACGATATAGAACAAATCACTAATACCTTGGTGTCACTTCGAAAATGTTTTCCATGCGACTTCAATAGAACATCTCGTGGACTTGATGTTATTAGTTTTTGGAAGGCAACTGAATTCCGTACTTTTATGCTGTACTTAGGTCCGGTTGTTTTAAAAAATATAGTTCATGATGAAGTTTATGCTAATTTTATGGAACTACACTGTGCTGTTTCAATATGTTTGAGTAAAAATAAGAACGTTTTTATTGATGTCGCACAGAGTTTATTTAAATCATTTATACTTAACTAATAACTTCGCTAACATATATGGAGCTAAAAACATAAGTTACAATGTTCACAATTTATATCACATTATAGATGATGTAAAATACCATGGGCCTCTAGATAATATTAGTGCATTTAAATACGAAAATCGTTTACAATATGTAAAACGCAAATTAAGATCTGGTAATAGGCCACTTGAGCAAATTCGTAATAGAGTTTTCGAGGAGCTTTTCAATGCAAAAATCCATGATGTAGATGCAAATGAAAATCCTGTGCTTTATAATAAAGATAAAAATAGTATTTGTGAATTTGAACACTGTGTTGGCGTTTATAGAGCAATTAATTTTAAAAAACTTGTCCTAAAGTCTTCGTTTGCGGATTGTTATTCTTTAACAAAGGCTGAAGAAATAGTTGGAATGGAATTTGCAACGTTTCGACATGGTATTCCAATTATATATGGTTCCAGTTTAAAGAAGAAAGACTATTTTTATGAGAAACCATTTTATTCCAAATACTTAAGTTATCAGTCAAATGAAGAACAAAATGTGCCTAAATTTTATAAATTAGATAACATCAGTTCCAAACTTTTTAAAATAACTCTACAAGGCAATGAATTTGTTATGTTTCCTTTAGTTCATTGCTAAAACGATGTTTTGTGTTGTTGAAACAATTGAGGATGGGGCGAAGCTCGTTACAGCTTTGCTAAAAAGTTGGGTTCATGATGGGTGCACATTGTTATGGCCTTCAACTCGGAAAGAATCTGTCCTTGGCCGGAAAAATTGTACGGACCCGCAACCACAATGGCAGAAAATGGCCTTAAGAATAATTTTCGATGATATTGGTAAGAAATTTTTAATATTGCAATCGAAAGAGAAGTTAAACGACTGGAACTTCAAAGAATGCAATACCAAAGTATTTATTTCTTTATTTAAAGATTCTTGGGAACAGGCCATGAGGTAGGAAAAAGAAGCTGAGTGTTTGTCTTCCGATGAAAACACGGAGCAACTCGACAAACTTCTCTCCTTGTTTGCCGAATATAATAATTTAATGTCGACGATGCTAGCACACTCAGGTAAGTAAAAAGTTGTTACAAACAAAATTTAACTTTTATTATTGTTATTATTGTACTATTCGTACTAGAATGTCAGCTTATTTTACATTTAATTTACCAGGAAATCAATCTTTCCACTCCTCCGATGACACCCAAGAAGCCGATGTTTCATGCACACCTTCTCCCTAAATCAAATCGAGGATCGTCCTCAAATTTTGAGTGTAATTGAAGGTAACAAAAATAATCTGTTAATTATTAAATATTCCTTATTTATAGTTTATTTTCATCTTTTTTCAGTTCCTGCACCTCCTGTTTATGCTCCAGGGGCATCTGAACAAACACAGGTCCAGCTTTTAAGTGATGTCAGAAAACTGGCAGATTAGGTCGAAGCCATAAAGTTACTGCTGCAACAGTTTATGGCAAAAACTGAAGTCTCCCTCACTTATCTAGTGGAGAAAATTTGCCAAAATATTGGCCGAGAAATTGTGGCGGATCACCACCTGGAGGAATTGTCGCCTCTCGCAACACCGCAGGAGCTGGATGAGATGGAGCAAAGGCTAAGCCAGGACCTTCAATTTAAAAGAAATTTGATAAGATAAACTGTTTTATTTAATGCGTTTATCATATTGTGAGGTTTTTTGGACGATATTGAAACTAATTCGTAACTTATAGAGTTATATAACGCAGGTTCATGGGACGGTTTATTTACCGTATTTCAACTTCAAATTGTTGCTTGAATTCGTAAAAAAATTTAACTCCAGATTTTGATCAAACATTACATTACAATGATAGAGAAAACGAATGAATTGGTACCAGCAATTCCGTCTATTTGTCTGTCTGTGAGTCCACCGCTTAAACGCGTGCATAGATTTTCTTCAATCTTGGTAAAAATAACGGTACATTTTATTATGCCAAAAAGGTAAATCGTGAAAAAATTAGTGGATTAATGAAGGGAAAAGTTACTTTTTGGTAGTCGTTTTTTTTTGGAAAAATGGTTATGGTTCACGATTTTCTGGAACACGACTTATTTGATTTTTTTTTTAAATTTTATTATGGAGAAGCTCCCAAAAACTTAAACAGTATTGCAAACCAAAATGTTTCAACAAATTTGTTCATCTCAATATATTCCGAAAAAAACACTTAATTGATTTTTTCAAAAATTCGTTTGACATTACCTTGAATAGGTACTTAAACAAAAATGTTGTGCCGAAAGAAAAAAACAACGGGTACCATTGTAACAGAAATGTTAGAAAAAAATTTTGATAAAACAATATGTGTGCGTTCTTAGAATAGTGCCGTCCACATTTAAGAAAACAAAAATATATTTAATCATTGATTTTTTTAAAAATTAAACCATTATTCGGACCATCTACACACATATATTAATAACATTACTACTTTAAATTTGCGTTTCAATTTTTGTCCTATATACAGACATGTTGTTGCTATTAACGTTAATGAATACATAAATATTATATAATATGTAACATGTAGGTTATCATAAATTTAAATTTACATATCTTTAAAAACCACATGAATATTATGTATATTTCACAAATCGTATAAGATTATGTATATGTATTAGCTACCTACCACTTACATCCTTCAATTTTATTATATAGGTACTGTGAGTGTCAAAAGTGAGTAAACACCCATTAATTAAATAATATACAATTTAATAAAAATAAATAATCATAAATGGAATTTCAATTATATAAAAGAAAGGCTTTATTTTATTAGTAAATAAAAATAAAAATTCAAAATAAAACTAGTACAGTTGTCACTAATAAAATATAAAAAAACTTAATTGTTATGGCGGTGGAGGTACATCTTTCTTTTTACATCACCTCAGATTGTAAGCTGTAGTTGTGTATAAAAGCTTAACAGTAGTGCAAAATTACTTTTTATCAATGAGAAACGAAATTTCTTAGGAAACACAAAAATCTGTTGTGGATTTAAAGAAAGAAGGAACATCATATCGGGAAAACCTTGTTTCAGTGAAAAAAATATTGATAAATTTGAAA
This sequence comes from Philhelius pedissequus, assembly GCA_910595825.1. Lineage (NCBI taxonomy): Eukaryota > Metazoa > Arthropoda > Insecta > Diptera > Syrphidae > Philhelius > Philhelius pedissequus. The sequence goes on along the minus strand of OU343160.1, from coordinate 248,732,258 downwards.
AATTTAAAACGTACTTGAAAACTAAAAAAAGCTAAATAAAGAATTTGGGAAGAGTACGATAACTTTGGCGCCAAGATATAATAACGGTTTTTGGTAGAGGGGCTTAATGCAAGCATTTTATACTATGGTAGGCTTAATGCAAGCATTTTTTACTATGGTAGGTATTATTATAAAATTAATTTATTTATAAATTTATGAAAAAAAAGTTACAAAAATCACTTTGAATATTATTTTTCTCATGATTATGGATATCTATAAAAAAATAATTGATGTAGTTAACTGCTCCAATTATTTTTTTATTAAACACAGAAAACTACTTCTTTTTATGTCTTCTAGTTTTTAAGATATGTAATTGAAAAATAGTAAAACTATATTTGTTCTTTAAACCCAAAAGATTCTTTAATTTTAAAGAAACTTTGCATATAATAAAATTTTCACCCTCCCCAAAGCCTATAGTGTGCCCAAGCAGGGGGGATGCAGGGTGGCAGCATGCCCCCCCTTAGGCATCTCACTGTTTGCATCGTAAATTTCATATATACCTTTGTGATTTTATTACAGTTAATGCGGTTATTAAGTGTTTCTTTTTTCTATGTACATACGTTTATGTATATAATATCAATTATTTTTTTTAATCCAGATCCTTTAAATGCAAAAGAAACTTTACATGCACCCATCTGATACAAAATTATTTTTTTTGTTTTTCAATTTTCTCAAAAACTAGAAAACATAGAAACGAATAGTTTTCAGTGTTTGACTAAAAAATAATTGGAACAGTTAACTACGTCAATTACTTCTTTATTGGTATTTATAATCATGAGAAAAATAATACTCAAAGTGGTTTTTTTAACTTTTTTTTCATAAATTTTGAGTTTGAAGTCAATTATTTCAAAAACTATTGAATGAAACAACTTTACTTAAAATTTATTATAAATTGTAGAGTTCTGACTTTTTAAAAAAGTATAATTTTTAACTGTAAGTGTTGCCGTTGTTTTTAAATATTTTTTTCTAGATTTTAAGTAAATTTTATAAGACTACACCTCTCGCCTAAACGAGGTGAGATAGACCCCCCCCCTCCCATAGTAAAAAATGCTTGTATTAAGCCCCTCTACCAAAAACCGTTATTATATCTTGGCGCCAAAGTTATCGTACTCGTGCCAAGAATTTAGTGAACAAAATGTAAGAAACACAGTGAAACATGGAGGAGGTTCAGTGAAGGTGTGGGGATGTATGGTAGCATCTGGGGTCGGAAATCTTGTCTTCATTGAAAGAACAATTAATAAGCAAGACTATCTTAACATCCTAAAGAATAACGTGCAACCGAGCGTAGACAAATTAGGTTTGCTTAGCAATTGGATCTTTCAACAAGACAATGATCCTAAGGATATCTCTCGGCTCGTTAAAAAATGGTTTCTCGAACTCCAAAACAGCTCGATCACCCTCACAATCGCCGGACCAAAACACCATAAACATTTATGGGATGGTTTGAACACTCAAATTCGTAAAAGGACTATAGAGAACAAAGAAGATTTAAAAAAAGGCTTTAGTTGAAGAATGGTCCCAAATATGTTCTGATGTTACAAATAACTTTGTTTTATCCATGCCAGGTAGACTTAAAGAAGTTATAAAGTCTAACGAAGTACTATTTGAATATATTTATTAAAGAAATAACAGATGTTTATTTACTTTAACATGTAAAATATGGAATATGTTTCGTTTTTTATTATTGAAAATTAGATTTATTTTGAATTTTTATGTTTATTTTGATTTACTGCTATAATAAAGCTTTTGTTTTATATTGTTGGAAATTTTCTTTATTTTGTTTAATTTACATACCTAGGTTCCATCTATGTAGGTATAGGTATACATTACCCTCCTAAGTTACATGATTAAAATCCATAATCTAGACTTAAATATGCATTGTATGTAGGTGTCTACATATACTCATGTAACTATTCCTACTATTATATAATTCAGTCTGTAGTCTTTTTAAATATTTCAAGGCTTTAAAAAAGCAATCGAAAGCAACATCGCATCCGCAGCCCAGCGTACGTAGTAAAAAAATCAAAAACGTCACTTAACCCCTTCTAACTCTTGATGCTTTAATTGTTAAATTTTTCAAAACATATCGCCGAAGCGCAAAATTGTACTAAATGTTATAAAATTTCTATTTATATACGTACCTCAAAATATTCAACGTTTCGACATAACATTTTATCGAACTCAATAAGTTTATTTACATACATACATATAATATCCATTTAAATAGGTACCAAAAAATCAATTCTATAACCAAGTTTTTATTGTTAAATAAATGAGAACACTGTGTATTGCTTATTTTAAAAAAAGTAGGTAGATGTTAAGTTGATTAAAGATTATATTTTAACATCGGTAATTATTTTGCAAAATATGTTAACGGATGTAAATGTAAGTAAGTATGTACTACCTCAATAATTTTAATTTTAATCAAAACGTTGGAGTTATCCGTGCATATGATGTTGTTTTAAAGGCATATCATTTTTCAATACATTTTGATTTTCCAAAAAAAATAATAACATGGGTCATAACAACATACAGGCTCGTAACGATTTCTTTAAATTTACTATTAGATTTGTAAATCCAATAAATTTCAATATTATTGCACATCGAAACATTACCTAATTTAAAACAAATGATATAACTTTTGAATCTGGTAATTCGAAAGTTTGATTTTGTACTTTTGTAAGTATGTACCTATATTGGTTTGACCCAACTCAATATATAATTTATCACAACACTCGTAATGACAACCGCACACAATGCAACTTTATAAACTCATTTGGAAATTATAGTTAAAAAAAAATTTATTTTATCATTCATACCTTTTTAAAACCAAATTAAATTATGTCAATATTTTCAATTCAATTGTGTTTAAAACCAAATTAACATTATCTTATATCGATGCATAAGAACTTAGAGTTTGGCTGCGTAAGTTAATATTGTCGTCATTTTAAATAACCAATGGAGTATTCCACTAAAACCTAACGTAGTTCATTCAACTATTATCACACATTTATTGAATATTTTATTTTAAACAAATCGAATTCGATTTTCGACTAATAAATAAGAGCAATAGCTCAGTATAATACTCACTCAATGTGCGAAAATCAATGAATTGAAAAACGTTCGCTTTTCTTCTAACACTCTAACATGTAAATGTATACACCTACCTACAATGTTTGAGGAAAATCCATTCATAAATTCATTGTATTTATATTCCTCTTTGCCTTATCCTCATATAAAATAGTAAACTATAAATGTGATGTCAAAAAAATACATCACATTTAGTTTTCTCCCTTTTATTCAACATTGCTATAAGAACAGAAATAAAACTACCTCATCTCTTCTTTTCCCTCTTTTAATTCTCTGCCACGCTCTCAAACAAATATCTGTAAAGGCAAATTTCTCGACACAAGCGCCATCTGCACAGGCACGCTGATGAACAGATTTTCATGTTCAATGGTAGGTAGTACTATATAAATATAAAAACAATGCCCAGCTGCTCTGAATGCCATTCTAATTATGATAAATTATAAGTCGACTCAGAGCATACTTCTCGATATAGATATATCCTCACACCGGGAGGATACATCCACTCACATAGTTTGCTCTATATTGCACATTTGACATCGGAAAGCCAATTTAGAATGTAGACCTAGAGCATGCAGATTAAAAGAGATGTTACACCGGAAAGATAAATTTCAGGATTGGAAAAAGTAAATTCCTAAAATTCTAGGATTAGATATTTTTATATCACTTTGACTCATAAATTAAAATTCTAAGATGTGATCGCATTATGTAAGATTTTGGATATGCTGTAAAGGTTAAAATTCTTCAACAATTTCAGTAATAATTTACTAAAAGAAAGTTATGGAAGTCCCTTTCTTAATTTCATGAGTAAGCACAAGATTTTTCAATGTGCAACCAAATAATCGACCATGACTTGATATTTACTTTAAACTTGTAAGAAAAAATCAGGGTCAATTACTCTTCGCCCTTAAGGAACAAATTCATTGGTATTCGCTCTTGATTCGTCTTCAACTGGTAATTCCAAAGTATCGACAGTGTCCTGCAATGTGTCCGTTTTTTCTGCTGTTACGAATTGAGCTTTGGATAGTACTGCTTCCTCAGCTGTCACTTTAATAGCAGGTTGCAAATCACTTTTATTACATTTCCTTTCATTTTTCATGAAAAGATTTATCGTTTTAGTTAGTTTAAAAAAGATTGCAATAAATAAAAATCTATCTGTCTATCTATCCAAACTAAAATTTTGATGATTGATACGAACAAAAATTATATAATATTGGTTTGAAATAGTAGGAAGCAAATTATTTTTTCTCAATTATAATTTAAAATTTGATTAAAGGCAAAAGTCATACTAACTAGCTTATGAATTGATGTATTTTAAATTGGGATAATGGATAAATGAATACATATTTTTAAATTTATAAGTAATTCGTTTTAATTCATAAGTCATATACTAGCTTATAACTTAATAATTTTTTAAATTCACAAACTCGCAACCATTCGTAATTGAAAACTTAATCTAATTTTTATAAAATTATGTACAAACTATTTGGTAGAAATCATAATATATATGTAGGTAGGTACTCATCTTCTCCAATCTTTTGTACAAAAATATTTTCTTTTTTTTGCGCCAAAAACTCTGGATGGTTTTTTGGACGGTGTAGACTGATTTGTCTAAGTGGTTGATTGTCAAGCACATTAACTTGAATATCGGTTGTTCTTTGAGCCAAGCACTTCAACTTGTTCAAAGGAATTTTACTGATTAAACGAAACGCATTAATTGAATACCTTTTGATAATGATTGCCTTATTCCTAAATTCAAAGTGTATTTATACTAAAGATATTAATTGCTTATGAGTATAAAACTAATACCATATATAGAACACAGAAACAAATTGCTTCTGAGTATAAAACTAATTACATATATAGAACACAGAAACAAAATAAACAAAATATGAAAATAATATGATGACACACTAATGAACCACAAAAAATATCTGGAACACCAACCACTGATTCATCCGTAGCAATGTAATACAGTTGACCCAGTGACGCCCGTGCTAAATAACTGACTGCAAATAATTGACTGCATCGTCAGCTGGTTGGCCCATGTTATGAATGCGATGACATGAACATTCTCCCGCGCGTTGAACGACAGTTCTACTACTTATATAACTGTGACAATGAAATCTGACTCAGGTTTTGGTAATCGAGGGTGAGGAGTTGGGTTCATAGCGATGCCGGCTGAATTCGATTTTCGTTTCTGATCTGGAATATTTTGATTTGATGACTATCTTCTCCATTATCACGTATTCTCGATGTTATTTCTCTAAATTGGTTATTGATTTGGTGAAACCTATGGCTGATGATATCTTCGTTTTGCCTTACCATATTGAGTGTTGAATCTATGGCTGAAGTTTGGTTTCGTAGTATATGAAGTAAGTGGTTTTCATTTTCTTTTATTTGATCTATTGTCGTTGTCATTTGGGTAGCATATTCAGAGTCCAACACTCCAAAAGAAGAGTTTGCTATGTTTCCGATGAAATTAGCTGCTCCTCTTTTAGTTCTTTTGGTTGGAATAATAGTATTTTCCGATTCCAGTTCGTTTTGAATATGTTGAATTTGATTTAATGTGTTAACACATATACTTCGTTGCTGCATTTGTTGACACAAATGATTCAAAGTCGATGTTCCGTTTGCAAATGCTGTATATTCCTTTAGTAATGGATCTAAGTTATAATCAATGATGAACTTCCATTCACTTGTTGCTAGTTTTGCTGTTCCAATTCCTTCGAAATATATTCCGAGGTTTGACTTCGAAGCCCGTTGCAGTACATTGGAGCGGCCCGTTGAATTTCTAGAGTCGAGGGCAAATGAAAAAAATCTAGTTGTTCATATTCCGGTGCGTGAGGGGGAAGACGCGGGGGTGAAGGCAAACAAGTGTTGCATGGATGTCTTGCAATCAAACGAAGAAAACATTATTGCAACAATACGAGTTTTGCGCTCAAGCAATAGCAACATAGCTAATGTAATCGTAAGGATCAAGGGAGCACGTAGGACGTATTCTAAAATCAACAATTAATCTACGAAACACTGGAATTTCTGTACACAGAGATTTACCCGCATCTGCTAGATCCCGAAGAAGATGTTTAATTAAGCTAAAAACGGATATAATTTCGAAAAACAAACATATAAAAACACAAATCCGGGGACAAACATTGGTGGTTGAAGGCAAATCGTTCTATTATGACAGCGAGAACAACTTGAAATGTGACGGCATGTGCGCAGGCCAGCTTTTTAACCAGTTGGTGAATGACATTTATATGGGGTGCGTTCCTGGACGTAGGAAATCTTTTCAAATCAATGATTCACGCGATGCTTCTCTAATGTATCAACCTAGTGTTTAGTTTTTGTGCCGTCTGCCTATTTAGTAAATGTAAAGATAATAATGTAGAAAATAATAACGAAGTTAATTATAAAAACAAGTTTAAGAACTGTAAAAATTTTGTCATATAACCTAGCAGGTCTTAATAATAAGTTAATTTTTATAGTTTTGTTAACCAATTTGAAATATTTTTTTTATACGAAACCTATCTAACTGATAAAAACTTTGAAAACCAAGAAATCAGATTCAACAACTACGTTATTAGAACAATACCTGCAATACCTACCCATTCTAAAGGAAGAGCGAGCGGAGGGTGTATTTTTGCCTACAGAAACGATATGGATACCATCAAATGCGAATTTAAACATCATTCAGAAATTATTTGTTTGGGTGTAAAAATTAGTTGAAGGAGTTTTCGTATAGTACCAGTAAATATGAATTGTAACCACTCGGATACAGATTTCGAAAAAATCAATGAGTTTATAAATTGTGGAGATATAGGAAATGTCCTGCTCATCGGAGATATGAATACTAAAATGGGAACTGAAAGAGGTACTGAAAACGAACGATTTGGGCGTGATAGACAAACAAAAGACATAACAAAAAATGCATGGGGTGCTAAGCTGATTGATCTTTGCAACACATTTGGATTTAGACTACAAAATGGTACGAACGACGGAGATAAACTCGGCAAATTCATAGATTATAGCTTCGCAAGTGGGAAATGGTTTTCAATTATAAACGAATTTTAAGTACAAAAGAAACCTTTCTCCGACCATATGTCTATTTGTGTGCCTTCGAATGTGAAAAAGAGTAAACGAAGCAAGTTTGGATCTATTACTTCTGCCTAAGCTACAATGGAGAAACTCAACAGCTTCCACTTATAGAAGACAGCTTAATGCGCTTCTACAAGCCGATGAAAATATTTGCAGTACATGTAAATATATTGGAAGCATATCGTGGATCAAACAGTCTCTCTCAACGAAAAAAGTATTTCGAGCACCATGGTTTGATAAAGCATGTTTGCAAGCGAGATACCGTTCATACGCTTGGCTTAATGAGTTTATACAGTTTAATGAGTGCTGTGCAAGAAACTTGTACATCCACTACAATAAAAGATATAAAGAGCTTTGTAAAGAAAAAAATGAAAGCTATTACGAAGCCCAGGCTTACCAATTAGTGAGGTGTAATAATTCGTCAGAATTTTGGAAGTTGACCCGGAAGCTAAACGGCACAAAATTCATCATCAGCAACGGACTAGATTCTAAAAGACTGGAAGCCCACTTTAGTCAATTGCTCAACCACACCTCGATAAGACAAAACATGCTACAATATGCACAACCTGGCTAACACTTCGACATTTTGGACTCTTCAATATCCCAAGAAGAAGTTATTCTCTCAGCAAATGAATTATCAGATGGAAAGGCGGCTGGTTCGGATAGAATACCAGGAGAGTTCTATAGATATGGTACAGATGAACTATATACAAGTCTAGGAAGAACTTTTAATCAAATCTTAGAATATGGAACCATAACACAGCAGTTTAAGGAAGCCTTGATTTTTCCGATCCACAAAAAAGGTATTATAAAAGAACCAACAAATTATCGAGGGATTTCATTCTTAAATGCTTCTTATAAAATATTTACATCTATTCTATTGAAACTGTTGAATGCATGGGATAAGCGTAAACCAACATCTAAGTGAGTTTTAGCCTGGGTTCAGAGCAGGGTACTCAACCGTACACCACATATTTGTGCTTAGAAGTATATCAGAGTCGTTCCTTACAAGAAATACAAGATTATACACATTTTTTGTAGATTTCCAAGCTGCTTTCGATACAATTGACCGAAAGGAGTTGTAATCAAAGCACTGCTTTTTGTAGACAACATTGCACTGTTTGCATATACTCCAGCATCGCTGCAGCTGATGATAAACAAGTTGTGTGAATACTGCACAAGATGGAACCTGGTAGTTAACTTAAATAAGTCGAAGGAAATGGTATTTAAAAAAGGTGGAGGAAGATTCAGCTTAAACGAGCAATGGTGTTTCAATAATGAACGGATAGAAGTTGTAAGTGAGTATAAATACCTAGGAGTACTTTTCACAAAGAATCTAAGGATGGATACACATTTCAACGAAAAGCTGTTAAAGGCTTAAACCACCATTAATATGACTTAGAGAGAATACTTTAATAATCCCAACATAACACACAGCAGCAAATATAAATTTTTTAAAGCAGTATCTGAATCCATTTTATTTTATGCAGCTCAAGTGTGGGGAGCAAAGAAGTCTGAGGCCGTAGAAAAACTGCTAAGGTTCTACATAAAACGAATTTTTAAGCTTCCTCTAAACTCCTCGAATAACATGATAATGTTAGAAACATGTATATCACCATTATTCATCAAAACCTTGATACTACAAGTGGACTACATTTTAAAAGTTCTCAATACGTCGAATGACCGCCTCCCGAAAAGAGGAGCGCTTCAGGCTATTCAAAGCAAGACAGGATGGTTTAAAGACTGGATGGACCGAGGGCAGGAAATTGGGCTTGAACTTGACAGCAACGAATGGAGTACATGGAAGCCAATTCTGCACGAGTTAATCAGTCGTTTGGATGAAAAATATAGAAAGATCTACTACTACTACTACTATTCCGAGGTTTGATCTAAATTTGTTGATTTCAATTTCATTGGCCATAACTAATGGGATTATTAAAAGAATTATTAACAATGAAGTGATACGAATGGCATTAGATGTTTTTAGTCTTTTACTTGGTATCTCATTAACTGGTTCGGATGGATTGTTCTTGTTTTCTGCTTGTTCGTCTTCATTTCTCAATATGCCAGCATTGTAAGCCGGTGGATTGGACGTTTCCAGACCCCATTTACTGTTTTAACTTCCGCTACTTCCGCACCATCATCACCCTTGAATGTCTTCACGATTCTACCCAGGGGCCAATGCAGTGGTGGCACGTTGTCTTCTTTTATGACGACCATATCGCCTACGTTGATGTTCTTCTAGTATTCTTTCCACTTATATTAGGATAAGTTCTTGAAGATATTCCTGTGACCATCGTTTCCAAAATTCATGTTTTATGTGTGAAACAAGATTCCATCGAGTCAATAGTGTGTGCCTTAGAGGAGTTGCCTAGGTATCAGTTTTTGTGGTGATGGGTTCACCAGTAAGAAAATGCCCTGGATCGCTCAAAAGTGGTGTTAGTAGTCTTGAGTTCAGGATAGCTTCAATTTCAAATAATACAGTTTAAAGTTCTTCATATGTTTAGGATGCTGTGGCTACGCTTCTCTTTAACAGATGGTTTGCTGATTTTACTGCCGCTTCCTATAGTCCTCCGAAATGAGGTGCCCTAGGCGGTATGAAGTTGAATTGTATTGAATGACAACCGCACTCCCTTGTAATGGTTTAACGTGCATCTTCTGAGTAGATTATTTGGTCCCACAAATTTGTTTGAATTGTTACAGCATATGCTTTGACAGTGTCCTCTGCGACCGATGAAACGTTTCAAGGCTCCTAGAAATGATTCGGTAGTTAAATCGCTAACCAGTTCTATACGTACTGCCTTTGTGGCGAAACAACAGAAAATTGCCACATATGATTTTGAGGTCGTATGCCACGGATTTTGTAATGAATCCAAAATGGTCCACAGTAGTCCACACCTGAGTTGATGAAAGTTCTTGCGGGTGTGATTCTTGGTGATGGTAGATTTCCCATTACTTGTTGAAGTAATTGTGTTCTAGCTCTGGTACATTTAACACATTGGTGTACAATTGAACTTGCTATTATGTTTCCTTTTATTGGCCAGAACGTTTGCCTTATTTGAGCACGCAATGTCTGAGGACCACAGTGATTGTTTTGCAATCAAATACTTGCATTGCTCGAATTATGACCATTAGTGAATCATCCAGCTCTCGAACAGTTACGTGAAATTCCCGTATGCGTTCCTTATTTCTATACTTTGTCCCAGAAAAATAGGTAGTACACGTGTTATGGGAAAGCTTTTTCAAAATCATTAGGGTGTCATAGTTTTGCACCATACTAAATTGAAAGAACTTCTCAATAAAAAGTGTTTGACCACCCGTAAATATATAAGGTAATAAAAAAAAAACTTCATTGCATCTGGCACAGACCCAACGTCCTACTCAGCGCACATCTGAATGTGGGCTGAATTGCGTTTGCTGTTGCCTGTTGATGCTGCTGCTATTCAACCCCCATTACATATTGATGTGCTTTCAGAGTTACCTGTGTCCATTTGTTAACTCGTTCGGTCTTTTTTTCCTTAGGTTTCTGTTGAGGTGCTTTTGATTTGAGAGCTTTAAAAAAGGTTTTGAATGAAAGTGTTATCGTGGAGTTTTTTCAGTTTTTGCACTTCTTTTAATGTGTGGAAAATACGTTAAAATGCAGTTACAAAATTTGTAGCTGTTTTCTTTGAAGAAGAACATTATTTGATTTTCGTAGCGCTCGGTTAATTAATGTGAATTGAAGTATTTTTGTGTAAAGTGTATGTTTAAAAGGCGTATTTATTTTAAAGTTTTGTGCAATTTGTATTTAACTGGCGTATTTTAAAAGTGGTGGGTTTTTTTTTAGAGTTTTGTGGAATTTGTTTTTTTAATTCGTTTATTTTTAAAGACGTGTTTTTTAGAGTTTTTACAATTAGTTGGAAATGGCTTCGTGGATTTCAAAAGCTTTGAGTTCAGAAAAAAAAAGAAATTGTTGAAGTCAAAACAAAAGTTCATAAGAATTTGCAAAATAAGACAGAAGTGAAGCAAGTAGCTGATAAAGACCACAACTGGCCACCAAAGAAAAACAAATCTGGTATCAAAAGTAAAGTAGATGATTTCAACAAATGTGCCATCAGGCAGATTGTGCATCATTTTTTTCAAACAACGAACTTCCTTCGTTGAATAAAATACTATATGAGGTAAGACGCAATGAAACCATTACCAAAATTAGCAGGTTTTCTTTGCATAGGATTTTGAAAAAAATCTAGGTTTTAAATTTGCCCATCGTCAGCGAAAGAGTGTTCTTTTGGAAAGAAGTGACATCATCACATGGAGGAGGCGTAACTTACACGAAATTAAAAAACTAAGGGAACAAAACAGAAAAATCTATTTTACTGATGAGACTTGGCTCAATGAAGGACATACAAGGGACAAAGTTTTTATCGACCCGGCTATATTAACACCACGGCAATCATTCAACGAGCGATTATCAACAGGACTGCGTGCACCATCGGGAAAGGGAAAGAGGCTGATAATAACCCATATAGGAAGCTCTACAGGTTTCGTAGATGGCAGATTCCTATGTTTCGTTTCTGGTAGCAGTGGGGATTATCACGAAGATATGAATGCTGACGTATATGAGAAGTGGTTTAAGGAAACACTTACGCGCCTGGAGCCGAACTCTGTAATCGTTTTGGATAACGCATCATACCATTCTCGGAAGAAGAACAAAGCTCCATCGACCGCAACAAAAAAGGTTTAAATAAAGATCTGGCTCCAGTCAAACAATATTTCTTTCGAGGATGGTATGGTGAAAGTTGAGTTGTTGAACATCGTAAAGCGCTATAAAACCCAGTAAGAAACCTACGGCATTGACGATATTGCCCAAGCTGCTGGACATAAAGTGCTCCGATTGCCGCCTTATCACTGTGAGCTTAACCCAATAGAGTTGGTTTGGGCTCAAGTGAAAGGATTTGTGTCAAGCCGAAAAAAGTCCTTTAAGATGGCAGATTTAAAACCCTTTTATCAACTGCAATTGGCAAAGTTGACGCCGAAAAATGGCATCGGCGTGTCCGACACATCGAGCAGGTGGTTGAGCAGAAAATGTGGGAAATTGACGTTTTTTTTGGAATACTCTGTAGAAAATCTTGTTCTAAACATAGGTGAAGATAGCAGCAGCACCAGGACCAGCAGCAGCACCAACTCCTTTTATGAATAAAATATTTTGTATACATAGTTATTTAAAAGATGAATTTATATTTATTTTATTTTTGTTATTTAATTTATAATTAATCCTAATGAATAAATGTTTTGTTTTTACTCGTGAAGTGTTAGTCTTTGAATACTGGAGACTCGATTGGCCACAAATGTTTGGAATGATGCTGATGGTGAATTGATCCATGCCAAGACGATTTCGGAATCTGTCCACAAGAATGTAGGGACGTCTCTAAGATTCAGGTCATCCTTAACTATAGCTGTTGATTGTGCACATAGAACCGCAGCACATAGTTCTAATCGTGATAATGTTTGTCTTTTAGGAGGAGCCACTTGGGATCTTGAGCATAATAGCCTAACTATTATTAATAAACTCGACAGCGTCTTGCGTTGGCACTTGGTGGAACTTTGGTAACATTTTAATGACAGTAAAAAAAACGCTTGTTGTTAAAATAAGATCCACAAATTTGATTTTTATTAAAATATAACATTTTAATTAATAGTCCGACGCGTTTCGTCCGATTAGGACATCATCAGGGGACTGACATTACATGTACAATAAAAGCTCAAGATAGGAAAGCAAACAAATAATATACAGTGAGGAAATTAATTTTTTAAAACAAAACATTAACATTAAACAATTTTTAGTTCTCATTGTACACGCTGATGCTGTTTTACCAGATAATGATCCGAGAATAGAATGTGCGAAAATAATTAACAAAGCCAGGGTTAAAAATAAAAAAAGTGTGGAAAGTATTAACTTATCCGCTTTACGCTGTTTGACTACGAAAATTAAATCTCAATTGTTAATTGTTTGCATAGCGGATAAAGGATAATTTCAGTTCTCGAAAAAACGAATATATAGATAAAATGAATTCTTGTTTGCAGGGTATGTTGATTGAAGAGATAAAAAGCGATCCAACGGAAAAATATAATGCGCAAATCTACAAATGTCTTAACTCAGCTAATCTTATTTTTGATCAATTTGAGACGAAATCTTTAAAAAATAGTAACCCTTCTATTCCAATTGTATACGGCCCTCCAAAACTACACAAGGAAGGAATTCCATTGCGACCTGTATTTTCATCTTTCAATGCCCCGTGCCAGAAGTTGGGGAAAAGGTTAAGTAAAATCTTACCGCAATTATTAAATTTTGCCCCTAAGTATGCAACAAAAAATTCTATGGAGTTGATTGATAAATTAAAAAACTGGTTCTTCCTCCAAACGCTAAATTGGTCTCATTTGACGTAAGGAATTTATTTCCATCGGTTCCAACTAACAACCTGAAAGATTTTCAGATCTTCTTTTGATTCATTAAATCGTTGCATCAATAATAAAGCTAAGTGATTCCAAATGTTCAAAATGTTTAGACCAAAATTATTTTCATTTCAATGGAAAAAATTATAGACAACTATGCGGGCTAGCGATGGGGTCGTCTCTTTCCCCATTAGGAGCTGACTTCTATATGGACAACTGGGAAAAAATCTATTTCTTCATCTAACCAGCTCTTAAAATATGTTTTTTCTTGGACTCGATATGTAGACGATATATTTTGTGTTTGGACGGGCACAGCACGTAGCTTATCTCGTTTTTTGAATGAAGTCGAAAACAATATGGACCAAAATATCCAGTTCACCTTGGAATTCGGTGGAAAATCCCTACATTTCTTGGACCTTAACATTTCGCTTGTTCATAATTCTTTCGAATTCGATATATACAGAAAAAACACTTGTACTGATGTTATAATTCCTATGAACTCGGCCCATCCTTGGTCTATCAAAATGTCAGCTTTCCAATTTTTGCTTGACCGCCTTCTTCGCATACCACTGAGCTGTTTTAATTTCAAAAAAAAAAAAGAATTGAAAACAATAGTTAAAATCGCCACTAATAATGGATATGGCAAAAAAATTGTGTATAACTTGCTTAGGAAAAAATCTAAAAAAGCTGATATACAATCCATTTTCCCAACTGCTAAAGTAGACGATCCTATACTTTGGCGAACAATTCCTTACATCAAAGGTATCTCCGAAAATCTGATAAGTTTTCTTCAACAATTCAACACTTAAAAATGTGTTATGTAACGATAAAATATTTCCTGAAACCAACAAATTTAAGAAGAGCGGTGTCTACAAAATTAAATGCAGTGATTGTGAAGGTGTCTACATCGGAAAAATCTCGCGAAACTTGGAAAAACGATTCAGCGAACATATACAGGGAGTTTCTTATTCCGATCCTTCTTCTGGACTTTCACAACACCTTCGAAACTCTGGCTATGTTTGTTATGTGGATAATGTTGCACTTCTTCATAATTTAAATTGCTAGATAAATTTGAAATTTTTGAAATCAACAAACATAAAACACTTGGAAAATGCCTACTTAGTAACCAAATTGATTTAACCAATAACAGTCCTCTGCTAAATATTAAAATATAATTGTAAATTTAAAAAAAAAATTGTTTAATGTTAATGTTTTGTTTAAAAAAATTAATTTCCTCACTGTATATTATTTGTTTACTCTCCTATCTTGGGCTTTTATTGTACATGTAATGTCAGTCCCCTGATGATGTTTTCATCCGACGAAACGTGTCGGACAATATTTTAAATTAAAATATTATATTTTTAATAATAATCAAATTTGTGCATCTTATTTAAACAACAAGAGTTTTTTTACTTTCATTAAAATCTAACTATTATTGTTCTATTTTTCAATCTTGCTCGCAAGAACACAACTGTACTATATGCATTTTCAGATGTATCAGAGAAGGCGTGTATCTGTACGCTTGATGGTAAGTCATTGTTAAACATATGACGTACAAAATGGAAATTGTTTAATGTTTTTAGGTTTTCACGAAACTGCATCCATCCTGTATGTAGTTCAATTGGAAGTGATTTATCCCATGCCAATTTTAGCAACCATAACACCTGTGCGAATATTTTGGCTGTAACAACTACTGGAACCATTTTACCCAATGGATCGAACAATTTGGCAAGATCTGAAGTATCAATCCTCTTTGTTATTCGATTTGTTGAGTTCAGTTTTGTTTTAACACAAAATCTGTCGTTCCTTGGTTGCCATGTTAATCCAAGTGCCTTGATTGATTCATTATTTTGATTTCCGAAATATAGGTCGATTTCCTAATCTTTAGCAATGCCTTGGAGTAATCCGGGATGATTAGCACACCACTTCCTTAGTTTGAACCCCGCTTCTTTCAATATTTGTGTAACTTAGTCTTGCATTTCCAAAGGTGTAACTAAGCTGTTATCACCAGTCAAACAGTCATCGACATAGAAATCATTGTATAAGGCCTTCTATCCTAGTGGAAACCTGTCGCTGTTTGCTTTGGCGAGCAGCTGCAGACACTTGGTGGCCAGGTATGGAGCTGCTCTAGTTCCATAGGTTACTGTGTTGAGTTCATAAAATTTGAGAGGTGCCTTTTCATTACTTCTCCATACAATGGTTTGGTATCGTCTGTCTTCTGGATGTATGATGATTTGACGATACATTTTTTGGATGTCAGTGTAGAAAACATACCTTGGTAATCGGAAACCAAGTAGCAATGAAAATAGTTCACCAGGAACTGTAGGTCCTGTGTACATGATGTCGTTTAATGACAACCCTGAAGATGTCCTTGAGGATGCATCAAAAACTGCTCGAAGTTTTGTGGTGCTATTGTCTTCCTTAAAAACACAGTGATGGGGTCCCAACTAACATTTTAGCTTGTAGTAGGCTATATACAAGCTATTTCCTAGCTTGTATATTAACCACAGAAGGCCTTATGCAAGTCATTTTGGGGCACATTCTGCAAGCTATTACTTGCATATGACCATCCGTCACAAGCCATATTTAAAAAAAAATTGCTTGTATATAGCCTGCGTCTGCAAACAAATAGCTTGTATATAGCCTGCGTCTGCAAACAAATAGCTTGTATATAGCCTCCATTTGCAGGCTATATGGAAACAAATAGCTTGCTTAAGGCCTGCTTCTGCAAGCTATAGGGAAACAATTAGCATGTGTAAGACCACTGAAAATAGTTTAAAAAAATGATTGCTTATATATTTAATTTTATAAATTTTATTAATATCTGCATTTGGATCGACATTTGGGGCTTCATGAACTGCTTTTCCTACTTATCTGAAATGTATAGAATTCAATTTAATTTTTCCGGTATTTGAACTCAGGATCTTTCGATCGCCGTCCGAGCACTCTGCCACTACGCCACCTAATGATATACGAGTGGAATGTCCAAATGTTGATGAGCTGATACATCGCGTGAATGTCATTGTGCGGTGGCGATTGGTAAAATTCCATTCTTTGGATTTCTTAAAAAAATGATATTCGAATCTTTATATTTTACAGTCATGTGTATTTAATTAAATATGTAAGGTACGTGTACAGTGTATAAAAACAAGTTTTACAAATAATTTTCACCAGTTTTAGGTACATAAAACGTAAGTTTCTTAAAATTATTTAAATCGCAAAAGCTCTTTATTTTACAGGTTTTATTATTCTTTATTATACTTTCATTGCATTTACAATTTCGAACAAAAAGTATTTTATGTTAATATTCATATTGCATTAACTCCACTATCATACAAAAAAATGTGTGTCAATAGGATTCGAACGCCGGACACTTCGGTTAGTTAGATTTAGGTAGTACGTTCGGATAATATTAGAATGGATATTACTTTCAGAAAATAGTTTTTGATAATAAATAACCACTTAAAATTATTTTTTCCAAAATTATATTTAATTTTTTTTATAAAAATCACATTCTTTTTAAGAAAAACAACATTTTTTTTTAGAAAAAAATTTTTTTATCGACAAAAAGAATCTATTTTTTCGAGTTTAAAGAGAAAAATATGTCAATTTTGACAAATTGGTTTTTCGTACCGTGCGATACATCGATATAAAGGGGTCACTCCCAACATCACGAATATTCAATTATTAAGTCGCTACGGCGCTTTATTTAGACGGAAATCGAATTTAAATAAAATAAAATGCACGACTGGATCATACGAACTTGCTCTTGCAGCTAACAACTTTAATGTAGCTAACCATTGGGGCTGTTTAGTAGGTAGGTAGTCTAGTTATCCTATGCAGGTTCAAGTCCGATGTAGGTAGGATTACCTTGATTCTTAGTATAATGAATTTCCGAATGGATGATTATAGAAATAGTTACATAGGTGCCTACCTACAAATAATGTATATTTAGATTCAATTATGGATTTTAATTAATTATAGGTAGGAGGGTAATAAGAAGAAGAACCTACATACATAGATGGAACCTAGTTATGTAAATATAGACACAAAATATAAAAGTGAAGGATGTAGATGGGTGGTAGCTTATTTATGTATATTACTTTATAATTTGGGTGCAATTACATAATATTTATGTGATCTTTTCAGTGAGGCGCGCAAATATGCGTATAATTAAATATAATTAGTTAGAAATAAATGGACGATACTCATAATAAAATCTTTTTTGATTGCTTAGTTGTTATAGTTTGAGGGAAAACAAAGATGCCATTTGGATTCCTGGATAAATGAGAATATTCATGAAGAAGAAAACTGAACAATATGTAAGGTATTATTTTTGTTTTGTTTAAGTGGACTTTGTGGATTACAGCCAGCATCTAACTGATGAGTCCAACTATCGCGGCCGGTCGAAACGCATTTTGGACTAAAGGTCATAAAACTCATTCAATTTGGCTGTAATCCACAAAGTCAACTAAAACAAAACAAAAATAATAGTTTACATATTGTTTGCGTTTTCTTCTTCATGCATAATTACTGGCCAGGCCAAGGGATTATATAAAATATTTCTAGGTGCATGAGTTTAAAAAATTCACCTAGAAAAATATAATTAGACTAAATGTCATAAAACTCGTTCAATTTGGCTGTAAATAAGAATATATCAAAAAAAATTCTAAAATCGTTGGAGCGGTTTTTTTAAAAATTAATTTTTTGTGTATACAATTTTAAAAACATTTTTAGAAAAAAAACTTGAGACGCCATTTTGAAGGCTATATTAATATACACATAAAATTAACATTTAAAAAAAATTCAGTGACTGGTTTCGAAAAAACGATTTTTCAAAAAAAACGTATTTATTTTTTAAAATTCGAAAAACTTTTTTTTTTTGAAAATTTGAGTGTGCAGTTTTATTAACAGTCTTAGGGAGCGTTTGCAAAACAAAAATTTAATCGGGCCATCCAATAGTGAGAAAGTCTAAATTATGTAAAGTGGTTCTATGGAGAGTACCGTTAATAAGTACGCGAAAAAAATATTTTTATACATAAAAGTGGACTGTAGTTACTTAAGAAGACACACACTTTTTGAAAAAAATCTTGGAGCCGTTTTTGAAAAATAAATATTTTCTTATCGGTTTTTCAATATTTGTATCCGTTGTTTTTTATTTTAGGAAAATAATTTTTTAACTATTCAGGATAATGCCAAAAACTTACAAATACGTAGTTTCGAAAAAATCTATTGAGCCGTTGTTGAAATTTTGAGTTTTCAAAAAAAATGTTTTTTGAAAAATTTTGGTTTACAATAGTGTTTAAGCTTTCTAGGAGCTTCTGCGTAAGAAATTTCAAAAAAATCAAATTAAAGGTTTCCCAGAAAATCAACAACCAAAATAAATAGTTCTACTAGATTTTCAAAAAAAAATTATAAAAAGTTACCTTTTCCTTCATTAATAAACAGATTTTTTGGCCAAAAAAGAAATGTATAGGGGCTATACTGTTAGTTGTCGCCTTAAAAAATAACGTGAAAAAAACGTGTGGGTATATTACCGAAAAACAATATGAACTAAGTTTGAAGTAAGTCCATCGAACCGTTTAGGCTGCAGACTCGAGGACAGATAGACAGACGGAATTGCGGGACCCACTTTTTGGTGTTCTCTATGATCGTAATGTCATGTTTGATTGTTAGAACATTTTTTTTTATTTTAACCAATACATAACTTGCCTTACAGTACATACCTATAATCGCAAGTAAAAATATGATATCAAATACTTATTGAAAACTAATGGCGGAATTTCCAATAAATAAAAATTAATTTACAATATAGAAACCGTACAAATGCACGTTGTGCTTGCATAAGATGGCTATATACAACCTTTCTGCAAATACAGGTGCTTTAGCTTGCAAAAGATAGAGGGCTATATATAAACTAACTACAAATGCAGGTGTTATAGCTTGCAGAAGATGGCTATATACAAGCTATAGCTTGTATAAGATGGCTATATACAAGCTATCTACAAATCCACCATGCTTTAACTTTTGTGGTTGTTAATTTGCTGAAGGAAATTATCCGATTTCTGTATTTCAAGTGATTTCGGTTTTTGATCGACATTTTTCGATTTTGTGCTCACTTGGAAATTATTTTTCTTAACAATGAAGTTAAGTCGATTTGAACATTAATATAAAATAAAATACTTATTCAAAACTAATGATGGAATTTCCATGATGTAAAAATTAACTTACAACAATATAAAACACACAATCCATACAAGTGCACATGCTGTAGCTTGCATAAGATGGCTATATACAAGATATAGCTTGTGTAAGATGGCTATGTACAAGCTACCCACAAATACACGTATTCTAGTTTGCATAAGATGGCTATATACAAGATATAGCTTGTATTAGATGGATATGTACAAGCTACCTACAAATGCACGTGCTATAGCTGGCATAGGATGGCTATATACAAGCTATAGCTTGCATATGATGGCTATGCAAGCTATTAGCTTGTATAAGCTGGCTATATACAAGCTATCCTGCTATAGCTTGCATAAGATATACAAGCCATTAGCCTGCGAAATTCTCAAAATCGTACCTACTGCAAGCTAAATTGTTAGTTGGGCTATGAAGTAATTAGGCGTTAATATGTTATTGACATCAATTTTGGTCATGTGGCCCAAATCCTCTTACTCTTCCGTAAATTGAATGTATTGAACTTTCACTTCTTTCTTTTTGGATAATCCTCGTTCATATGCTAGAAACCTGTGGGATTTCCGAGAGCGGATGTGCCCAGATGAAATGTTAGTTTGACAATAAATCGTCCATCAACACCCTTTGGTGTATTTTGTGCGAAATGGGATTCACACTTCTCTTCATCCCTTAATAAATTGCTACCGTGTGTTTCTACTTCTTCCAGACTCCATAATCGTTCAATCATTTGGTGTATGTCGTTGTCATCATATGTAGAGATGCCACATGTTGCTGTATTTGATTTTGTTTCGAATAACTTTCCTTTTATTGTCCACCCAAGAACTGAGTTTTGTAGTATAGGCAGATGATCTGATAAACCAAACAAAATTATGAAAAGGTACCTTTTCCTTCATTAAAAAACTGATTTTTTGGCCAAAAAAGAAATGTATGGGAGCTATACTGTTAGTTGACGCCTTAAAAAAAGTGAAAAAAAACGTGTGGGCATATTACCGAAAAACAATATGTACTAAGTTTGAAGTAAGTCCATCAAACCGTTTAGGCTGCAGACTCGAGGACAGATAGACAGACGGAACTGCGGGACCCACTTTTTGGTGTTCTCTATGATCGTACTGTCATGTCTGATTATTAGAACATTTTTTTTATTTTTACCAATACATAACTTGCCTTACAGTACATTCCTATAATCGCAAGTAAAAATGTGATATCAAATACTTATTCAAAACTAATGGCGGAATTTCCATTAAATAAAAATTAATTTACAATATACAAACCGTACAAATGCACATTGTGCTTGCATAAGACGGCTATATACAAGATATAGCTTGTGTAAGATGGCTATGTACAAGCTACCCACAAATACACGTCGTGTTCTAGCTTGCATAAGACGGCTATAAAAGATATAGCTTGTATAAGATGGCTATGTACAAGCTACCTACAAATGCACGTGATATAGCTTCCATAAGATGGCTATATACAAGCTATAACTTGCATAGGATGGCTATACAAGCTATTAGCTTGTATAAGCTGGCTATATACAAGCTATCTTGCTATAGCTTGCATAAGATATACAAGCTATTAGCCTGCGAAATTCTCGAAATCGTACCTACTGCAAGCTAAATTGTTAGTTGGGATATGAAGTAATTAGGCGCTAATATGTTATTAATATCAATTTTGGTCATCTGGCCTAAATCCTCGTACTCTTCCATAAATTGAATGTATTGAACTTTCACTTCTTTGTTTTTGGATAATCTTCGTTCATATGCTAGAAACCTGTTGGATTTCCGAAAGCGGATGTGCCCCCATGAAATGGTAGTTTGACAATAATTCGTCCATCAATACCCTTTGGTGTATTTTGTGCGAAATGGGCTTCACACTTCTCTTCATCCCTTAATAAATTGCTACCGTGTGTTTCTACTTCTTCAAGACTCCATAATCATTCAATCATTTGGTGTAGGTCGTTGTTATCATATGTAGAGATGCCACATATTGCTGTATTTGATTTTGTTTCCGATAACTTTCCTTTTATTATCTAACCAATAACTGAGTTTTGTAGTATAAGCAGATGATCTGATAAATGTATCTGACCAATGGAAAGTAGTTGCTGATAGAACTCTGCACCAAGAAGAATATCAATTCTGTTTGGTCGATTGAAGAATGGGTCTGCCAATGGTACATTCTTTGGAATTGCCCATTACGAAATGTTGACATTCTGAGATGGCTGTGGAGATATGATGTGTGTTAAACAAAAGCTTCTAATTGTGTAATAAAGCCACTTGTTCTTGATTGCATTTTAACGTTTACACGTTGATGGAATTTTCTTTTGCCAATGACAATTATTTGAATGCCAATGGATGTATGCTTTGAATGAAGGCCTAGTTTCCTTACTAGGTGCTCTGTTATTAGATTCACTTGTGAACCGGAATCCAATACTGCCCTGCATTCGAACCTTTCTCCATTGTTTGTAATCAGCTCTACAACGGCTGTACTAAGGAATATGTACTGATGCCTTTCTGGATTTTTAGATGCTGAGAGTATTGCTGATGAACTTACAGTTGCTTGAAGCCTCGAATACCCTTCCCCTCGCTATCCCCTTCTATTTTAGTTTCATGCTTGTCAATGGGTGATCCCTTGCTATGATTCTCAAGATGTAAGAGCGTGTTGTGTTTTTGGTTGCATTTGGAGCAACCTCTTGACGTGCAATTTTTGACGCCGTGGCCAATTCTTAAGCAATTAATGCAATTTTTAAGTTTTTGAATCAGTTGAATGCGTTCTGGTGTCTGCAATTGTAAAAATTGCTTGCAGGCAAATATAGGATGTGTTCCAGATTGACATACTTCACAAGTACCCTTACGGTTTGATACCAGAGATGCATACACTCGAGGAGTTGGATCCCTCTTTTTCTGTCCAACTTCTTCTAATGACTGAAACTGATTTTCCAAGAAAGATAAAAATTCTGTTATTGATTGTAATTCTTTTGGTTTAGCAAAGAGATTGCTCGAAAAGGATTCTTGTGCCTTGATGTTGTCGTATCGCTCTTGGAGAGTGGCCCATGCCGTTTTGTAGTTATATTCGCTCAAGGATAGATGACGAATCAGATTCTCAGCTTCTCCACTTAGATGTGTTTTAAGGTACCACATCTTTTGTATATTAGGGATAGATTTCTCATCTACCATTTGTGAAAATAAGTCGAAGAACTGTCGCCATTTCATATAATCGCCATCGAATTTAGGAATAGTGACCTTTGGCAAATGTTGTGTGTTGTTCTTGACGATATCCATTTCATGATTGCTTCTGCCTTGAAGCTGTATTTTCATTGATAATGTAACAAAGGCTTGTTGGACTCTTTGTTCCATATTGATAAAGTCTGTATGGTTATATAGCCTTCTACTATTTGGTCATTACTTAATTGCCATATGGAGTAGTTGATGGATTCAATCTGCTGCCATAGTTGTTCAATTGGTCGAAACTTGACTTCGTGGTATTGTGATGACTATTATCATAAATTGAGAATCCATCGAGTAATCTCTCCAGAGATCACATGACTGCTCTTTGTCTTCGAATAGCACTCGTCATTTTCAATGGTTCTTGTTGTTTTCTTCTTGCTGATGGTGCAGGCGGGTCTTCAAAATGCAATTTACCATGTTTATCAAAAGACATATTAGATTCTTTAAAACATTTGGTATACTGTTGGACCAATGCTGCGACTTCTTTGAAATAATTATTGGTGAAATATTCATGGTTACTATCAATGTGCGGAAGTCCCTTGATCTTCTGGTCACCCTGTTCAAAATTCTTCCATTGCTCTTGGAGGCGTAGAAACCTTTCTTCAAAGTATACCCTTGTGGTCTTTCGATCGGGTGAATCTTTTTTGCACTTGGAGATGATGCGGTGGATTTCTTTACCGCTCGCTACTTGGGTCACGATGCACTCTTCGAATGATATCATCGTTGCAGATATGTATATCAGCCAAGGCTGAGTCAATAGATGAATATAAGATGAATTGTAGTTACGTAGATATGTATATCTGTATATGATGTATCAATTGATTACAATGAGGATAATTTGTAGATATGTATATCTATGAATCGTCGGTTGATGAGATGACCATGTGACTTGGTTCAGTGGTTAAAATGATCAGTTAAATCACGTCGGGGTCACCAAAATGTTTAGACTCGTTTGTCTAAGTGGATGATTTTAAAGTACATTAACTTGAAGCTCGGTTGTTCCTTGAGCCAAGCACTTCAATTTGTTTAAAGGAATTTTACTGATTACATTTTTTTTTTTTTTGTATAACTTTGCACGCGCTCAAGGGATTATGAATACCCTTTATATATGTTTTTCTTAATATAGCGCGGGCATCCGGTGGAAGAAGAGAAAGAAGGAAAGCTGTGTGGCGCGATGGTCTCAGACTAGAGCTGGTTGTTGTCTCAGATTTATCTCCAGGGATGGCGGCTGAACTAATGCGCATAGAATTACCGTGACTTATTTATTTATGTCCCTTTTAATTCGCATAATTTTATTTATTTCGTTGTCATATTTTATGGGTATGCTAGTTTACTCAATCACATGTTGTTAGTGTTATGCCTAAACAGCATGCAATGAGCAAAGCAGCAACTTATTTTATGACAATTTTTAGAATTGGTTTTTAATGGAATATAAGAAGACATAGACAACGGCAGGAATCGAACCCGAAACCACGAGGTTGACAGGCGAGCATACAACTATCGCCCCACGGCCACCCCCTGATTAAATGAAACGCACTAATTGAATACCTTTTGATAATTATTGCTTTATTCCTAAATTCACAGTATTTACACTAAAGATATTAATTGCTTATGACTATAAAATTAAAAGTACTACAAATATTTGCTTAAACATAGAATTAATTACATCAATAGAACACAGAAACAAAATATGAAAATGATATGATGACACACTAATGAACCACAAAAAATATCTGGAACACCAACCACTGATTCATCTTTAGCAATGCGTTACAGTTGACCCAGTGACGCCAGTCCTAAACAACAATTGACTGCATCGTCAGCTGGTTGGCCAATGTTATGAATGCGATGACACGAACAGACGGCATTTAAAACTGTTTGTATAAGTTAACGACGACAAGTTAACTTAAATGTATCCCACGTTGGGAAACAAACAATAATTGAAGTAAGGCAAATTATGCTACGTTAGCATAAAATAGTTATTTAAGGTTTAGATTTTAAGCTAAAATTATTATTAAGTTTAGAGAGGCAGAATCGCTGCCAATTTTTGTACTAAATAATTGAAATAAAAATTGAATGAAAAAATGAATAAAAAAAGAGGAAAAAATAAAAGTTATTTTTTTAAATAAAAATTAGATAATAAAACTTTAATTGGCGCCCAACGTGGGGCCACTGTGATTGTGTAGTGCGGGAAAATAACATCTTATTATACGCCC
Organism: Philhelius pedissequus; assembly: GCA_910595825.1. NCBI lineage: Eukaryota > Metazoa > Arthropoda > Insecta > Diptera > Syrphidae > Philhelius > Philhelius pedissequus. The sequence continues at coordinate 248,706,961 of OU343160.1, read as the reverse complement.
TCAAGAAGTGCAAAATAAATCGCGCAAAAATATTTTTCAATTAAAAGCCCTTAAGTAGTGCTAATCGTCCCCAAGCGGTACATGTGAAAAAAAAACCAACACAGTGGCTACCCAATAAAATTGTGACAATAAAGTGAATCGCTAAGTCCCAAAGAGGTACTAACAGCGATATAAAGTAAAATAAACAATACAATAAGTCGCCAAGAGGCACATAGTGACATTTAGTGACAATAAATGCAAATAAAATCATAATAAGTTCCAAAGTGGTACAGAAGCGATGAAAAACATTTGAACCATTGAAACCGTTGGAAAAATTAATAAAGGGCCCCTCAGTAACCAAAAGTAAAAAGGACGCAGTTTACCTGCTTGCCGCTCCACAAACATCATGTTCATCATCAGTTTAATTTTGTAAGACATTTTAATTTTTAAGAATATATTTTTTTAATAACATTTTGAAAATTAATATTTAAAAAAAAAAAAAAAATTTTTTTATTTAAAATAAATTAAAATAAATCAATAATTTATATTGATTGTATAGATTATATTGATTGAATAATTTAAAATCAAGTAAAATACTCTAATCAAAAAACACAAACATCGATATCCGATAGAAATTATTTTAAGAATTTCATTTTTTATAATACAAACTTGCTAATTTATATTGATCGTATAGATTATATTGATTGAATAATTTAAAATCAGGTAAAAAACTCTAATCAAAAAACACAAGCATCGATATCCGATAGAAATTATTTTAAAAATTTCATTTTTTATAATACAAACTTGCTAATTTATATTGATAGTATAGATTATATTGATTGAATAATTTAAAATCAAGTAAAATACTCTAATCCAAAAACACAAACATCGATATCCGATAGAAATTATTTTAAGAATTTAATTTTTTATAATACAAACTTGCTAAAAAATGTCTAACCCAAACAATCTGGCTAGGCCTACAATTAATCCAATTAATCCGTCTGGACCTGCCCCAACCAATAACCAAAATAATGCTGGTCTCACTCGTCCCGAACTGCAAAGCATGGTATTATCTAGTATAAACCATGGGCTTAACAGAGAGGGGAGAGATATTATTCAAGCCATCATAAATCCTAACTCCGATCGATTTCGAGGAATCGATCAAACAATCGATCCAGCACAGAGAACTAATCTCGCGGATCTTGACAATATCCCGGATGTAGTTAGGTGCCTGAGAGATTTTTCGGGTCAACCCGGAGAATTTAGCTCTTGGAAGAAGAGCGTAGATCGAATTATCCGCCTCTACGAACCAGTCAAAGGTTCACCTACATATTTCGGTATACCAAACGTTATCCGAAATAAAATTGTAGGAAATGCGGACATCGCATTAGAGTCCTACAATACACCCCTCGATTGGGAATGCATTTCCCGATGCCTTACCTTGCATTACGCGGATAAACACGACTTGGGTACACTTGAGTACCAAATGACTTCTCTAGTACAAGGGAACGATACTGTGCAAGGCTTCTATCAAGCCGTTTATTCCCATCTATCCCTAATTTTAAACAAAATAAGTTGCATAGACCTTGGTCCTGAAGCACTCTCCTTGCTCACGAAAACTTATAGAGACAAAGCTCTTGATACGTTTGTAAGAGGTCTCAAAGGAGACTTGCCTAGACTCCTCTGGATTCGTGAACCCGTAGAGCTCCCACAGGCCTTCTACCTGTGCCTCAAACTAGAAAATCAGAACTATAGATCAAATTATGCTATAAGTCAACAAGGGGCAATTAAAAAATTCTATCAACCAACTCCCCCAACACTTCGTCCAAGGAGACAAATCCAAAACACCTTACCTAGTAATAAAATTCCGTTCTATCCACAACTCACTTATTTTCCTCAACCTGCTATGAACTATAACCAACGATTGTATCCATTCAACAATAACAGTATCCCTAGACAGCAACCCTTCAATAATAATCGTTACCAATATCAACCCCCAAATCAAATACAAGGAAATAATATCAGACCACCTCCAAGGCCACAACCAGGACCAAATCAAATGGAAACCTCCACTATTGGCACTGCTAGAGTAATCTATCTTAACAGGCCACCACAGCAACAGAGAAATTGGCCACCTGCACCGAAGAGACCTAACAATTTGCCACAGCAACCTAACTATCCAAACAAGTTACAAAGGAATTTCCATCTAAACACTTCATCCCAAGAAAACCCTCCAACCCAAGAATCAGAATTAGAACAATATTACGCTGCACCATATTTAGACAATCAGCAGTATGAACAAAGTTAAATAATAACAATAACTACTTAGAGCCCTTAACACAAGATCAAATAGAAGAGAATGTTACTGAAGTTATATCTGAACTAAGTGACATACATTTTTTAGATTAACAAGCTCTTCGTTGCCATATATCGAAGTTAAATCAGATGGTGGCGAAGTGCTTAAAATTTTAATAGATACAGGTTCAAATAAAAATTATATCCAGCCTTCCCTAGTAAAAAACCCTATCCTTAACGACAATAAATTCTATGCCAACTCTATCGGAGGAAATATAGAAATAACTCACCATACTTTTGTAAACTTATTTGGCTTAAAAGATCTAAAAATTAAATTCTTCCTCATGCCACACTTGAAATCTTTTCAAGGCATTCTTGGAAATGATAGTTTGAAAGAACTATCAGCTGTAATCTACGCGAAACACGACTACATAAATATTAAAGACAGTATAAAAATACGGTTTTAACAGCTCGCTGCACAAGCAGTAAATAATGTGTCTTTAAGAACAGAACACATGACAACAGAACAAAAAAATTCGATTAAGTCAATGGCTACTAAATACTTCAAGTTATTTGATGACCCAGACGAAAAACTAACGTACACGACCGTTGTAAAAATTGAGATTCGAACTTCATCAGATTCCCCTGTTTACACCAGATGCTATCCATACCCAATGGCTCTCAAAGATGAAGTAGAGAGTCAAATAGAAAAACTCCTCAATGATGTTATTATAAGATCTTCAAGATCACCGTACAATTCACCTGTGTGGATTGTCCCCAAAAAATCAGATATCTCTGGCGAGAAAAAATATCGTTTGGTGATCGACTATCGCAAATTGAATGCCATCACTATTTCTGACCGGTATCCCATTCCGGAAATTAACGAAGTGCTCGCACAATTAGGTCAAAATAAACTTTTCACGGTTATTGATCTAAAGAGTGGTTTCCATCAAATTCCACTTAAAGAAAAAGATATTGAAAAAATAGCTTTCTCGGTGAATAACGGGAAATATGAATTCACCCGGCTGCCTTTTGGGCTGAAAAATACCCCACCGATTTTTCAAAGAGCGCTTGATGATATACTGAGAGAGCATATAGGAAAAATATGCTTCGTTTACATCGATGATATCATCATATTCAGCAAAGATGAAGATTCACATTTAAACAATATAGAAGTTGTTTTCAAAACTTTAGAAGCCGCAAACATGAAAGTTCAGCTTGATAAATGTGAATTTTTCAAAGAAGAAGTTGAATTTCTTGGATTCATAATTTCTTCAGACGGCATCAAAACTAACCCTGAAAAGGTACATGCAGTTCTTCAATTTCCTACCCCTAAGATACTCAAAGACCTGCGATCTTAACTAGGTCTGTCAGGGTATTACCGCCGTTTCGTTAAGGACTATGCTAAATTAGCGAAACCCTTAAAAGCCCTTTTAAGAGGGGAAGACGGACGACTATCCAAAAACCTCTCTAACAAAAAATTAATTCATTTAAATGAAGAAGCAATAGAAGCCTTCAATAAAATAAAAAATTCCTTAGCATCAAGAGACACTATACTTACTTACCCTGATTACAGAAAAGAATTTGAACTAATCACCGACGCTTCGAATTACGCCCTCGGAGCAGTACTATCTCAAGAAGACAAGCCTATAATGTTTATTTCTAGAACATTAAGCAAGACCGAAGAAAATTATGCCGCAAACGAAAAAGAGATGCTGGCTATAATTTGGGCTCTTAACACTTTCAGAAATTACTTATATGGCTCAGCAAGAGTCAAAATATTAACTGATCACCAACCTCTGACTTATGCTTTAAGTAGCAAAAATAACAATTCGAAAATGAAACGCTGGAAAGCAGCATTAGAAGAATATAACTACGAGCTGAAATATAAGCCCGGTAAGGCTAACGTAGTTGCTGATGCACTTTCAAGACCACCTATTGATTCTCAAATTAATTCCCTTGCAGAATCCCAACCTTTTGACTCCCAAATTAATTCCCTTACAGCATCCCAACATAGTTATGAAAGTTCATCCGACGAACTTATTCCAGCAGTAGAATTGCCAATCAATATTTTCAAAAATCAACTGATTCTGCTTATAGGCGAAGACTATTTCCAACTTCAATACCCCTTCCCAAATTTCCGCAGACTTACCTTTACACAACCTCGATACACTAAAGAAAAACTTATTTCAATATTTAAACGATACCTAAACCCTACCATAATAAATGGACTAATGACTAACGAGGAAACTATGGGAATTATGCAAAATATATATCCACTTCATTTCAAAAATTACAGAATCCGCTACACACAAACAAAAGTTATTGATATAACCAATCAAACTGAACAAGAAGAACACATCCTTAAAATCCATAATAGAGCACATAGAAATGCTCGCGAAATTAAGGCCCAACTACTCCAAAACTATTATTTTCCTCAAATGAACTAAAAAATTAATAAAATAGTTAAACAATGTCATATATGTCGAGAACACAAATACGATCGACATCCACAGAAACCCGAACTCAAACCAACACCTATTCCCCAATATCCAGGCCATATTTTACATTTAGATATTTATTCAACTGAAGGACATCTTGTTCTCACCGCGCTAGATAAATTTTCCAAATACGCTCAAACAAAAATTCTAAAGTCCAGAGCCGTACAAGATATAAGAGAACCTTTAAGACAAATTTTATTCGCTTTCGGCGTACCAAAATTAGTTGTCTTTGACAAAGAACAATCCTTTAATGCAGCCTCTATCTTTTTCTTATTGCTAGATCAATTAGGAATAGAAATCTTTAAAACACCTCCATATTCCAGTACAGTCAATGGGCAAGTGGAGCGATTTCACTCCACGCTTTCAGAAATAATGCGTTGCCTTAAAACAGAAAAAATTCATAAATCTTTTCTAGAATTACTAGACAGAGCAGTATACGAGTACAACTGTTCAATTCATTCAACAATAGGAAAAAAACCCATAGAAGTATTTTTTGGAAGAAACGTCAGTACCGATCCGAAACAGTTTGAAAAAGCAAGAAAAGAAAATATAATCAAATTAAAAGAGAAACAAAATATTGATTTGAAATATCACAACAAAAAAAGACACACATTAAAAAACTATACACCCGGTGACATTATTTACGTTAAAATAAACAAAAGATTAGATTCCAAGTTATCACCCCGTTTTAAACAAGAAATAGTTAAAGAAAACAAGACAAAAACTGTAATTACACAATCTGGAAAAGTAGTTCACAAAGCAAATATTAAAAGCTGAAATCAATCTTCTTATCTCCACAGGTATCTTACTTCCTTTATTAATGCTGACGTCAAAATCCTCGATTATTCCAATTCAGAGATAATCGTGCTAAAAACCGGAATAGCAAACATCCAAATAGGAAATCTTAAACTTATTCATGTTATTGAAATACCCCCTTATGAAGAATTTATATCAAAAACCTCATCCCTAATGAACCAGCACATTCCAAGGAATAATCCATTCTTCCCAATCCTAGATCACGAACTCAAACAAACCATTACCCTTATTAACAATATTAAAATCAATAGATCTAAAAGATCACTAAACTTCATTGGCACAGCATGGAAATGGGTAGCAGGAAGCCCTGACCATGACGATTATACGATAATGGTAGATAAAATTAATAATGTCTTAGAAAATAATAATAATCAAGTCTTAATAAATAAAGCTTATATTGATAGAATAAACAAATTAACGAACGTAACTAATGAAATTCATAATGTAATAGAAAAGGATAAAACCTTTGAAAACGAATTAGTTTTAAGTTTACTCTACAAAACAAAGTTAATAAAAGAAGAAATAATGAACTCAATATACGCAATTGAATTGGGTAAAGAAAATATTGTAAGTTCTAACATATTGTCAAAATCGGAGATCGATATAATTATGAATAATTTAAATAAAAACAAAGTGAATGTACTATTCAAAAATATTGAAGAGGCTTTAGAATTTGCCGAAGTCAAAGTTGCCATAAATGTATCAACTCTACTTTATATTATAAGTATCCCAAATACGGAAGACGTAATCTATGAAAAATTAGTTGTAAAACCATTAATAAAGAACAAAAAATATATTAATAAAATCATGCAAGAAAATATTTTAAAAAGAAATAATATTTTGTTTGGAATTATAAATAAATGTAAGACGATGAATATATCATTATGTAAGCAATCAAATATCATAGACTTCAGCAATGATAAATGTATATTTAATCTAATAGAAGGTAAAAATGCAACATGTAAAAGAACAAACAGCCAACATATCCCACAAATTGAAGAAATAACACCAGGAACAATACTCTTAAATAATTTCGATGGTAACATAGATTTCAACAACAATAGCCAACCACTCAACGGAACATATCTCATCAAATTCTCCAATGTCACATTAAAGATAATGAATCAACAATTTATTGCAGAAGAAATATCCGAAATTCACGCATTACCTCCATTGTTACATCCACTTTCAGATGATATAGAAATAGAAGAAATTTTATCACTCCAGCTCATGAAAGAACTTCACATGAACAATACAAAACATATCAACTTATCAAATTATGCTACGTTAGCATAAAATAGGTATTTAAGGTTTATATTTTAAGCAAAAATTATTATTAAGTTTAGAGAGGCAGAATCGCTGCCAGTTTTTGTACTGAATAATTGAAATAAAAATTGAATGAAAAAATGAATAAAAAAAGAGAAAAAAATAAAAGTTATTTTTTTTTAATAAAAAATAGATAATAAAACTTTAATTTATACAAATAAAATTCAAATAAATTTTATATAATACTCTGCAAATTGCACATGTACAGTTTTATTTTAAATGTATTTATTTTCTGTATCAATAATAAATTACAGTGTTTTAAAGCACTTTTCACTTGAAAAAGCAAATCAGGTATTCAACGATACAGTCTTTAGCACAGTTTTTACAATTTTTTTTAAAGATGGCTAACTCATATTACTTCGTCAACAGGAAATAAGTATCCGAATCATACGAATACAAAACAAATAGTAACTTGCATCAATAGCCCTAGAAAACAAGAAAAATCCGAGCTAGTATAATTTTTTCACACAAGAATGCAAATACATACATATATAGTTTTTAACAACGTAACCCTCCTACCTCTTTTAAAAAAAAAGCAATATTGTATAACTACTCATGTATACCTACTAGTGTATAATCATCAATTCCTACGCACCTGTAGAAGTACATTTTTTTATATTATATATCTATTCTGTATGAAAAAAGATTAACAAAATATGCATACATACGCAAGCTACCAGAAATGTGCAATTTATTTTTTGGCACAAAATAATGCGCTCGCACTCCCATCCTACCTCTCGCATATTACTAATCAAACAGAAAACCTATTAAGAATGCAACAAAAAAAAGGGCAACTTACGAGTGCGACACATTCAAATTATGTCCAGTGCTAACAAAAAAATCATTCTACCCACCTCTCAAAATTTTCTGAAAAAAAGTTACATTACATTACCTACCTACGAGATAATAGACCGGAAAAGAAAACACAAACAAATATATGCGAGCGCATGTGCCATATACTTTTTTGTCACTTGTATAAGTTAACGACAACAAGTTACGATTGTAATTCCCACGGAAAATGATGACTTGGTGTCTGGACAATGACACCAAGTATCCGTTGCAGCAAACAACAATTCTCGGAAATAAAACAATTATGAAGTTATGCAACGTAAGCATTAAGTAGGTATTTAAGTTCTAGATTTTAAGTAAAGTGTTGTATTGTGTTTTAGAAGGCAGAATCGCTGCCGGTTTGATAACCGAAAATAAAGATAAAATAAAAAATAAAAAAATTTTTTTTTAATGAAAATCTAACCTCAATAAATTAACTGGCGCCCGAACAGGGACCTTTAAAATCAAGTATCGCGAAAAAATCTAAGTGTCGTTGGTCCCGGTAAAAGTCCCTAAAAGTAGGCACAATCGGTTCGTAGAAAAAAAAAAAAAAAAAAAAAAAAAACATTTAGTATACCGAAAAGTGTTCTCAAGTAGGCCCCTCGGTTCGCGAAAGTGATTTTTTAGTGTCCCGAAAGAATCCTTTTAAAATTGTGACAATTTTTAAAACAGTTTTAAAAACAAAGTGGAAAAACCGTAAATTGTTGGAGAATTGGAAAAAGGGCCCCTAAGTAGCAGAACAGCAAAAAGGACGTAGTTGAACTACACGCCGCTCCACAAACATGCGTATCAGCTTTATATTGTAAGAATTTTAAATATTTACGTATCATATTTTAAACAAATTTAAGTTTCATATTGAGAAAAATTAAGACATCAATGGTTAAGAATATTATGAAAACATTTAATTAATTTATGAGAAACAATTTAGAATTATTTCTTAGGTCATAAAAATTTCATTTTCCTTTATAAAAAAAAGGTGACATAAATTTAAAACCTTACTATTTTAAGAAATATAAAAAATATATAATAATAAATATTTGCGAACATAAGTGAAATCAATGAATGCCTTGCAACGATATTTAAAAATATTTTAAATACAAACCTAAACGTAAAGAAAAATTTAAAATCGAAATCAATTTATTAGATAATTAAAACTTTATTTAATACACAAAATATTTAGAAAATAATAACTATGTCGAATCCACAAAATCTTGCTAGACCAGCCATTGTCCCCCAACCAGCCATTGTTCCTCCAGCGCAACAGAGCAATAGCATAAATCGTGTTGAATTACAGAACTTAGTTACCTCCATGGTAGCTCAAGCCCTCCAAACAGATGGTAGGCGAATTGTTCATTCTATAATGAACCCCAACTCTGATCAGTTCGCAGGAATTGATCAAGTTATCAACCCAGATCAACATGGAAATATTTCAGACCTTGACAAAATACCTGATGTTGTCAGAAGCTTGAGAGAGTTTTCTGGGCAACCAGGCGAGTTTAGTTCTTGGCGCAAAAGCGTCGAAAGAATACTTAGAATCTATTATTCTACAAGAGGCTCTCCAAAATATTTTGGTATTATAAACGTAATCCGAAATAAAATTGTTGGACATGCAGACCATGTTCTCGAATCCTACAATACGCCCCTTAATTGGGAAAATATTTCCAGATGCCTTACGCTCCATTACGCAAATAAGCGTGACCTGGGAACTTTAGAATACCAATTAACTTCTTTGGTACAGGGTAACTCTTCTATACAGGACTTCTACCAAGAAGTCTACACTCATCTTTCATTGATTCTCAACAAAATTTCCTCTATGGAAATGGGAGCAGAAGCTTTGAACATGTTAATGCATGTTTATAGGGACAAAGCCCTAGACACCTTTATTAGGGGTCTTAAAGGCGATCTGCCTAGGCTTCTCGGCATCCAAGAACCTTCAGACCTACCCCAAGCATTACATTTATGCTTAAAACTTGAAAATCAAAACTATCGTGCCCAGTATGCAATAGCATCAAATAATAATACGAAGAGAATCTATAATCCAATGCCCCCAGAACTTCCTCCCAGAAGAACACATAATAATAATTCCTTACCCAATCGCCAAATCCCATTCTATCCACAGCTTGCCCACTTTGCACATGTCCCCCGTCCTTTAACGAATTATAACAATCGACCACTCCCATTCAATAATAATGGACCCGGACAACCACCCTTTCAAAGTAATCCTTTCCAACATCAACCCTTTAATCAAGCTCAAGGAAACATTAGACCACCACCAAGGCCACAGCCAAGGCAGGATCACATGGAAACATCAACAATTGGAACAGCTAGAGTGAATTACGTTAATAGACCGCAGCATCAACAACAACAGAGAAACTGGCCACCAGCACCGAAAAGAGCCAACCATCAACCACAACAACCCATTTACTCTAGTAACCTACAAAGGAATTTTCACGTGAATGCATCATCTCAAGAAAACCCAGAAGAGTCAGAACTGAAGCAATACTTCGACGCCTCTCAGTTAGATGACCAACAATATTTTCAAACTTTCAATAATTACATAGAACCCCTAAACACTGAGCAAATAAATGATAATGTCACTGAAATAGTTTCTGAACTTAGCGACATTAATTTTTTAGATTAACAAGCTCTTCGTTACCCTATATCGAAGTAAAAACATCTGGTGACGAAGTGCTTAGAATTCTAATCGATACAGGATCCAATAAAAATTACATTCAACCCTCTTTAATAAAAAATCCAATACCCAATGAAGAAAAGTTTTATGCAAATTCTGTAGGCGGAAACGTAGAAATAACCCACCACACTTTTGTCAATTTGTTCGGAATAAAAGACCTTAAAATTAAATTCTTTCTTATGCCACATTTAAAATCTTTTAATGCTATCCTCGGAAATGATAGTCTAAAAGATTTATCCGCAGTTATCTATACTCGTCATAATTACATTACAATTAAAGGCTCTACTAAAATTCGAATTAAGCAGCTCGCTGCACAATCAGTCAATACTTTGTCGTTGCGAACGCAACATATGACGACTGAACAAGAAGACTCTATCAAAACAATTGCATGGAAGTATTTAAAATTATTCGATGATCCAGACGAGAAATTAACCTATACCACCGTTGTAAAAGGAGAAATCCGAACAACTTCAGACTCACCCGTCTATACAAAATGTTATCCTTATCCAATGGCCCTCAAAGACGAGGTGGAAAGCCAAATACAGGAACTGGTTAAAGATGGTATAATAAGACCTTCGAGATCGCCATACAATTCACCCGTGTGGATTGTTCCAAAAAAATTAGATGCATCCGGCAAAAAAAAGTATCGATTGGTGATTGACTACCGTAAACTTAATACCATCACTATTCCTGATAAGTACCCAATTCCCGAAATCAATCAAGTGTTAGAGCAACTAGGCCAAAATAAATATTTCACTGTTATTGATCTCAAAAGTGGATTCCATCAGATCCCTCTCAAAGAAAAAGATATCGAAAAAACAGCCTTCTCGGTGAATAACGGGAAGTATGAATTCACCAGGCTGCCCTTTGGTCTGAAAAATGCTCCATCCATTTTTCAAAGAGCGCTCGACGATATTTTGAGAGAACATATTGGGAAAATATGTTTCGTCTATATCGATGATATCATCATTTTTAACAAAAACGAAACAGAACATTTGCAGAGTATTGAGACTATTTTCAAAACTCTTGAAGCTGCCAATATGAAGGTGCAGCTAGACAAGTGTGATTTTTTCAAAGAGGAATTCGAATTCCTTGGATTTCTAATTTCCTCTGATGGTACAAATCCAGAAAAAGTAAAAGCAGTACTCGAGTTTCCATTACCTAAAACACTCAAAGATTTACGTTCATTTTTAGGCCTATCAGGGTATTATCGACGTTTCGTCAGGGACTATGCTAAATTAGCAAAACCCCTTACAGCCCTTCTAAGAGGGGAAGACGGACGCGTGTCCAAAAACCTCTCTTCCAAAAAATGAATTAACCTTAATGATGAAGCAATAGAAGCATTTGACAAATTAAAAAAATCCCTAGCATCAAGAGACATAACATTAACCTATCCCGATTACAAAAAAGATTTCGAACTCACAACCGACGCTTCAAATTACGCCCTTGGAGCAGTCTTATCCCAACAAGAAAAACCTATAATGTTTATTTCAAGAACGTTAAGTAAAACAGAAGAGTCCTATGCCGCAAACGAAAAAGAAATGCTGGCTATCATATGGGCTCTGAATTCCTTTCGAAATTACCTCTATGGCTCAGCAAAAGTGAAAATTTTAACAGATCATCAACCCCTCACATATGCTCTAAGTAATAAAAATAATAACTCTAAAATGAAACGTTGGAAATCAGCGTTAGAAGAATACAACTATGAATTAAGATAAAATAATCCAACGTTGTTGCCGACGCACTCTCAAGACCACCCATTGTCTCTCAGATAAATTCCCTTACAGCTTCCCAACATAGCGATGAAAGTTCATCACATGAACTTATACCAGCAGTAGAAATCCCAATCAACGTATTCAGAAACCAACTTATCTTTCTTATAGGAGAAGATAACTCTTATCAACTCCAATTTCCTTTTCCAAAATTCCGTAGACATACTTTTGTTCAACCTTCCTACTCTAAGGAAAACATTATCTCCATATTCAAACGATACCTCATACCTAACATAATAAACGGGCTCATTACCAATGAAGAAACCATGGGAATAATCCAAAACCTTTACCCACTTTACTTTAGAAACTATAAGATCCGCTTCACTCAAACAAAAGTTACTGATCTGCCCAACCCAGCTGAACAAGAAGAACATATTCTTAAAACTCATAATAGATGTCATAGGAATGCTCGCGAAAATAAAACGCAACTACTCCAAAATTACTATTTTCCACAGATGAACGCAAAAATCAATAAACTAGTTAAACAATGCCAAATCTGTCAAGAGCACAAATATGATCGACATCCGCAAAAACCTGAACTCAAACCAACTCCCATTCCTCAATATCCAGGCCATATCCTACATATAGATATCTATTCAACCGAAGGCAATCTAGTTCTGACTGCTTTGGACAAATTTTCAAAATACGCGCAAACAAAAATCCTTAAATCAAGAGCAGTACAAGATATAATGGAACCTTTAAGACAAATCCTATTTGTTTTCGGTGTTCCTAAAATTGTCGTCATTGACAATGAAAAATCGTTTAGTGCAGCATCCATATGTTTTCTCTTGAAAGATCAATTAAAAATAGAAATTTACAAGACACCCCCGCATTCTAGTACAGTTAATGGACAAGTGGAACGGTCCCACTCTACACTCTCGGAAATAATGCGTTGCCTGAAAACTGAAAAGATTCATAAATCATTTCTTGAATTATTAGATAGATCAGTTTACGAATACAACTGCTCAGTTCATTCTACAATAGGAAAAAAACCCATAGAAGTATTCTTTGGCAGAAATGTTAGCACTGACCCAGAACAGTTTGAAAAGGCAAGAAAAGAAAACATAATAAAATTGCAAGAAAAACAAAGCAGTGACTTAAAGCATCATAACAAGAAAAAACACCCCATAAAAAATTACTCACCTGGTGATATCGTTTATATCAAAGTTAACAAAAGATTAGGCTCAAAACTAACACCCCGCTACAAAAAGGAGATAGTCAAAGAAAATAAAACCAAAACTATTATAACAGAATCCGACAAAATAGTACATAAATCAAATATAAAAAGTTGAAATTTACCTTTCTTTCCCTACAGGTACTTTATCCCTTTCGTCATCACAGAAGTTAGAATACTCGATTATTCTAATTCAGAAATAATTGTTCTAAAACATGGGCTTGCGAGAATCCAAACCGGAAACATCAAATTCATCCACATCATAGAAATACCTCCCTATGAAGACTATATAGCAAAAACTTCATCCCTCCTATACGAACATATCCCACCTAAAAATGTTTTTTTTCCCATCCTGGAACACGAACTCAAGCATACTAAGAACCTTATAAATAACATCAAAATAAACAGATCAAAAAGATCCTTAAACTTTATAGGCGCAGCCTGGAAATGGGTCGCGGGTAATCCCGACCACGACGATTATGAAGTAATGGTTAATAAGATAAATAATGTTTTAGAAAATAATAATAATCAAGTTTTAATAAACAAGGCATACATTGAAAGAATAAATAAATTAACAAATGTAACTAACGAAATAATGATCGAATTAAAAAAGGATAAAACTTATGCAAACGAATTAGTATTAAGTCTACTTTATAAAACAAAGCTTATAAAAGAAGAAATAATTAATATAATTTATGCAATCCAATTAAGTAAGAGAAATATCGTAAGTTCAAATATACTTTCCAAATCAGAAATCGATATAATATTGAAAAATATAAATAAAAATAAAACAAATGAACCTTTTAGAAATATCGAAGAAAAATTAGAATTTGCCGAAATAAAAGTCGCTATGGACATATCCTCTATTCTTTATATTTTAAGCATCCCAAAAACGGGAAACGAAACATTCGAAAAACTAACTGTAAAACCATTAATAAAAAATAATAATGTTGTTAATAAAATTTCAAATACAAATATTTTAAAGAAAAATAATATTATATATGGCATAAAGAATGAATGTAAAACAATAAATGATCTATCTCTATGTAAACAATATAATATTATAGACTTAAGTAATGATAAATGTATTTATAATTTAATAAGAAATGAAAATGCTACGTGTAAAAGAACGAACAGTCACCACATCCCACAAGTTGAAGAAATAGAACCAGGAACGATCCTTTTAAACAATTTCGATGGTAACATAGAAGTAGATAATATCACCAGATCATTGAATGGCACCTATCTTATTAAATTTTCCAACACTACATTAAAAATCCGGAATCAACAATATATTGCTGATGAAATAACTAAAATTAATGAACTACCACCACTTCTACACGCATTCTCCGAAGAATCCGAAACAGAAGAAATCCTGTCCTTACAACTTATGAAGGAACTCCATTTGAATAATACAAAACACATCAACAAAATTCAAATAGAAAAAGAAGCTTATCAATGGATCAACTATTCAATTTTCACCCTAATATTCCTGATCGCAATAATACTTAAGATGAAAAATATGAACAAAAAGACTCCCGAAACAAACCTAACACCAGTATTCATCCCTACAGAAACAAGACCAAAAAGCTCTTCATATCCCAATATCTCAGATCATCCCAGCATCTACCAGATCCCATATTTTTAAAAAACGTGGACGTTTTCATCTAAGGGGGAAAGAGTTAACGACAACAAGTTACGATTGTAATTCCCACGGAAAATGATGACTTGGTGTATGGGCAATTACACCAAGTATCCGTTGCATCAAACAACAATTCTCGGAAATAAAACAATTATGAAGTTATGCAACGTAAGCATTGTAGGTATTTAAGTTCTAGATTTTAAGTAAAGTGTTGTATTGTGTTTTAGAAGGCAGAATCGCTGCCGGTTTGATAACCGAAAATAAAGATAAAATAAAAAATAAAAAAAATTTTTTTAATGAAAATCTAACCTCAATAAATTAACTTATATCCCCCCCTCTATCCAAAATTCCGCTGAAAATACGAGGCAGGTCAGCTGAAGAAAAAACAAGAATGCTATTACAAGAAGAAAAAAATTACTCAATAAGAACAAACAACAACGACATATATTAAAGTGATGAGCGCAAGTGCGATATTCTTTTTGGAGGGAGAACAAAGAGATTTCTTTTTCTTTTCTTTCTGCAAGTTTCTTTGTGTGCGTGTGTAGTAAATTTTCTTTTAAAACAACAAAATAGACCTCTTTTCTAAAATTAAAATTAAAAACCCATGGTTACAATTTATCTTTTTTGTAAATTGAATCTGATTTAAAAGACTGTAAGCAAAAATTAAAAAAATAAATTAATAATAAATAGGCTTTTCGGCTTTCAAAAAGCGAGTGCTTATTTGGTTATTTTCAATTAATATTTCAATTGATAAAAAATAAAAAAAAAAATAAAATAATAAGAGACAAGGCAATGAAATAAACTATAAATTAAAGTTTTATTATCTAATTTTTATTAAAAAAAAACTTTTATTTTTTTCTTTTTTTTATTAATTTTTTCATTCAATTTTTATTTCAATTATTCAGTACAAAAACTGGCAGCGATTCTGTCTCTCTAAACTTAATAATAATTTTTTCTTAAAATCTAAACCTTAAATACCTATTTTATGCTAACGTAGCATAATTTGCCTTACTTCAATTATTGTTTGTTTCCCAACATATTTTCTTTGTAAATTTCCACGAATTGGAATTGTTTGTTGCAATGCTAATTTGGGGTCATCGCCCAGACACCATGTCAGCATTTTTCGTGGGATACATTTAAGTTAACTCTTCACCTCTTAAATAAAGACGTCCTCGTTTTTTCAAAAGTATGGGAGATTATAGATGCTGGGGTGTTCTGTGATTCTGGGATAGGTCAAGCCTGTTGGATCCGTTTTTGGAGGAATAAATATTGGTGCTATCTGCGTTTCGGGTGTTCTTTTGTTTTTTAGATGTGTTTTCCTCAGGATCAGCATGGTGGAGAATGTGACTTGGTGGACTTCTTTTTCTGCTTGAATCTTGTTGATATGTTTTGTATTGTTCATGTGAAGTTCTTTCATGAGCTGGAGTGATAAAATTTCTTCTATTTCTATATCATCTGAAAGTGGTTGTAACAATGGAGGTAATGCGTGAATTTCGGATATTTCTTCTGCAATAAATTGTTGATTCATTATCTTTATTGTGACATTGGAGAATTTGATGAGATATGTTCCGTTGAGTGGTTGGCTATTGTTGTTGAAATCTATGTTACCATCGAAATTATTTAAGAGTATTGTTCCTGGTGTTATTTCTTCAATTTGTGGGATATGTTGGCTGTTTGTTCTTTTACATGTTGCATTTTTACCTTCTATTAGATTAAATATACATTTATCATTGCTGAAGTCTATGATATTTGATTGCTTACATAATGATATATCATTCATCGTCTTACATTTATTTATAATTCCAAACATAATATTATTTCTTTTTAAAATATTTTCTTGCATGATTTTATTAATATATTTTTTGTTCTTTATTAATGGTTTTACAACTAATTTTTCATAGATTACGTCTTCCGTATTTGGGATACTTATAATATAAAGTAGAGTTGATACATTTATGGCAACTTTGACTTCGGCAAATTCTAAAGCCTCTTCAATATTTTTGAATAGTACATTCACTTTGTTTTTATTTAAATTATTCATAATTATATCGATCTCCGATTTTGACAATATGTTAGAACTTACAATATTTTCTTTACCCAATTCAATTGCGTATATTGAGTTCATTATTTCTTCTTTTATTAACTTTGTTTTGTAGAGTAAACTTAAAACTAATTCGTTTTCAAAGGTTTTATCCTTTTCTATTACATTATGAATTTCATTAGTTACGTTCGTTAATTTGTTTATTCTATCAATATAAGCTTTATTTATTAAGACTTGATTATTATTATTTTCTAAGACATTATTAATTTTATCTACCATTATCGTATAATCGTCATGGTCAGGGCTTCCTGCTACCCATTTCCATGCTGTGCCAATGAAGTTTAGTGATATTTTAGATCTATTGATTTTAATATTGTTAATAAGGGTAATGGTTTGTTTGAGTTCGTGATCTAGGATTGGGAAGAATGGATTATTCCTTGGAATGTGCTGGTTCATTAGGGATGAGGTTTTTGATATAAATTCTTCATAAGGGGGTATTTCAATAACATGAATAAGTTTAAGATTTCCTATTTGGATTTTTGCTATTCCGGTTTTTAGCACGATTATCTCTGAATTGGAATAATCGAGGATTTTGACGTCAGCATTAATAAAGGAAGTAAGATACCTGTGGAGATAAGAAGATTGATTTCAGCTTTTAATATTTGCTTTGTGAACTACTTTTCCAGATTGTGTAATTACAGTTTTTGTCTTGTTTTCTTTAACTATTTCTTGTTTAAAACGGGGTGATAACTTGGAATCTAATCTTTTGTTTATTTTAACGTAAATAATGTCACCGGGTGTATAGTTTTTTAATGTGTGTCTTTTTTTGTTGTGATATTTCAAATCAATATTTTGTTTCTCTTTTAATTTGATTATATTTTCTTTTCTTGCTTTTTCAAACTGTTTCGGATCGGTACTGACGTTTCTTCCAAAAAATACTTCTATGGGTTTTTTTTCCTATTGTTGAATGAATTGAACAGTTGTACTCGTATACTGCTCTGTCTAGTAATTCTAGAAAAGATTTATGAATTTTTTCTGTTTTAAGGCAACGCATTATTTCTGAAAGCGTGGAGTGAAATCGCTCCACTTGCCCATTGACTGCACTGGAATATGGAGGTGTTTTAAAGATTTCTATTCCTAATTGATCTAGCAATAAGAAAAAGATAGAGGCTGCATTAAAGGATTGTTCTTTGTCAAAGACAACTAATTTTGGTACGCCGAAAGCGAATAAAATTTGTCTTAAAGGTTCTCTTATATCTTGTACGGCTCTGGACTTTAGAATTTTTGTTTGAGCGTATTTGGAAAATTTATCTAGCGCGGTGAGAACAAGATGTCCTTCAGTTGAATAAATATCTAAATGTAAAATATGGCCTGGATATTGGGGAATAGGTGTTGGTTTGAGTTCGGGTTTCTGTGGATGTCGATCGTATTTGTGTTCTCGACATATATGACATTGTTTAACTATTTTATTAATTTTTTAGTTCATTTGAGGAAAATAATAGTTTTGGAGTAGTTGGGCCTTAATTTCGCGAGCATTTCTATGTGCTCTATTATGGATTTTAAGGTTGTGTTCTTCTTGTTCAGTTTGATGACAGACTGACAGACTGACAGACTGACAGACTGACAGACTGACAGACTGATAGACTGACAGACTGACAGACTGACAGACTGACAGACTGACAGACTGACAGACTGACAGACTGACAGACTGACAGACTGACAGACTGACAGACTGACAGACTGACAGACTGACAGACTGACAGACTGACAGACTGACAGACTGACAGACTGACAGACTGACAGACTGACAGACTGACAGACTGACAGACTGACAGACTGACAGACTGACAGACTGACAGACTGACAGACTGACAGACTGACAGACTGACAGACTGACAGACTGACAGACTGACAGACTGACAGACTGACAGACTGACAGACTGACAGACTGACAGACTGACAGACTGACAGACTGACAGACTGACAGACTGACAGACTGACAGACTGACAGACTGACAGACTGACAGACTGACAGACTGACAGACTGACAGACTGACAGACTGACAGACTGACAGACTGACAGACTGACAGACTGACAGACTGACAGACTGACAGACTGACAGACTGACAGACTGACATACTGACATACTGACAGACTGACAGACTGACAGACTGACAGACTGACAGACTGACAGACTGACAGACTGACAGACTGACAGACTGACAGACTGACAGACTGACAGACTGACAGACTGACAGACTGACAGACTGACAGACTGACAGACTGACAGACTGACAGACTGACAGACTGACAGACTGACAGACTGACAGACTGACAGACTGACAGACTGACAGACTGACAGACTGACAGACTGACAGACTGACAGACTGACAGACTGACAGACTGACAGACTGACAGACTGACAGACTGACAGACTGACAGACTGACAGACTGACAGACTGACAGACTGACAGACTGACAGACTGACAGACTGACAGACTGACAGACTGACAGACTGACAGACTGACAGACTGACAGACTGACAGACTGACAGACTGACAGACTGACAGACTGACAGACTGACAGACTGACAGACTGACAGACTGACAGACTGACAGACTGACAGACTGACAGACTGACAGACTGACAGACTGACAGACTGACAGACTGACAGACTGACAGACTGACAGACTGACAGACTGACAGACTGACAGACTGACAGACTGACAGACTGACAGACTGACAGACTGACAGACTGACAGACTGACAGACTGACAGACTGACA
Organism: Philhelius pedissequus; assembly: GCA_910595825.1. NCBI lineage: Eukaryota > Metazoa > Arthropoda > Insecta > Diptera > Syrphidae > Philhelius > Philhelius pedissequus. Next base: position 248,687,109 of record OU343160.1, on the reverse strand, counting down.
GACTGACAGACTGACAGACTGACAGACTGACAGACTGACAGACTGACAGACTGACAGACTGACAGACTGACAGACTGACAGACTGACAGACTGACAGACTGACAGACTGACAGACTGACAGACTGACAGACTGAACAGACTGACAGACTGACAGACTGACAGACCTGACAGACTGACAGACTGACAGACTGACAGACTGACAGACTGACAGACTGACAGACTGACAGAGACTGACAGACTGACAGACTGGACAGACTGACAGACTGACAGCTGACAGACTGACAGACTGACAGACTGACAGACTGACAGACTGACAGACTGACAGACTGACAGACTGACAGACTGACAGACTGACAGGACTGACAGACTGACAGACTGACGACTGACAGACTGACAGACTGACAGACCTGACAGACTGACAGACTTGACAGACTGACAGACTGACCGACAGACTGACAGACTGACAGACTGACAGACCTGACAGCTACTGAGACAGACTGACAGACTGACAGACTGACAGACTGCCAGACTGACAGACCTGACAGACTGACAGACTGACAGGACTGACAGACTGACAGACTGACAGGACTGACAGACTGACAGACTGACAGACTGACAGACTGACAGACTGACAGACTGACAGACTGACAGACTGACAGGACTGACAGACTGACAGACTGACAGACTGACAGACTGACAGACTGACAGACTGACAGACCTGACAGACTGACAGACTGACAGACTGACAGACTGACAGACTGACAGAGACTGACAGACTGACAGACTGACAGACTGACAGACTGACAGACTGACAGACTGACAGACTGACAGACTGACAGAAGACAGGACTGACAGACTGACAGACTGACAGACTGACAGACTGACAGACTGACAGGACTGACAGACTGACAGACTGACAGACTGACAGACTGACAGACTGACAGACTGACAGACTGACAGGACTGACAGACTGACAGACTGACAGACTGACAGACTGACAGACTGACAGACTGACAGACTGACAGACTGACAGACTGACAGACTGACAGACTGACAGACTGACAGACTGACAGACTGACAGGACTGACAGACTGACAGACTGACAGACTGACAGACTGACAGACTGACAGACTGACAGACTGACAGACTGACAGACTGACAGACTGACAGACTGACAGACTGACAGACTGACAGACTGACAGACTGACAGACTGACAGACTGACAGACTGACAGACTGACAGACTGACAGACTGACAGACTGACAGACTCGACAGACTGACAGACTGACAGACTGACAGACTGACAGACTGACAGACTGACAGACTGACAGACTGACAGACTGACAGACTGACAGACTGACAGACTGACAGACAGACAGACTGTCAGACTGACAGACTGACAGACTGACAGACTGACAGACTGACAGACTGACAGACTGACAGACTGACAGACTGACAGACTGACAGACTGACAGACTGACAGACTGACAGACTGACAGACTGACAGACTGACAGACTGACAGACTGACAGACTGACAGACTGACAGACTGACAGACTGACAGACGACAGACTGACAGACTGACAGACTGACAGACTGACAGACTGACAGACTGACAGACTGACAGAAGACAGACTGACAGACTGACAGACTGACAGACTGACAGACCTGACAGACTGACAGACTGACAGACTGACAGACTGACAGACTGACAGACTGACAGACTGACAGACTGACAGACTGACAGACGACAGACTGACAGACTGACAGACTGACAGACTGACAGACGTGACAGACTGACAGACTGACAGACTGACAGACTGACAGACTGACAGACTGACAGACTGACTAGACTGACAGACTGACAGACTGACAGACTGACAGACTGACATAGACTGACAGACAGACAGACTGACAGACTGACAGACTGACAGACTGACAGACTGACCAGACGACAGACAGACAGACAGACAGACTGACAGTGT